>CM060596.1:20163321-20475821 GCA_030578255.1 Tiaroga cobitis
GAAATAAGGCCACAAAGAAATTTAGTAGTCACAATTCCGCTTTTCAGTGTAAATGTACACAGACTAGAACATGATGCTTTTTTCATTTAGCTCCTTTCAAAGCCATTCTGACCTCATATTAAACAAAAATCGTACAGATGAAGTTATAAATGACTCAGACACATGACTTGAAGCAAAAGGCAGCTGGTATTTTATAGACAAGCACTGAATCCTTAGTGAAATGATATTATATAGTTTAGGCAAGTCTCTGAGATTCTTTAAACAATAGAATACTTACAGTCAATCCTAATTCTGGTGTTACGATGCATTTTATGGTGATATACAGCTATAAAAAGCGTGCAGACTAAAAGTGGTAGTTTGCTTGGCTAAAATAAAGTGAAAGAGTACAATACTAGCCTATTCTAGTTATATACAAAGATTCAAAAGGCTAAAATAAATTACTACAAATATCACTGAATTATTTTTTAACATAATCAGGATAGTGACATGTCATTTGAAATAATGAACCCCCAAAAAGTCCGTTTTGGAAGTTAATTACAGCCTCCCGATGAAAATAGCAACACGGCTTACATGTGCAACGTTTGGGTGATGAATGAATTTATGCTAGAATTTGAGTGTATGTTTGAATCACAAGTGTTTGTATTGAGCTTCAGGCACATACACTTTAAGTTGTCTTTCATCACCCTCTAGTGGTTAAAAAGATACAGCACACTGAGTGACCATTGCATGTTTTTACCAAGTGTCAAGTGTTGAGAACACATAGGATCAAAAAGGGGCAAGGTCTATTTAAACAGTTGTGGGGGGAAAATTAAAGTGTCCTTAAAAATATAATTATTTCACCATATAATTCTATGGGTCGTATAACATTGAAAGGTCATGAAAGCATAAGATCAGCTGACACTAAAATTGGTAACAACCGCAGTGTGCTCTGTAAAATCAGGTTGGGTCAAATCATGATCTGAAAGTGCCCAGCACTTTCAGGGTCTTCATGAGTCTTGCCAAAATGCTCTCTGCTGGGTCAGACAAAGAGCACTCAATATATGATCAGAATGCAATTCTATTGGCAGTAAATGGACATTAAGTTCTGGCACCCTGTTATTTAGGGTGACGTCAAGCGAGTCCCTGCATGAATCACTCCAAGTCCTCAGTTGGTTGTCCTGTGGTCCATTGGGAGACTGTCCATCAGACCGTTGAGCTGCTCCTCCCCCAGTTTAATCTTGTCCTCGAGCTTGCGTTGCTCAATAATAAGGGCAGATTTCATTTTCACAAAGTGCTCATAATCAGCCATACTCTCCTCTGGCAGGTAGCTGGCCAAGATGTCGTAGACCACACGCTCTCTCCTGTCAAGGTTCTCCTTCAGCTCCTTGGCATCCTCATGTTGACGGATCAGCAGTTTGCGTTTCTCTGTCAGAGTACGCTGCAGAAGGAAGATGAACATTTCACATTTTAACATTTTCACGTTATACATGCGCTTGCTCACTCACACACGTTTACTTGGCTAATCTAAATGGGGACATTCCATAGATGTAATGGTTTTTATACTGTACAAACTGTATATTCTATGTATATTCTATGCCTCTACACTAACACTTCCCCTAAACCTACCCATCACAGAAAACTTTCTGCATTTTTTAAAAAAACTTTACTTTATTTTTATACCAGTTTTACAAATGAGGACATCCCTAAAGGGAGGTTTTTGGAGATTTTGGTCAGGTTTTGGTCGCTTCTGGGTACAAATTTGTTGCCAAAATATAGTTAAGTAGACACACACACACACACACACCATTAACAACAATTAAGCACCAAATCCGCATAGAATTAGAATGATCTCTGAAGGATCATGTGACACTAAGACTGGAGTAATGGCTGATGAATATTGAACTTTACTTTCCTTTATTCACAGGAATAAATTACATTTTAAAATAGGAAAAAGTCTTTTTGTTTTTGTTTAGTTTAAATTGTAAAATATACTACACTGTCAAAAAGTGTCCCAATCAACCAGGTTGAAGATAATAATTGTAATAATTTGTTTCTCTAAAGGCCTTTACGCAAATAAAACAAAGCTATATGAAAGTAAGTGGAATTTAATTATCTGGATTAGTCCAATTAAACCTGTATAAATGGTATAGTACTAGAAAAGAACTGTAATGTATACCATGGTACTCAGTTATAACCATTTTCCAAAGTATCAATATACTTATAGGAAATAGAAAAGGTTAGGGGGAAAAACAGGATCTGGAAGTGACATGAGCTGGACAAAAAGCTGTGTCACCTGTATCAGCCTAATGTGGTCCTTTAGCATCAGCCTAATGTGGTCCTTTGTGGTCCATGTTAGCAGTTTTACAGCCTTAATTCTGTTCTCTTAATCAAACTATTTTCTTGTACTTTTTGAAATTGACAAATCTGGAAGCCATTTCTCCACAACATGAATCCTGCTTTCCCAAATCCCTCATTTTCATTCTCACCCTCTCGTCCTGTGAAGCATCTTCCTCCAGGCTGTTCAGGGCATTCTCTACTCTGGCCAGACGTCCAGACAGAGACAGCAGAAGGTTGACCACTTTATCAAGATCACCGACGAACATGCGGAACTTGTCGAGTTCATTGGGCTTGCAGACACCTTGTACGATGGCCTCCACATCTTCCCCAAGAGCGTTGTTGTCCTGCACGTCCTCCTGTAGACTCTCCTGAGCTTCCCTCAGCACCTGCAACTTTTTGCTGAGACTGTCAATCAACTCATGCTGCAAAGAGAGGAAAGACGTTTGATAAAATAAATTGGCAAGTAGCGCGTTTCTGTATTTGGTTGGGTTGTGAGTATCTGCAGCACATGTCTTATCAAACTGATGAAGATGTTTTCTTAATTTGCTGGTGTTTTTATCTAACGCATGTGTTTTCTTCTGTTGCAGTGCATTGAGCTCTCGTCACCGTATAAAAGCTAAAAAGTACATTTAACAGTACTAGGACTAAATTTAAAAATAGCTGACAAAATGAACACTAATGGTAAGAAAGCATCTACAATTTGTTTGTACAGATTGTTGGTACCTTCTTGTTGGCAAGATCACTTTCATTGTCTTCCTCCAACTCCTCTTCTGAGTCGTGTTCCTCACTCTGTTCCTGCATGTCCTTCATCTTAATCAGCAGCTCTGCTTTGGGTGCAGATGTACTGTAGTAGGTTGAATTAGTCCCTAAAGCAGTAGCCACTACCAGGCTGTCGTCTTCTTTCCTGAGAACCCACAGATGAGTTGTATGAGAAACACAAGCCAACTGATCCAAACACTACAGAATTACTTATGACAGGATAAAACAATTGTGTGGCATGAGTGTGGGGGGCGGAAGATGCTGAACCAACCAATGGCAGACAGAGGAGTGTTAAAGAATCATTATTTTTGCAACTTCATATTTACACAAAAGGCTGCCAGATTGCAAGACGAGTCCTAGATTTCCAACAAGAAACATAAACCATGCTTATGAATCACAACTTGAACAAGAAAAGAGGACTGGGCCAGCTACAATTTTCACGAAATGCCATTCTTAGGAATTTTTTTTTATGAGAACCACATGGGTAGGGCTCAAAACAACCCTGACTTCCTGATTTAAAAAATAATAAACAGAACATCAGAAACACGTTCAATCCGTCTTCCTTCTTAAGGGTATTAAGGGTAAATTCCTGGAATAAATAATGAAACACAAACTTGGCAAACTGAGTTGGGGCCTTAATGGGGTAAGAAATGGGAATATAGTAGGTTCACAAATACTGACTTCTCCACAGAGTTACGAGGGGAGAGCTGTTTAGGTGCAGCTTTCCTGCGCTGTTGGGCCTCCTCCAGTAGCAGCTCTCCCTGAGGGAAAATACCCTCCATCAGATCCATAGTGGTCTTCATCTTACTCTGGTCTAAAATGTCCACTAGGGACTTGTCCTTGATCATTATGTCTCTAGCCAGCTCCTTTCTTTTTTCGTCGTCCTCTGACTGCAAGTGATGTGAAGACAATCCGTTGTTGCTTTGATCTAATGAAGGGCTTGTCTGCTCATAGAATAGCGGGTTCACATTGGTTTGTGGCCCCTGGTCTTTCAGAAGGCCCATATCTGCGTCTCTTGTTTCTGGCCCCTGGTCCTTTTGCCTGGTGTAGGTACAGAACAGAGAGTATGACTGATCCGGGTTCCCCAAGCTCTGAAGATGAGTTACTCCAGGTTCTTGGGAGCTGACAGGGGTCTCACTGGGCAGGTCGAGATATTGTCGACTTTCTTTTCCGGTGTTACTTTCTGAGTGGACAATCTTAATGGGCACTTTCTTCACCGATGTGTTCTCATCTTTAACTCTATCCATCCTGGTAAACAACAACGGTGAAAATAGAATTGTGTTATTCTGGTGAACACAAGAAATGCAACATAAGGTAACTAGGCAAAAGCATAAGCACAACAAGGGCAGTACAAACTATTTTCATGGGTCTAATCTTTGTGAAAACACGTGAAATTCCTTTACTTCAGGCTAGAAGGCTTTGCACACAGGAAAACAAGGAGGAAACTATCTTTGTCAGTTCATGTGACCAAATCCATATATATATATATATATATATATATATTTTTTTTTTTTTTTTATCATACTGTACGTCACAAAAACCCTTTTGCCCCGCTCAAAACCTTTGCCTTCTCCAGACTTTTAAAGAGGCATCTACTGTCAGACCACTACAGTAAAAACAGCAAAAATAAGACCCCTGAAATGATATTTTTCAACAGTCTTCAGTTGAGGCTATGTGGTATTCTTCTTATGACTGATCTGAATAACTGCAGTACACATGGACAATCCGCAGTACGGGCACATATGAATAAGCCCCTTGTATGTGCATGAATACAATAAAGAGAGTCAGAGAAGCACTGTCATTAAATTACTGGGCTGTAGGGAGAGTTTCCAGTGATGGTTTTAAGATTGCAGCTGAGAGGAGCCCAGCTGTGGTTTGCCAGTGGAAATCTCCCCGAATTCCAACACAGACCTGAAAGATTTCCTAAACGGCAGAATTTAACTCAGAATTGAATTGAATACAGAAAGTCTTACCTTCCAGGAGCTTCATCCTGTATGGAGACAGGGACGGGGGGCTTGTCAGTCAGCCTCTGGGGAGCAAACTGGGGCGAGGGCGAACGCTGCCCCTCCATGGTGGGCTGGGTAGGGCCAGCGGTTTGTTGGGTGGGCAGGACAGCGGGAGGGGGAGGAGGTGGAAAGGGAGGAGGCACAAGCTCTTGTTGAAGCTCCTCCTCCCTGATTGGCCCTTTGCTATGCTCCAACCCTTTCCAGGGAACGGGGGCTGAAACTGAGGTGGAGCTTTGATTGTTGACAGGAGAGAGTGAGGCCAAGACTCCTCCTTGTGATCCAGGCTGGACCTCCTGAAAATTGCTAAGAGGAGGAGGTGTACCCTCAGGGCATTTGTACTTCTCCAGATGGGGCAAGAGAACAGAGCTCTTGTTTTTGGAGAGGGCTGATGGTTCACTCTGAGTGCTATGGTCAGAGAAATGCAGTGCAGGTTTGTGATGACTGGATGGAGGATCTGAAGTCTTTTTCTCCAGGTCTTCAGTCAAAGCTGAAGGAGGTGCTTCTGGTCTCTCTTTGTATACAAGTTCACTGTATCCTTTTTTATTAAACCTTAGAAAACAAAAGAGAAAGACTTTGAAGTAAAATTCTCAATACACTAATACAAACTAAAGATGATTTATCAAAGGCCCAGACTCTAAATGTATTTGTCCTTTTTGGTCCACAAAGCCTCACTGTGTTCAGAGTAAATCGATAGGCAGGCAGACATTTCTCCCACATTTCACCATCTCTCCATGGTAACTCCCAGGCTGGCTGTCATACCCAGCATATTTCTGTTCCCACAAGCCTGTCATGCTGTGGAGAAAGAATGATCTTTCCCCTGCAGCAATTGGCAAAGAGAACACTTTTCCCTCCTTAATCCTGATTGTTTTCATTTATGTTTTTACTCTCTTCCTTGTCTACTCACATATATAGAGGGCAAGGAGAGATAAAAGGGCTCTTAAATATCTTAATATCTTAAATACAATAGCTTGGGAAAGAGAAAACTTAATAATATAACAACACTATGAAAGTAACTTAATTATGTACAGGGTTAGCAAGACACCTAGTACAGACATCTATTAGGAATGTCTGGTCTGATGGTATATATTTATACCATGCAAATTTAGAAAGGTGTCAAGTGATTGAGATTCTACTGTATGGTTTATAACGATTTTGGTGATACCACCCATTCCTACAGTTGATGTTTGCAACTGAATTATAACAATTTAAAAATCTAACTACACAGAAAGACACCCATAATTTCTACTCACACATACTTTATAGTATATTGAATTACCTGATGGGTGTATAGAACCAGTGGCTGTGCTCCAAAGAAAAAGACAGAAAGAGATTTTGACTGAAAAAGTAAGGAAAAGCAAAGAAGTATCGAGTAGTAGTAGAGTGGTTAGAGACATACACTAATGTTCAAAAGTTTGGGGACGTAAGATTTTTTTAAATGTTTTTGAAGGTCTCTTATGCTACCCTACGCTTAATTTATTATTTATTTTAAAATAAAGCAAAAACAATAATATTGTGAAAAAATATTATTTGACTTTTTAAAAATCTTAAAATTAAAATGTTCTAGTTTGATCAATTTAAAATGTAATTTATTCCTCTGATGCCAAAGGTGATTTTTCAGCAGCCATAACTGCTCACATGATATCCTGATTCAGAAATTATTCTAAAATGCTGATTTGGTGCATTTTATGCATTTCTTAATATCAATGTTGAAAACAGTTTAACAGCTGCTTATGATGAATAGAAATATTAAAAACAGCATTTATTTGAAATATGTGTGTGTAACAATGTAGTCACTATTAAACAACTAAATGCAACCTTACTGATCAAAAGTATTAATTTTAAAAGTAAACAATCTTGTTGACCTCAACCTTTTGAACATTGGTATACAAAGTAAAGCAAAGTGCAGAAAAAGGATTAAGAAAATGAAGAAATCTAGAGATTTATTTGATCTACTACATTCTTTCTTTGCAGATGTCATTAGTACAGCATGCATTCATTGGTAACATTCAAGTGGGATGCAGTCTCTTTCTGATACTATACAGTGTCTAACACATGCATTTGATCTCAGCATGAACTGGCATGCAGAAAGTCTCAGCTGTAATACCATGTAAGCTTTTGTCCACAGTACCCCACCTTTAATCAAATACAGTCTCTTGCTAACTTCCCTTGTTTGATAAAGTGTGTACGACAAACATGTTCTGCCAGTACCAGAAACGTTTTCCTTGTTTACTGTGCATTTTATATAAAAAAAAAATTTGACCTGCATTTACTTATCGAGTGAAAACAGAATGAAGCAATCATTTAACGGAGGACTCAAAACTGAGAAAACATTAACACAACTTAAATTAATCTTACAGACCCAGAAGGATTCAAACTTCATCAGAGAATCTTCAAGCAGAAAAGTCCATTATCCAAGTACTCCTGCTGCTGGCCATTTACAACTTTAAAGTTGCTATAAAATGGCTAAATACAAATCCTTGCATTAAATATGAAACTGTATGAGAAGCAGCGCTCACCTCTGATGATTGTGAGTTCTCATCTCAGCGACAGGTGCTTCCTGTAGCCCTAAACATATGTAATCTCATCTGGGTGGGGCTAAAATGCTTGTAGCTCAATTGAATTGTTTCCAAAGGGATTTACTCCACACTTGATATACTAATAAATAAACAATAGTACTAACAGTAGCAAAAGGGGTTTCTAACATTAGAAGTCTGTCAATAACACTTACTGGATTGAAGAATCCTTCTAGATAGGACTTTTCAGCTAGAACTTTAGCTTTTTATAATCGAGTCATGCGTGTCTGCACATAAATTAAATCATTGGGTGGGAGACAGGAAGTTTGACATTTAAACAATGATTTCTAAGAAAACTCATAGGGCTACGAAGTGAAGATGCAGGTCTATGGTATAATTCATAGTTTGCTCTCCACAGCACCTTAATTAAAAGCAAGAATCGCGACAAAACCTTTCATAGGGGGCAATTTACTAGGCTTTGGATGATGGATGTTTGTCGGTAACTTGCTTTAAGTTTGCCACTCCTTATGTCTACACAGAAGTCTAAGATAATGACCTGGAGAAACCAGTGGTTGAGATGTGGAAATATATATATACATAAAAAAGAGGAGAAGGATAGTATGTAAGATAGATTAAAAAAAAATTAGGTAGATCATCTGTTTCACACCTAACTGGAAGCTGTTTGTGACATTAAGAAATGTAAATTTGTTGCTTTGGCAGAAAGAGTCAAACTAAAACTTCCGAAAGCTTCTAATTTACATCTGAAACAATGAGAATAAATATCCAATTTGCCCTCACACTACTGGAGCCTCACCTACAAAGTTTGCATGCAAATGGAATAACATCCCGACACATTTGCTTTCATATTGTGTTTTATAAACTATAAAGTGAGAGATTGCAGGATCAACTTAGCCAGTTTTGAAATCACATATTTTCTTGTCTAGCCTCTGAAACATGTTAAGGTAAATAGAGGTCATTTTATGCGCAGCAATCCATACTATCACAGCTGATGCTACTTTCTTTCTGTGCCAATTTAATACATTATTCAAGGGCAAAATATACATACAAGCCCTCTATTCTTCATCCAGATGGTTTTAAAATTCTGAACTTTTTGAATCAAGTTTCTTCTTAGCAAAGTACAGAGCTACCATTCATGATTATTTCAGGGTAAAATGCAATACCTACTATAATGTACATGCAGAGTAAACTTTTTTTTTTAATAGTCTTTTCTTTGCACAGTGTAAAAAAAGACTGAAATAGGGAAAAATATCTGTAAAAAAAACACTTTGAAGAAATAGGAAGGGCAAAAATTTTACTCTTTGGCCTTATTATGAAATGGACTGATTGGACACTTCCTATGTCATACTCATATGCCTACACATCAAAACCATCTCCTTGTAACACAAAGCCCAGTCAGAGAGGATAGAAGTGCTGTCACATCTGGGCTAACTCCCAAGACTGTGAGGATCATAAAGAGTCTACTGTTTATCTTTGACCCAGCGAGGGCTGACTGATGGCCCAACTGTGGATTTCTGTTCGCAACAAGGCCAAGATCACAGCCATTAGCACTGGAATAGTTTCACTGACACACTGACACAATCTCAGCCAGGACTGTTGGCATCTGTATAATTTCCATTACAAAGAGATAAGTTGTCTGGTTTAGTTTCAAACATGCCCAGGAGTATCATGAACATCATGCCTAACAAAAGTACTTTGATAATCAGCATACTAAAATAATGTATTATCTTATTAAACTTTAAACTACTAACAAAGCAATGGAAAAATAACATTACAGCACCCACCTTGTACTATTCTTATCCTGTTCGGAGAGAATTTTCTCAGGTTTGGAATAGTCAGCTGACTTTTCTTGGACTGCAAGTTTCTGGGAGGAATAGAACACACATAAAACTCTCCTTGTTCAGGTATTAATATATTTCTCCTGTAAACTTTTTAAGACTAATTATTGGCTTGGACGGTTGACATATGTGATCTTACTTGCAACTTTCCTGGTCTGAGGGCGTGACTTTTTGTACTTAGTTTAATGTTTGACTAAGTTCCAACCTTTATATTGCTATCATTGCTATCATTCATTGGAGCTCCATGTGAGACACAAGTAACTTTTGCTTTATGATAGTTTCTAAATAAAAACAAAGTCTGACAGTACATGTTTTTACAAATGGTTTACACCAATTAGATATAACAACAGAATTAAACCACAGAAAATTGGAGGGCTTCATTAAATATAAAAATAACTAACCTGTCCATAGAAGTCAGCAGAAGGGGAGGATCTAGATCTTTCATGCACACACGTGGGCTTAATTTGTCCCTCATTTCCTGTATCAAGGATGTTATCAGCAGAGTGGTATCGTCCAGAGACCCTCGGTTCGGTCGTCTTCCTCTGGGTGTTCCATTTGGCTTCATACTCAGCAAAGGTACCAAGTCGCTGTTGTTCTAGCATGGCTTGTTGTTTCACTGAGAGAGGGCCATCCTGACCTTCAATAAGGTGGTGTTCAATGGGGGTTGAGCTTTCACTGTTACTCCGCCCTGCCATGTCACTCTTTGCAGAATAGTGCATGCCTCCAGGTTTGGACAGTCTGTTGTCTTCAGATATCTGCAGGTTTTGCTTTGGCATAGGTTTAGAGAAAGCTGCTTTTAATGTTGCATCAAAGAATCTGTGCCGATTTCCCAAGGGTACAGCATTGTCAGGCATAGGTGAGTGCTCATCAGCACCTACTTCATGAATTTTATCTGGCTCAGAAAAAGACCGAACTTTCTTTTCTGCAGAAAACCGCTTGCGGCTACCAATGCGAAGCACCTGACTGCTCCCTGAGGTGGGTTTGCTAGGTGGGATCTCAGAGACACTTGGAAGTGGAGGTGTGTCCTTCCAAGTAGAACCCTCAGTGCCTGGATGCTCAAACAATACTGGCTCTAGGTCTTTTCGCCTAAAAGATGTAGCCTGGAGGACTCTGGCCTGGGCTTCTTTCAGATGGTCTTTATAAGAGCTAGAAAAGCCACCATCTGAGGAAGTAGTAGTAGTCTTCCAGACAGCAGCCTCTTCTACAGCTTCAACCGGACTTTCTAAAGTGGCTGCGCTTTGACTCTTTTGAAGCTGGGCCCTTCTCATCTGGATCTCGTTGCGCAAGGTGGTGGCAAAACGGTCACTCCGTCTTGCCTGTTTGCCGCTCTGACTGTCAAGGGCTTCCTGTTGTGCACTTCCACTGTTGATCTCATCTTGACAGTCATCCATTTCATTGTGCTCATGGGCCAGAGAATACAGCATAGGCGTTTTCTGGGGACATATCTTTGACTCGCTTTTAGTAGGAAACGGTTGTTGTGAGTATTCTTTAAGATGGAGATGGCCAGCATTTCTCCTGTGCTCAGGTTGCTTACTATGGGGATAACTACCAGAATGCTCATTTGCGCTAGACATATAGTGTTGCTTTTGGCTCCCCCTCAGCTCAGGGGTTTTTGTTGAATCAGGCATATTCAAGGGATTACAGGGAGCAGAGAAAATGCGATTGTGGTTGTCACTTTGTTTGAAGGAGGCATTATTGTCCTTATGATCTATATCATGGTGCTGTGACTGAGGAGGGAAATGGCGGTCTTTAGTTCCTCCTTGAGAACCTATGGACATCCTGTCCCGTCCACTGTGTGACATTTCTGAGACTACAGAAGCTTTAGACTCATCAACTCTCACTAAAGAAACCTGTGTCATACCCTGAGTGACATGGTGTGAGGTAACTCCAAAAAGACCGCAAAGTGATGCAGCTGGCCTTCTAGCATGATTCTGGCTGTTGAGTTGCATGTGGTTGTTTGTGGACAGCTCCTGCATACTGCTAAAGTAGCCACTGAATGGAGGATTCAGTGCTGGCACTGTCCTAGTTTGAGCGTGGAAAGTGCCCTCGTCGCTGTACTGACGATGATGGTGTGGAACATGGGCATAAGATGGATGTCTATCCCTGACATCTGTGGTTGATAGGGAGTATGTCTTGTCTGACGACATACGGTTGGGATACTGATGATGGACATTGGATGAAATGCAAGGATTTGAAGAATCATTTTTGGATGGCAAGTTAAAATTGCGTTGACCCTCAAGAACGGTCTCTATGACTTGGTGAGACCTTTGTGCACTTTCATAGGTTTCTCCAGCCTTTTGTAATGCTTTCACCTGAGGCTTTAACTGGGCATGAACACCAAGGCCCTCAGAGGTGCCTGTGATCAGACCCTTCTCATGAACCTTGGTGGCTGCAAAACTATCACTGCGTGTCGGTGGAGTGGGAGGTGGGGTAGAGGATACCATGTTTTTCTTCATATCTGGGACATGCCAGACAGGTCCAATACTAACTCTTCCAGAGCTTGAATGCCGAGTGCCTGGCTGTTCTTCGGGTCTTGGGATCTCATGGCTACCTGTACTTGAGAGATGCTGCAAGTATCCGAGCTTCTCATCTTGTCGTACTCCTTCGTTTATGTTTTGGCTATGCCTGCCATTGCTGTGCCTGCCACTTGAGTCCCACTGATTAATTTTGTACAGCATGTTTTCAGTGGATGCAGCGTTACTTTTAGACAGTGTGTAATCTGGGGTTCCTGAGCTTGTAGAAAAGGAGCTGTATGCAGAGTCTCGTTTACCACCACCTAAATGTTCAATGCTATTATTGTTGGATTTGCTTGGAGAAAGACAGCCAGGTGGATAAGGATGAGAGCTATGCTCTAGGCTGTCCATACTCCCCAAAGAGCTGAACTGATCAGATACTCTCTGTAGATTTGTTTGCTCCCAGTTGGTTGAGAGTTCAGAGGAGAATGAGCTAAGAAAAACAAACAAGTGTAAAGAGTGCTTAGGCTGTATAAACTAGCAAATGCAACTGCAGTAAACAATTTGAAGAATTTGTACAATTCAATGTAAAAATAGAGGCATTCATTACTAAAAGAAGCAATATGGACAGAAACAAATCATTTTCTGTCTCTTCAATTACCTTGCATCATATCTTGTTTGCCAGCCTGGTGAGGGTGTGGACTGGGTTTTGGCTTCTGAATGGCTCTCGTTGAACTTGGTGGCATGCCAGGAGTGAGGTCTGCTCAAGGGTTCATTTCTCCTGTGGACAGCAAATGGGAAATAAAGAAGGACAGAGAAATAGGTAGAGCAGAAAAGGAAAATTAGAAAACAAGGCAATAAAATGTTTCTTGTGAACAGCTGTAAAACGAATGGCAAACACAGATCACCAAGCACCACTACAACTATACTGAAGGACAGAAGAGTGTCAAAACATGGAAGATGATTATGGGAGAAGTATAATGATCATGGCAAGAGACAGGGAAGTTGCCTGGCTGGTAGAACGCCGATGTTACAGTCACTCACCATCAACACAAAGTTTTTCGATAGTCAACCACAAATAAAAGAGTAACTAACAACTGCAAACACCAAATTAAATTGCTCTAAACCACAAGTCCACTCTCTCAACACTCATACCACATTAACATACCCTTTAAATCGGTTCTTTCTGAGATGCATGAAGTAAAATAGACAAATATATAATTGTTATTGAACTTTTATTTACCCACCACAACAATTAAACAGAGGATCTTGTAAAAAGTCAAATACATTGTCCTTATGACACTAACTGTTTAGTGCATACGTTTTTAAACTGATGCAGATGAAACTAAAAAAAATATAGCAAGAACTAATGAACAGGATTCCCACACCTTTGACAAATGACCAATAATACCAACTGGATAAGGATTTGAAAAAAAAAATTCTTTATTGAGATTACACTCATAAAGACCAATTTTTGAACAAATAAATATTTTAAGAGAAATTTTCATTATTTTCAGTTCATTTAGGAGAGTTCACCAATTCTTATGAATCTCCGGGCCTGGAAAACCCCATTTTAAAATCCAATGATATTGCCAAGCTTTTCATGATCGTGGGAACCCTGAATGAAGAATGAAGAGCGTATGCATGGTTGAAAACTAATGGATGGAAATTTGAACTTCTGATGGATGATATCACAAGGCCATGGAAGGAATATGATTGTAGGTCATCATTACTAGACTGGGTGGTACAGGGAAGGAAGTGGGTTTTCTTGTGGAGAACATTGATACGATACCTCATGGAACTTCGTAAAATCTTCGTGAGAAAGTTCCGGGCCATATGCACGTCGCTCTCTGATGGCATTTTCTGTGCTACAATATCCACCATTTTCATTTTCCTGAAGGGAGTTAAAAGGGGGAGGGACACATATAGTCTGAATCTCCGAGTTCAGAAAAATTTGACAGGGACTCTAGTGCTGTATTCCAAATGGAGACATAAAAAACGCCATCTCTGTGATGGGAAAAATACAGACATACTAGCATGGGCCACAACACTGTCTGTAATTAGTCAATCACTATATGCAGGAACACAAACACAAATATAGCCCTGCATAAAAAAACATAACCAATTCAGACAAAACAACCACAAAATGTTATAATTAAATGTTATACTGCATGAAAATACACTGGCAAAACAGACAATCCACATAAATAAAGCAATAAGGTTATTCAGAAAAACACCAGTGCCAGAACTGAGAGAGAGTTTATAAAGACAAAATCTTAAAAAAAAATAAAAAAAAGATTAGTTTCACTCTCATCATGCCCATACTGTAACATACTGACCATAGGCCTGTTGCATGAAGCTAGCTGAAAAAAAAAAAACAGTTTTAAAGTCGGTTTAGAGTTGACAAATCCATAAAAATCCAACCTGGTTTAGATCAGGTTCAACGGGCTCACAACGCTCGGTATAACCGTTATTTGTTAACTCAGGTTTAATCCAGAGTTTGCAATTAATTCTGAAGCATGTGTGCACCTGAAAGTACGACACTTGCGGCAAACAGCCAATCACATGGAACACGGAGAGCGACAGTTTGATTCACTTTTTGCGAGTGAGCCACACAATTTACTTCTCTTCTAAAGATTAAGAGATCATATTTATGAAAAAATATCATGAAATTAAATGCATTTGCAAGGCAGGAATAAACACTGCAGCGAAAGTTTGAGAAGGCAGCTGAAAGAACATATCTGACTATATCAATGCAAGTGAATCAAACAAATAGGCCTTAATAATTGATATAGTTTCACAAAGAGCTCAAGAATACACGTAAACTTAATCTGTTTAAAAGGTCTCCGAAATATTAAAGCTTGCATTTATATATAAATATTTATATTAATTTTAAAGCTAAGTTTAATACTAATTGGAAATTAATATAATTATACAAATTTATTATATGAATTATACATAATTACAATATATTATATATATATATATATTATATATAATAATTAGCAGCAAAAGATGGGCAATTTTGTCTCAAATTCTTTCACTCTAAAAGGCTTTAATTTGGAGCAGTTACAGAGATACAGGGGGAGTGGCTTTATTGCATCAGACATGTCACTTTACTCGCAGCTGATTGGTCCAGTTTACATGTAGGTCTCCGATCTCTAACAATAAAACCTGCTCCGGAGCAGGTTAGCCATGTAGAGTAAGTTACTATACGATGAAACCCGCCAAAAACCAATCCACCTTCTTGAGCCTGAAAAAACAGAGTTTGCTCAAACTAATCTCAAACTTACCCGAGTAGCTATTGAAACTGGATTCATGCAACAGGCCACAGAGATCTGCAACTTGCATACAAACAATCACTTGGTGTGAATAGTGGACATAGGGAGACATCTTGTGGTTAATGTTTAACACTACCATTCCAAGTGACAAGGTATGCCATAAAATAAAAGGGTAAAAGTGAGAAAAAGATTTAAGAAAAAGGATTAAGTAAGAAAGAAGATGAATTAATAGAATATCGCAACCTCTTTCCAGGATCTGTGAATGAGATGTTCAAAACCTTCATGCCACATGCTTTGCATCAGTGAGTTTAGCATGAAACATTCCTCAGCATCTCCCCAAACTAAAGAGTCCACCCACACCTGACCTGTGACCTTTAAGTTTTGCGAGTCAAAACATTCCTGTCGTTTCTGAAATTCAGTTGTTCAGTTTAGTGATAGGATTGTAAAAACAGAAATCCATCTTCGAGATTTTCCAACAGTCTAAAACCCAAGCCTGTGAGACTCCATTAGACAGGAGGGGTTAGAATAACATTCAATCAAAGACATGCAGTGCTACTCCATTAGACCATGAGGTCAAGTACCAGTCACCGTCTAGCCAGTAAACATTAAGAGACATTCTTTGAATATAAAAACTACTATGCTATTGCTAACCCAAATATCCTTGACCCCCAAAACATTTGTTTTTTGGCTAAAAAGCTGATATTGTCTAAAACAAAGATGTCCATGTACGTCCATGTCACAGGTTTAAAAGATAACAGAACCGATTAAACAGCAAATTATGAGCAGAGTGGCCAAAAGATACCCTCTGCTCTCTCTCAATGATGCTGTCTGTTCCCGTGTAAAAGTTTCAAGTGTGTATGTGCTCGCCACACATGGTGCTGGCTATTCAGATGCTAATGACACTCTCTTTATTAGATGTATTGTCAGGGCTACAGCTGGTCTAGCACAGATATGCCAGTGGTCTGAATCAGCGGCGCCCAGGCGGAATGGAGGCCAAGGAGGGGGTTCGGAGGGGAAAGTCCCCCACCAATGTTTTCAGAACAAGGCATGTTCAAAAACAAACAAATCACTTCCACCAATCAAAAGCTCCGATGCAAATCAGCTTGGGTAAAGAGTTAACATTCAAATCTTATTCACAGGCCAAACCAACATGAAAACAAAATCTTAAAAAGCCACCTACATGAAAGATTAGCAAGCTTCTGAAAGTGGTTGAAAATTAGTATTGGTTTACTAATATATGTATAGGGTCTGATAGTGTTTGAAAATCATCAAAGGTTGATTTTAGTTTGCAAAGGTTTTACGAGGTCAAGTTTTAACATACTATCTACTCGTTTACACATGGCTTGAGTCATCTGAGGGACAAGCTGCACCAAAGCTTAAATTTCACGAACAGTAAAATAAGACAAGACTAAACAGATACTGAGATAAACAGAAGCAAAGGAACAACAACAGGTGTGAGACACAGACAGCAGACGGAAACAGACAGCAAGATGTAAACTTCTAAACTCACCAAACAATCCCTCAAGCAAGCAAGTTTGCCAAACAGACTTGAGACGCTTTGATGGATGAAATGGTACTGAGAGTCCGGGTTTGCTCCAGTGGCCTCCCCAGGCAGTGCATTCCACATTCACATCAAAGACAGGCCAGGACAAAGGGCCCTCCAAGGACGACCGGTCCCAGACCGCAGTGTGAGTCTTTTCAACCATCCACGTCTTCCATATGAAAGAGTACAGAAAAAGGTATCCTTGAGGAACCCCATGTAGAGATCTGATCATACGAGCCTTAGCACATACACTCTCATATCTACTTCCAATGCCTGTGTGACTGTTGCAGTCAGGGCAGATCTCAACAGGGATTATGGTGATTTTACCCTGGGAAGTAAGGGGGGAGGGAATGAGGAGGGGGCTGTTGTCATAGCCAGTCTCCTTGAAGCAATCGAACAGCTTCTGTCTCCTTATTGGCTCAGGGATAGTATGCTAATGAGAAACCGAGAGGGCCAAATGCTCTCTTTGAACCCCTCTTGTGCAGCGGTCCTCTGTTTCTTCTATTACTATGGCAACAGGTTGATTTTTGTAAAGTCTTAAGTGCACTGGTTTGTCAAGTGGAGCGAAACCAAAGAGAGACAAAGAACAACAGAATTACACTTTAAAAGAAAAAGGGTTTTATTGAATTATGAACAGATCAGAAGAGCATTTATTTCTATAAACCGATTGGTCCAGTACTGAATATCAAGTAGTGGCTCTGGACTACTCGACACCAGAGTTTTCCGATTCCCACTCACTGAAGGCACAAGACGTCACCATGACCGTTGAACTCACGCCATAAACCCTCCCAACCCCCGAAACTGATCATGTGACTGGTAGATCACTCCAGTTCTGACAAAGGACATCTGGTTAAAGCAAGGTTAGAGATCTCAAATAATCATCCTGTTAGTTTTGTAAATTGCACACTCTTAAAAGTGAAGCTTGACTGTGATTAGAGCTTGACCCACAAAGTTTTGAGCTCGATTAAAACTTTTCTTGGCATCAAAACAAGTGGTCTGGTGACAGGCAAGAAGATTACAGAAGAATTGTTTTGGCTTATGCCTGATGGGCGGGCTTTTACGAAATCTTTCACAATGATCTATTGTAAGGCGTCTTCTCATCCCTGCATTCCAGACAGGAGTCCATTCCTAGGCATTAATGTTCCCATAAAGGTTGCATTTTTCTCATTGCCACAAAAAGGTAAGGCAGGCAAAAAGATTCGTACATTTTAAAAGATCTTATTCCAGAGTGCGGACCCATTCTGAAACCATCTAGACATTTGTTTGCTTTTCAATGAGACAAGAACAAGTGTTTAAGGAGAGATGTTAAGCACCAAGTCCAACAAGATCTTATCTGATCCATCTGCCTTTGTTTCCTCTAATGGGAACTGCACTTCGTTCAATGTAATATTGGACACAATGAGAAAGTTTTGGCTGCATGAGAGTCAGTTATTCGTTTGGCTGTTGAGTGTCTGCACAAAGGCCTTCTTTAGAACGCATCTCAATCAGCCGCTAATACAGGGCCAGGAGAGGCCAACCGTGAGGTGCCTGTAATGACAGGCACATTCCTGGGCTGCATGTCATACCAGCCAAAGAACCAATAGCAGTCTAGCCCCCCCGTTGGGTTCACAGCCGCGTCTCTTTTGTTTGGGTGAACAGTACTAAGATATATCTGCATAAAGCATTCCTTAAACTTACACATACTATGTGTTACTAATAGGGCTGAACAAGTAGTGAATGGGTTGCTTACACCAGGTTTCCTGCATGTTGATGTGATTAAGGATGCCCTTGATCTAACCTCAACAGTGTAAGAAGTAAGAAAGGTGCACAGTAATCAGACTTAGAAGGTGAGCAAAGGACTCTCAATTCAGTGCGCCATGCCAACATTTTTTGGAAACAATCAGCACAGGAGACTGAATCCTTCTGTGCACAAAGTTTTACATTCCAAGAGACTTAATATGACCTGTAGATCGACATCTGATCATAGACCTAGACTGAATGTCTAATAAACAACTATCATTACATTCATAGAAGAAAAAACCTAGTATTTGCATAATTTTGGAAAAAATTATATATTTAAAAAACAAACAAACATACAAAGCACATTACAACCTCTCTTACCTTAATAGCTTGCTTTATTTACTTTACTTTTTCTTTTAATGACTATTTTGTAATTCCTTCCTATTGAACTTTGGTTTGATAGTTGGATGTAGAAGTGTTTGTACGTTCGTATTTCTTCTATGTTGAATTTACAATAAAAAAGTCCTCCTCTTGTCTTGAGTATAAAAAAGCACATCAAATATCACATCTAGTGCCTAAATCTGTTGCACATAGGGAATACCTACAATAACTAATAATTCTTACTTGCAATTATTAAGCAACACCTAAGTGTGTAATAAGAAAAAGTTGTAATTTGTGAATCCAGTCTATTATTTTGATTAGCCCTGATATTCTCACGTTTTAAATCACCAGACTTGAAAAATTCAGATTTTGATTTCATTATGCATCAGAAAATTGATGAATTTGATGAATGGATCAACCAAGAATTGTTTAAGGAGAAAAAAACAACAAATTTTTCATCAGCAACTTTACAATGGCACATATTTGTAGTAGAAAGATGTAGCTACTTTGTGTTGAGACTGAGACCAAAACTAACTTCTTGTTACACTAAAAGTGTTAAAACCATACCCAGTTCCCCTACCGACTGAGCCAGGATCAGGCAGATAAATCCCTCAGCACCACCTTTCCCATGTACCTTTCACTTTCACAGACTGGTGATGTAACAGGTGTCATAGCAACCAAAATAAAGGAACAGAGATTCAGAGGGATCTCATCACCATAGCACTGTGGGAGCTTGTCCAAACAACTGTGTGATGCTGCTTCCTGTAAAGCCGAGCCACCTGCAGTTAAAATATGACTTCATGACCACAAAAAGCTTATTTTCTTTCTTTAAAAAAAATGTAATAAAAATCACTGAAAAAAAATCTGTAAGGTTTCTCAAGTATTTGTTTCAATCTTGACTCGTGCATTAAAATAGGAAAATATTGTACTTCGTCATTCACTAAATCATGAAATCTAGACATTTATAACTACAAAACTGGAAAAGTAAGACAACATTTCAACACTTTACATACCTCAATAACACCTGAATATCAAAAGGTCTGAGCCCACTACAGCATCTGGTTCTATTCAGTCATGATATCATATGCTTCGCTTTAAAGACCAGTTCCCATCGCTGTGGTTATCCGTGTTAGATTATTTTTCCTTAAAGAAAACACCAGCTCTTCCTCTAATGCTAATGAAATGTGTCTAACCAATGGGTGTCAACTCACCTTGCCAATGGACTGTTCCACAAATAATTTTAGAAAAGGGTGAATCAACGATTAGCACCACATGAAATTGCTCATTAAAAACCACTTTGGTATTTAGGTGACGCTAATCCAAATGTTACGTTGTGAAATTAAGAAAGCAAGAAAGCAGTTATACTGGATCACTGAGCACCTCTATAAATCATATGCAGATGTCTTGACTACACCCCTGCTGTGGTGATCAAGTTCAAGTCATCCTCTTTTAGTTAATGCCACAGGAGAGATTTACTAGTTATAATTGGATTCTGAAGCCAGAGTGACACAGCTCTTGTCACTATAGCCACACAGCTACTTTACTCTATTGGGCAGAGGCATAGACATAGGTTTTGGCAATACACTGGAATACACATCCTAGATGGGCCTATTACATAATGCATCACTTTAACATTTAAACTACATTCTGTAGCTGAAATACTTAGTCCTTTAGATGGAATTTAATAGTATACATACTAAAAGAGGGACAGGTTAATGTCCTATTTTCGGCAGCCTTGCAACCAAAGTCGGTATTAAAGCCCAATGGAAGAATGGAACCTATTCCAGCTGCATCCTGGGAAATCATTAATATCATCAATTAATACTGACTGGTGGCCTATTGCAAGAGGGATAAGGATTCTTAACATCTTATCTTCCTTCAACAGAAGGCTTAAAGGAAGTGTGACAAATAAAAAATGGGGGGAAAAGTTCAAGGAATGGGGGGAATCCTAGTTGATCACCTCAAGATTATTCCGTCTACAATTCCAATGTATAACACTGACACTTTTGTTCACCAGCCAAATACTGTATATTAAATATAATGTATAGAATGCCTCGCTATACATATACACTACTGTTCAAACATTTGGTGTCGGTAAGATTTGTCAACTTTTTTTGAAAGCCTCATCACGGCTGCATTTATTTGATAAAAAATTACAGTACAACAGTAATATTGTGAAATATTATTATAATGTAAAACAACAGTTTTCTACTTTAATATATTTTAAAATGCTATTTATTTCAGTGGTGGCAAAGCTGAATTTTTAGCAGTTATTACTCCAGTCTTCAGTTACATGATGTTCCTTCAGAAATCATTCTAACATGCTGACTTGGTGCCCAAGAAAGACAGTCTCTCTCTCTCTCTCTCTCTCTCTCTCTCTCTCTCTCTCTCTCTCTCTCTCTCTCAAACTTAGAAGTTTATGCATTTAAAGGGATATGTTCACTAAAAACAAAACTTTGATTTATCTTTGAATTGTCTTTTTTTACTCGTCCCATGGCACTGAAGTTTTTTAATTTTTTTTCCTCGTAGAACACAAAAAGAATTATCTAGCAAAATGTTCAGACTTTTCTATACAATGAAAGTGGACTAGGACAAGAGGTTGTCAAAAACTCCAAAAAGAGTACTATAAAGTCCATTTGATTCTACAGCCTGAATGTTTTTCTAGACAACCCATTTGTGCTATCATACACAATACATTATTTGTGTTATGGCTCTCTGCCACTAGGTGGCTGTAGTCGTACTGTGTGAGGAGTTGTATGTAGAAGAAGGACTGGCCTCTGGATTTGATCTGTTTATTATAAAAGGTCCCTTGGGTCAATGTCAATGGGGTATTCAAACTCATGACAGTCAAAAAACAACAGACAAAAAAAAAAAAAAAAAAAGTTTTTGCTAATAAACTTTAATGAACTAAACTTGCTCTCCTGAGGTCTTTTTCCAATTAATTTTCTGAGAATAGTAAATGTACAATCAAACCTTTACAGAATAAACGTGTAGAGATTATTCATAAGAATGACTGAATCTGAATCACAGCAATACACATTCTCTGTGATAGTTTCACAAGAGAATTCAAGGTCATGATGACAAGCCAGTTGGCAGACGTTTCTAAAACAAAAAGATTTCTCTGAATCAGTCACAAGTGAGTAACTCTAAACATCACTCCAGACACACCTCCGTCACATGCCTGCCTGCCTGTATGTTATGTGACGTCACTGTTGGAATTCCAAATCATAACCACACTATTCATGCATACCATGGGAAAATAATCTCCACAGCAGCAGATCGCAACATGTACACTATTGTTTAAAAGTTCGGAATCACTATGAGATTGAGCTTTCAGTAAAGGTTGTATTAAACTGATCAATTACTACAGTAAAACCATTTAATAATGAGAACTATATTATTTCAGGTATTATACATTTAAGCAGCCAGATTATTAAAATATCATAATTTAAGTTCAGCTCATGCTTTCTGCAGCACTTCTGTGTTATTGGATTGTAGGGCTCTTCAACCAGACAATCCATGCTCTTTTTGGATAATTTATAGTTAAAAAGGTTCTCTTGCCCATTTGTATCTCCTCTTCTATTTCACCAGTTCCAGATGTGTCTACTTCTTTCAAACACAAATGCTTGGCATCCCAGAATTTTCTCTTCACTGTTGCAGATGAAACTAATGCTTGGCATGTACTTTTCAATAAAGCTGCCATCTGAGAACTTTTGATGCATCAGTTTTATCAAAAAACACACTTCAATGTATTTGTTCTCTATTGTGCACCTGGACCATCCGCATCTATCTCTGTCTCGGTTGAATCCAGTTTGATTATTTTGTTCAAAACATCAGTACACGCTCACTCATTCTGTAGAATAGCCTTCAAATAACAGATTGTGTGTTTATAGAGAAATGTGTTTATTTCTGAAACCAAAATCAAACTTTAGAAAAAAACTAATTAATTTAGAAACTGGTTGTTGACTGAAGACAGATCTTGCATTACAATGTCCACACCTCACAAGTAACAGTATTATAGAATCATTTAGCATATTGTCGCACCAGACAAGAAAGTCTGTAAAAGTGTGGATGAATTATCTAATCCAGAAGCAGCAGACTCCAAATCCCATTTTAATCACACTGACCATAATCCCAATATCACTGCAGTTAGATTACCTACTCAGTGGGGAATCTGGACACACTGGCATCCACATAAACACTCAATGCTGCGTGATGCATGGGTGATAATATTTAGTGTGTCATGGGGTAAATTTCATTCAGCTAAGAGTTTGGTAATCATGTTAGAGCAGTTCATCGAATTAATCACTGTGACATTTATCATAGTTATTACCCTGGCAAATTACTATAGCAAAAACAGAATGTGTAAAAAAAAAACTTGTTCATGTAGTTCATCTGTATTTCTCAGTATTTTTTGTGTAAATAAACAGTTACATTAATACGAAAGTATGATTAATTAAAGGTGAACTCAGTAAATTGGTGTGAATACTGTATCACGCAAAAGCAATTAAAAAGGTTTGCAGTTGCCAGTGGCTTTGTAGAAATTCATAGTCAATCATGATTAGTTTATTACACAAGCAAACGTGTCCATTAACAGGTGGCAACAAAGATAAAGTCAGTAGGACTGGCCTGGTTATGTGATCTCAAATGGAGGCCCCATGAGGACATCGCTTATTCTAAAATACAACCGCTTTTATTAGGATACTAATATCACTTAACTATTCAAAATTATTTGTATTATTGAACTAAAGCTGAGTTGCCAGGGAACTATTTGAAAATAAGTTTAAGTACATTAAGTGTATTAAAAATATCCTGGCAAGCTTTATAATGGGAGTGAATAGAGGCGGAGTTTTTGAAGCTCCAAAAAGCGCATCTATCCATCATAAAAGTAATCCATACGGCTCTAAGGGATTAATCCTCTTTTGAAGCAAATAGATGCGTTTTTGTAAGAAAAAAATCCATATTTATAACTTTGTAAACTATAATCACTGGCTTCTGGTAACGGTTGTATGCAAGTCTAGTTCCGGCAGAAGAGTATATTGTTGGTGCTCCTAACTTAATGAAGTTGGGAGCACCAGTGCTACTGAGTAAAAAGGCTAGATTCGAGCCCTGATAAATGATTATGTTTATCTGATGATGTCACAACTGGGAAATGAACAGATTTATCAATAAAGTGGTTTACTTGCATTGCTAGATAATTGGTTTGCGCGTAAACTGGGACACGAGTTATCAGCGTATTGGTGTGCATGGAAACGTGCTCCCTGAATGACAAGAGTCTTCATCTCTGTACATCATTTTAAAGGGTTAGTTGATGAATTTTAAATGAAAATTCTGTCATTAACTAGGCCTACTCACCCTCATGTTGTACCAAACCCTTAAGACCTTCATTCATCTTCGGAACACAAATTAAGATATTTTTGATGAAATCCGAGAGCTTTCTGACACCCCCCTGACCTATTTAAAAAAATAAATAAAATAATGACTTTATTCAACTATTTCTTTTCATTAAAAATATCTTAATTTGTTTGTCTTAATCTTTCATTTGTGTTCTGAAGATGAATGAAGGTCCTACGGGTTTGGAACGACATGAGAGGGAGAAATTAATGAATTTTTCATTTTTGGGTGAACTATACCTTTAAGCATTTTTTCAAAAGGACTGTTTATTTCTTTGGGAAAGGTATGAATAAAAACTACTGTGGGCAGGCACCTTTCATTTTAAATTACAACAAAGTTCTTAATATGTAAATCTTACTTCCTCTGTTTGTCCAGTGCCTTGATCATGCCAAACTAAACATTCTATTCCAGCTCATACCATGATCTCATAGTTTCAAATGAAGTCAGCATATGCAAAACAGGCACCACCCACAAACTCAACAAATTCCTATTTCCTCATTTCACAGTCAAACTCCTATTTTGCTTTGTTCTTACACAGGCATGCAATCCCTTTCAAAAAATACACCGTTAAAAGCCACACATCACCCTCTTCTCTATCGTAATGGTATAGATCGAGGCACATGGTTCGCCAGAGTCGTTTTGTTCACACAACCCAGTCATCTGCGTTAGGCTGACAAAACATGACAAATTTGTCATACAAATTTGAAGAATTATGGCAATTACACCCACCTCAACAGGTTTTTAAAACAACATGAGGATGAGGATGAGTGATGTAACGGCATGTTATTTGTTGGCTATACATATGTATGTTATTTACAGTGGGGTTTAGTAGCCTGAGACCACTCTTTAAATCTGGGTTTCAATTTTGATTTATTTTATATATTTTTTAAGTTCTAGATTTAATGAAAACATTTTCACTGAGCCTAACACACACTAACCCAACCCTAACCTTAAACAGATTTTTTAAATGTTTTTGAAAGAACTCTTATACTCACCAAAACTGCATTGTGAAATATAACAATTTAAAATAACTGTTTTCCATTTTAATATATTTCAACATGTAATTTAATTTTCAGCAGCCATTAGTTCAGTGTCACATTAAATCATTCTGATTCGGACTTGGTGCTTAAGAAACATTCTTATTACAGGTTGTTGTTTTTTTTGTTTTGTTTTTTCTTGTGAAGACCATGGTCCTTTTTTCAGAATTCTTTGAATGAGACCGCATTTATTTGAAATAGTCTTTAAAAGGACTTTACTGTCACTTTTGATCAAATTAATGTCTTTGCTGAATACAAGTATTAAATTAATAATAAAAAAATAAAAAAACTTACTGACCCCAGACTTTTGAATGGTATAGAAGCTTAAACAATCAGGCTATCCTTAAAGGGTTAGTTCACCCAAAAATTTAAATTAAGTCATTAATTACTCACCCCCATGCTGTACCAACCCCGTAAGACCTTCGTTTGTCTTCGGAACACAAATGAAGATATTTTTGATTAAATGTGACAGCTGGATCACTCCTCCATAGGCTCCCTAAGGGAATGAATCCTGACGGCCCAGTAAGTCAATGAAGAAAATGTTTAAATATTCCATGTCACAACAGTGGCTCAACTATAAGTTTATCAAGCGACGAGAATACTTTTTGTGCGAAAAAACAAACAAAAATAACGACTTTATTCGACTATTCCTTTTCTTCCTTGTAGGCCTGAAACAAGACTTCAAGAGATTTCCACGACGCGCATAAACATTTTCTTCATTGACTTTCTGGGCCGTCAGGATTCATTCCCTTAGGGAGCCTATGGAGGAGTGATCCAGCTGTCACATTTAATCAAAAATATCTTCATTTGTGTTCTGAAGACGAACAAAGGTCTTACGGGGTTGGTACAGCATGGGGGTGAGTAATTAATGACTTAATTTTCATTTTTGGGTGAACTAACCCTTTAATGAAAGCCATTCTGGATGAGATTCTCAAACCTCTTGTGAAACATCAGTCGGCAGATTGCCCAAACATGCCCCACCTTCCACTGTGGATCAGTAATGACTTGTTATCTGCTTTGTGTTTGCTAATTCTGACTCGGTCACGTCTTGTTGCCCACTGAAATTATTTGCTACATGCACAGGAAAATACAGGGAAATGTATGCACAACAAAATTACAGCTACAAATAATAAAACATCCCAAATGAGAGTTTAGATTCTCTTGATTTAAACATTCAAATGCATGTATCACGAAATGTCCCTAAATCCTTTGTGATTACTCTATTGGAATGCATCAATCTAACTGAATAAGCTGTGATTTGTTACGTGTCTGTTTAACAATGTCAACCACTTATCCCTGATTGCCTAATCGGTCCAAATTCGTTTCACTTGGAGATATGAACCTCAGACAATTCTTTTGATGTCACCAAACACAACCCCCATCTACAAAACATTACTCAAAAAAAAAAAAAAAAAAGAGGGGAAAAAAAAAAACCACTCAGGCCAAAGTCAACATCATTGATCTCGTTTAATCTAAGCTTTGATCCGAATTAAACTTTCAAATGGATAACTTTGCCTAATTTCCATGAAATAAAAGTCAACTACAGTGAATCTTCAACAGATGTTCGTCACCTTAACGTAGAGTTTGAGTCACCTTCTGTGCTGCTGCAAACCCGCAGTAATGGCTCTGTGCAATAGATAAACAGAGGCAGTTTTTCTCCCTGGATGACATTGTTTGTTTAGCAGTTATCCTGTAATGCGACCAAACATACTTAGTGTTGCCCAGATATGCCAAACTGAGACAAAGAGGACAGTGTTTGGCACACAAAGAAGTGGACTGACCAGCTTGCTCCTCTTTAGCTGCAATGGGCCAATGAAAATGGGCCAGTGAAAAATAGTATGTCTTTCATAATGCACATTTTAAAGTTTAAAGGACAAGTATAACAATATAAAAAATGAAATTAGGCCTTTAAAGCTTAATGACGACTTAAATCAAACCCGAAACTGTTCTGCATCCATTTATTTCATTTCTAGCAGAGAGACCACATTGTTGTAAGTGTTGCTGTAATATATGCATACACTGCTATCAAGGTGAGAAAATCTCACCCTTGTGTTTGGAGTTGGAAAAGAGCAGAAGTGGTGAAAAAGCCTGATAACAATCAGACCACGTGAATCAGGACCAAATCACTTCATTTGCATCACATATTCGACACACGCTCTCTAGCCGCAGTGTCCACTGGCTGAGAACACTTCCATGCAAATCTACTGCATCAGATAGAAACTTCACAGAGGGTTGTTAGTGAAAACATAGTGGCTGCTCACTCTAATGTCAGACTTTGACTTCGTCAGTAGAAATGGGAAGGGTGTGAGTACAGAAAATACACAATTTGATGTTTCAATTAGAAAAAATAATCATGTTACCGGAGCTATAATAACTAAAATCACTGACATACAGACATGGACTGAATCCCTTATCACTTTCAGTCTTTACACACAGTACCATGTTCCTAATACTGAGATCAATCTTACTTTGTAAATCTTAACAAACAGAATGATTAGCAATTAAATTGTTCACAAGAATGTAAAAATGTCAAATAGGTAAATGTCCACCAACAGAACAGAATAAATTGACGGATGTTTTTTATTAGATGGAAACTAAAATCTGAGACTACATTGAAAACAAAGAGAATAAAATGTTAAAAAAATTTTATGCATCTAAAAGATACAAAAAAGTTATGCTGTAAAATGAAAAATAAATATTTAAGATTCTAAATCCCTAATCAATCAATTTATCACTAAGCACTAATTTGTGACAATAATGAAAAAATATACTGAAAATGTTGTAAATTTCTCATTTAAACTTGTAAGTGCCAGAAAGCAATCTGGCAGAACTGGTCTGACAGGAATTCAACGGCTCCCTCAGCATCAGCTGAACTAGTGATGCAAACAACACCAATCCCCAACAGCTTTACACACACACACACACACACACACACACACACACACACACAAATCCCCAACAGCTCTACACACACTAAGAGGAGAAAATGTCAAAGACCTTGTTTACACCTGATATTAACATCTGTTTCTGACAATCTGTCAATCAATCATTGCGCTAAAACAATTATTCTAATTTCTAAACCTTACCAACTATGACTTTAAGAAGTTGATGATAGGCGCTTTACTAAAATAATTGAGCATTCTGCTCAAAAAGTCTCATCTGCAATGAGATTAAAATTTGAAAGTATGGAAACAACAGCCTGTTGACTTTCCGTGCTTGTTTATCAACGTGCAATACAACACTGAGTTGCATGTATGATGATGTTCATACCCTCGAAATTTGTATTTGTGAGGCATGTTAGGTGAAAAAAGCTTGACCGCTTGTGATAAGATCCCCCGAGATCTTATAATCAGGTGTAAACAGGGACCAAAAATAATAGTGAGGTTGTGGATCAATTACCTTTTCACCACCAAGCTGAGAGTCTTGTGGGAGCCCTTGACTAGACAGATGGCCTCTTGTCTGAAGCCGGTGAGAGAAATGTTGTTGATATTGATGAGTTCATCTCCAGCCTGCAGTCTTGCGGTTGCGGCCTGACTGCCCTCTTCCACCTGTGACAGACACAATACACTCAGGCTCAATCAAAACTGTCCGTTCCGTGACCATGCATCACCTACAAATGAATAGGTCTATACTAAGAGCACTATGTTGTGTGGCTGAAATCGAACAATGACAATATATGGACAAGCATTCACCTTTTGTAATGACTAGCTTGTCAGGTAGTTAGGCTTTCTGCAGATAGGGAGCAAAAATCTGATTGTATGGCATATCCAACTTAAATCAGTTTAGTGAAATCTGATTTTTACACATCCAATCCAAACGTTTCAGTGTGAACTGTCACATTCAATTGTTTTAGTCATCTGGGACAATGCATATGTTACGTCATACACAATGTGCAGTTGTCTGTCACATTTTTTCTAACTTTTACATTTTTGGTCCTTTCTTTTTGCTAGTAATTAGGAATGTGCGATATTGACAAAAAACATTATTTTTTGGAATCATTAGACAATATCTTGCTGAGTGTGTTCTTGTGCTGGCCTATGTTACATCGGCTGGTTTGGGCCTGTTACGGACAGCTCCTGAAGCTTTTCATATCGTCTACATTTTGATTTGTTCAAAACACCCAATTCATTTAGAAACAAAACAAGTGACTGTCTTTATGAATGGGTTGTTGAATCATTTAATATTTTTTTGAAAAAGATCATTAATTCCGTAATGAAACCACTGTGTGATGCTCTGTGTAAGCAACGGTTCTGCTACGGCTTTGTTTGGAACCATTTCTGTTGCTGTATTTTAAAAGGCTACATGGTGCAGTAATACATGGACTCTTAGGGAGTGTTTTTTTACTACAGTAACCAGTGTAGATAGGGCTGGGCGATATGACGGTATATATCGTGACCTACGGAATAAAGTGTCTATCGTTAGAGATTTTACTGTATTGTTTATTTTGCGGTATGTAAATATATCCGGGTATCACATTACTAAAAGACTACACGTAAGAGCGCAATAAGCTGTGAAAAAGAACAATGCGGTTGGTGTTTGTGCTGACTGACAGACAGCTGAAGCGCGCGCACAGAAAGCCGCCTCTCTTGGACAGCATGCAACCCCGAATTCGGAATGTGTATGATCTTCAACAAAGTTATTAAGTGCAATAAGCTGTGAAAAAGAACTCCATGTGTTCGCACTGACTAACACACAGCTGAAGCAAGTTCACAGACAGGATACGAACGCGAATTCAGTTCTCTTTCATATCTTGTGGAGTTTGAATAGTCAGATAGACACACAATGTCAAAATACACATTGTGTGGAGTACTCATGTAAACAGTTGGTTATGTCTTAAATTAACGCAAATAGTTGGGTGAAAATCGGATGCGTATCAGTAAATTGGGTCAGTGCACTTAGTTTTAAAGGGACAGCAGCGTAATAAACTGCTGTCTGTCTCAATAATAATCAAACAACAAAAGAAAAATCACTTACTGCTCTTGAATGAATAACTTTTACTGATTGAATCCTACTACTTAATTCTAAAAAAAAAAGAGATTCTAATTATTGGACAAAAAACTCCCTCACGTCATAACTTAGAATACTGTCTAACACTTGATGGCTGCTCTGTTAAGTCTTCGTCGTCGGTTAGGAACCTAGGCTAACCGACGACGAAGTCACGTGTCTAGTATCTGTAAAAGCACATTGTTTCATCTTAAAAATATATCAAAATTACGTCATATGCTCTCAATTAAAAATGCAGAACAATTAGATCATGCGTTCATGGCATCAAGGCTAGATTATTGTAATGCTCTACTGGGTGGTTGCCCTGCACGCTTAATAAATAAATTACAGCTGGTCCAAAATGCAGCCGCTAGAGTTCTTACCAGAACCAGGAAGTCTGATCATATTAGCCCAGTTCTGTCAACACTGCATTGGCTCCCTATTAAACATCGTAAAAAATGTAAAATATTGCTGATTACTTACAAAGCACTAAATGGTTTAGCTCCGCAGTACTAGAGCGAGCTCTTAACGCATTATAGTCCTTCACGTCTATTGCAATCTCAAAATTCCGGCCAGTTGATAATACCTAGAATACATAAATCGACTGCAGGCGGTAGATCCTTTTCCTATTTAGCACCAAAACTTTGGAACAGTCTTCCTACCATTGTCCGGAAAGCAGACACACTCTGTCAGTTCAAATCTAGACAAAAAACACATATCTTTAACCTAGCCTACACAACACATTATAGACCTTATGTAGCCCCACCCCTTTTCAGCGCTGTGCTCGTTGTCTTTTATCTTCCGGTCTGTATTTTCACAGCGATCTTGCCTATTTATGAATGAACGGTTCATTTGAAAATCTTCCCGGTCTACTGACATTTGTTAAGACATCTGCTTTAAACATTACAATCCTCATGATAACTTTCGTTAACTTTACATTAAGTAAATCCAAGCGGTCTATAGACTTCTATAATTCAATGTTAGGCTGCATAGTTTAGATCAGCCGGAACCGGGAACACTTCCCATAAATCCTGATGTACTTGGTACATCATAAGAAGGATGGCGTCTACGCTAATATTAGTCTCTCTGTTTACCCCGAGGTTTACCACAGTTCGCCGGATCCAGGCCGTATCCAGATGTGGTGAAGGACCATCGCCTGGACACGACGACAACGCAGTCCTGAAGAGTCAACTAGTCTCTCCCCTGTGAAGGCCTCCCTCCCTTTACCTCTGTACAGATAAAACGTTGTCGGGATAATTCCGGTTTGCATGGCTATGCAGATGCGACAAAAATGTCTGTATATTATACATTTTTAAGACCAGACAAGTAGTTTGTTGAGGGTTGATTTGTGAAGGACTACACGCCTGCGCACATATACATTCAAACGCGCATACCTATGGACTGAACACGTGATGCGCATGTGCGCGGGGTTGCGTTTTTGAGAATTGCACAGAGATACCTTGCACCTTCGAACCTATTTAAGGGAGTGCGCTCTAGAGACACCAGGCACTGTTTTGTGGGGATGGGAGGCCGGAGCGCGTTAAGAGTTTCTCTGTTAGAACGGTGTCGTGTTAGCGGCCCCTAAGTTAATAACTGATGATCTTCGCAACGGAAGTGAATCAATCAAAACTAACTTTAGCTGGACAATAACTTTATCCTGTAGTACGGTGTACATTTTAGGACATCCTCAGACCTCAGACGTATGAAAACAAGGCATCATGCCTCAGACTAAAAGGCTTCAGTCATTGGACATAACGGCATCGCGCCTCAGACTGAAAAGCTTCAGGTCTCAGGAAAAACAATTTCAGGTGTCAGGTCTCGTACAATTAGGCATCAGATGAAACAGCCTCAGACAAAAAGGCATCAGACGAAACAGCCTCAGACAAAAAGACATCAGACTAAAAGGCATCGGACGAAATGCCATCAGAAAAAACAGCCTCAGACAAAAGGCATCGGACATAAAGGCATCGGACATAAAGGCATCGAACGAAACAACATCAGACAAAACAGCCTCAGACAAAAAGGCATCGGACATAAAGGCATCGAACGAAACAGCATCAGACAAAACAGCCTCAGACCAAAAAGGCATCGGACGAAACGGCCTCAGACAAAGAGGCATCAGACTAAAAGGCTTCAGTCATTGGACATAACGGCATCGCACCTCAGACTGAAAAGCTTCAGGTCTCAGGAAAAACAACTTAAGGTGTCAGGTCTCGTACATCAGATGAAACAGCCTCAGACAAAAAGGCATCAGATGAAACAGCCTCAGACAAAAAAGGCATCGGATGGAACGGCATCAGACAAAACAGCCTCAGACAAAAAGACATCGGGCGAAACGGACTTAGGTGGAGTTTAAAGGTTCGCATTGCCCCGCCCCATGTGACGTCATGTCATTATTTTTCGACATAATATCTGTTATTTCGATATAATATCTCGTTATTTCGACATAATAACTTGCTATTTATAATGGTTGTCTATGGGAGAAAAATGGTAAATGTTTAATTAGGCCTAAATGCGTTGCATCTGATTTTTTAGCCTTTATTATGATTTTAGTATCATGATTAATACATGCATGCACAATTACCTGTGAACTGGATAAATGTTGCAGATATGTTTTACTATGCATAACTAGCTATAGCTTGTATCTTGCCAAACTATAGATAGTTTTCACGATCGTGAAGTTAAAGCGTTCTTTCGAGCTATTAGACTGAAATCTCATTCAAATTTTTAATCTAACTGTATTAGTCTAACACTAATCGTTGTTAAATTAAATAATTTTGCCTGGTTCTGTCTTAAACTAAATTCGTGTGTTTCAGTCAATCAAGAATGGATACAGAGATAAGTATCCTGCATTTAACTTGGCTTGTGTGTCTATCTAAATATATTGCTTTAATTGCTAAAAGGCTTCTATCATGGTCTGTTTCCTTAACTACAGAATGAATGTTGAAACTTACTTCAGAATGAAAAAAAAGTAAGTAATGTGCCTTAACTTATTTGTAGATGAAATTATAAAGTTGCTTTTTGACAGTGGCTTCAAACAAAGCGAAATGTGCTCTTTTCTTGGTGCTTCTGGATACAAAATCAGGTAATCTTTATGCTTGTTAATCGTACTGCAGTGCCCAGTACTGCTTTGATAATTCTGATGTTAAATATACAATATCCCAATACAAATGAAAAATTTTTACAGCAATGTTAAATCAAGCAGTTTTAATCAAGCAGTCTAATAGCTCGAAAGAACGCTTTAACTTCACGATCGTGAAAACTATTACTTTTACTTAACTATTACTGAATGGTCTATTACTTTCCGTTTTGAATTTTTTCGTTTAAAGACATTTCAAGCTTTCTATAGATATATTTCTGTGAGGCATACACAGTTTAAAGTCCCTGTAAAGTCAAAATTAAGTATGTGTTCTGAGTTCGTCACACCACAGAAAAATGTGTTATTAGCCACCCAGCCAAATTTGAATGATAAAAAAGCCGGCAAGTACATAAAATAAGCTATTGAAATCTTGAAAAAGTGATCATTATTCTCTGCTCTCAAACGCTGGGGGCGTGTCCGCTGGCAGCGCTGAAACCACGCCCACTCGTGGGAAAGCTGCCAAGTGCCGACGGTGATATTAGGTGATACTGCTTTCGGGACGGGGAGATGAAGGCCGAGGCGGGAGATAGTCAGAGTCGGTTCGGCTTCATTCACCAGTAACAGCGAATTATCAGTGAATCCCAGTTGTCTCAGACGACAGTTTATAAAACTATCCTGTGTAAAATGATCACTACAGAGGCGGGTGTTGGCGGTGATCCTCAGCTCTCCATCAAGGTTGGCTCTTCACAAAATTAATCCACCTCTTCTTGATGTGATCGTTTTTAGGAAATTTAAATAAAGACACCGATCTGTTTTGTACATGATCGCATCCAGGTAGTAGCCTACGCATTTCCGTGTCGAAGGCATAGCTAGCTAGCAAACTGTAGGCTGTAGTAACTCTAATAGTACTGACAGTAACTCGCGATTGAGCGGCAAACTTATGTGAATGTGCTCTATTGTTAGGGGAGGGGCCAGCCTCAGTTGCCTCTGTGCGTCATCAAGTAGGCGCATGTCCACGAGCTCAGGGGCTCCAGTGCATCATCGAGCCCTGTTTTAGCCCCGCCCAAAAAATCCGGAAAATAGCAATGGTGAAAAACTGTTTAACGGTCTAACTCAACAATTCAGTAATTCACAGTTCACAGTCTTTGTAATATGTTTTAGCAATACATTTCTAACATTTCTAATGTTTTTTTTTTTAGAATTGCCTTTGCAGGGACTTTAACTTTATGATGAGGTGCGCTCCAGTTCGCGTGCAGTGCAAGTGACCGCGCCGGCGCCTCCATGTCTCCATGATTATATTGTCTGCTATATTTGCTTATTTTTTATTAAATCCAGGCAATTGGTTGATGAAAAATTTATTAAAATTAAGATACAATTTATACAAAACGAAATCCACTTTAAAGAAAGACTTTCTACAAAACAAAACTTAATGAAGTGGTCAAAATCATGTCTGACCCATATGTTGCGCATCCTATCTTACTCGTGCTGTGTTCACTTTTTTTCAACATGAAAAAAAAAAAAACATTATCATATTTTAACAAATATGAAACTAAATGCGCTTATTTAATGGCTATAGTAGACCTACAGACTCTCTATTGATGCACATTCATTTCATTCTGAATTTTGCACACAAGTTTAAAGGCATTTGTTTGTGCATAGTAAAACATATCTGCAACATTTATCAAGTTCACAGATAATTGTGCGTGCATGTATTAATCATTATGATACTAAAATCATCATAAAAGCTATACTACAAAAAAATCAGATGAGCCCAGAATATGAACGCAATGAATTTAAACGTTTAGCATTTTCCTCCCATAGAAAACCATTATAAATAGCAAGTTATTATGTCGAAATAACGAGATATTATATCGAAATAACAGATATTATGTCGAAAAATAACTACGTGACGTCACATGAGGCGGGGCAATGCGAACCTCTAAACTACACCTGAGTCCGTTTCGCCCCATGGCTTTTAGTCTGATGCCTCTTTGTCTGATGCCTCTTTGTCTGAGGCCATTTTGTCTGATGCCTTTTAGTCTGAGGCTGTTTTGTCTGATGTCGTTTCGTCCGATGCCTTTTTGTCTGAGGCTGTTTCGTCTGATGCCTAATTGTACGAGACCTGACATTGTTTTTCCTGAGACCTGAAGCTTTTCAGTCTGAGGCGCGATGCCGTTTTGTCCAATGACTGAAGCCTTTTAGTCTGAGGCATGATGCCTTGTTTTCATATGTCTAAGGTCTGAGGATGTCCTAAAATGTACACCGTACTAATGCTGTTGTAAAGCCTAAACAATCTGTTACGGTAATTTCTATTATAACTGTAAATCTGCTTTAAAACAATCCATACTGTTAAAAGCGCTTTATAAATGAAGGTGACTTGACTTGACTTTTGTATCTTTAATAAGTATCAGTTGATCTTGGATTCATACAATGAAGACTATGCAGTGTTTTAGTTATTTAATTCCTGTAGTAATTCTTATTACTTCTGTTAAATAGCTGTAGCTGAAAAAAGTTTCTTTAATTTGTTTAATCTTTGTTCTATTGCATTTGTCCTACTGTTTGCAATTTGCTTCTTTGTTCTTATTTTTTATTTTAAAAAATGAAATAAAATAAAAATAGCTATATCGAGATATAAATTGTTATCGTGAAATAAAACTTCTCATACCATGAAATAAGATTTTGGTCATATCGCCCACCCTTAAGTGTATGTAAACTGGATATGGACTGTATGAACAAACAGATCTTATTTTTTCACATGCAAAATTACAGTGTGGACAATCAGTCTTAAAGATCCAATTTGAAAAACTGATCAGATATGCAGTATGAACAAAGTCTTAGAGCATTTCCTAAACAACTGCATGCACTCTAGTGCCAAATATATTATTATTGCTGTAGGTGTTTTACCCTTAAATGACCAAATGAGAAAGGCATGTTCACCTTTCTTAATCAGCACAGGGGGGCAAGTCATAAGCTTTCCACATTAGCACTTTACCTCCACAGCCGAGCTGGAAGCGAGTTAATCATACATATTCTGTCTTAAAGAGAGGATTTCAGGGAACATGTAGCCAAATAGGGGGTTTGGTCTAAAGTAAAGTAAATTCCTGACATGATATGTAATGCTGCTCTATCTTCCAGTAAGCCAGTTATCTGCTATTTGAGCAAAGTTGATCATGACTGTTCATTATTTACTTTGCAGGTCTATTACTCATCAAACTTGATCCTTTCTGGGGAGATAATATTCATACACTAAGGCATGCACTTTTTTACACCATTACACTATTAGCAACAGGTCAACATATTTTTAGAAGGTCAACTTTAAGCTCAAATGGACAACAAACCTTGAGTAATAATTCATGCAAGCTTCATCACCAGCTGTGGTTAGATTCAAGTGCCAATCGCCCCTATAATAAACCATCTTAGTGAGTATACGTGCTCGGTCAAGAATGCACAAATGTGGCTATTCCTTTGGTCTTCCTTGCGTTTATTATTTTAACAGCAGCAGGACTCTGTGACATGCGGACTCAAGAGCCCCCCTCAGAGTTTATAAAACAAGGAAAACTTTAAGGAGGCCGAAATAAGAAGTACTTAGAATAACCTCAAACGTTAATGTTAAACAGGCTTGCTATTGGGTGCCCCCCTCTGGCATTCCGCACCATACTGAGAGAATAAATGACTTAGAACAATGGAAATGTTCACAAGAGAGGTATCAGACCAACATAAACATAGCAAACACTGTTGGATCATCGGGAATGAGGGTGGGGTGTTATTTAATGGGAATGTGAGGTAAAAGCAGAGGTGAGAGTGAAAAAAAGACAAATATTTTCTTCTCAGTATCATGCATTTGCATGACAAAACATATGCAGATTTCGTGACAAGAGCAAGACCATTGAAATATTGTCTTGGACTTGAGTCCAGTCTCAAGTACTAGGGCCTACAACGCTCACTACCAACTTCACATGTGTCATTTACACGGTACTTCAAGGTTTGTCAAAGAATAATGTCTATTACCACACAAAGAAGCCACTTCACTCCAAGAAAAACATCAAGGGCACACTAAAATTCTGCTGGAAGTACAAGCATTGGACAGCAGAAGATTGGTTGCTTTTCATCCAAGGGAGTGGGCTCTCTCATAATTCTGCCCCAAAACACACTGCCATTAATAAAGATTGGAATCAAAAATTCCTGCAATAGTAACTTCTCCCAACAATCAAGGATCAATTTGGTGATGATCCGGGCATTTTTCCAGCATGATGGAGGCACCATGTCACAAGGCAAGGGTGATAATGAAGTGGTTCGGAGTTCATTACATTTAAATTTTGGATCTGTGGCTAGGCAACTCCCTGGATCTTAATCCCATAGAGAACCTAGGGTCAATTCCTCAAAAGGCGAGTGAACAAGCAGAAGTCCACAAATTGTGATCAACTCTGAGCACGAATCAGTCAGGATTTGGCCCAGAAACTGATATCCAGCATGCCAGAGCAAATTGCAGAAAAGACGGGTCAACACAGTAAATATGGACTCCTTGCATACTAAACATTTATGCCAATAAAAGTCTTTAAATCTTATGATACCATTGTTTTCCAGTCTAGCATAGAAACATGTGAAAAAATTACCTACAAATTCTGAAGCAGCAAACTTTGTAAAACACAAAATGTATGTCACTACTAATATTTTGGCCACGGCTATATACTATAAATTAAAACATGGATGAAAAATATCTTAGGATATTACTTAAAAAGAATTATAATAGTAATTACAATGGTAATAGACATATTTTCCTCAAGTTACTTTTATTTTGTCAGATTGTAGTGAAGAAGGCACTTCTTGTCCTATCCAGGCATCTCGGGCAGCAGGTGGGCTAGTCCATTGCAGGGCTCACACACGACACACTCACATACACTCTCTCATTCATACCTACAGCCAGGCAGTTTTTTGTCTCTCCAATTCACCTATCATGCATGTCTTTGGACTATGGGGAAAACCAGAGTAGACCTTCCTGGAGGAAACCCAAGCTGAACCAAACACAGGTTGAACCAAACTCCCTTTGCCAACATGTATCATGGTATTCTTTGCGTTATCTAAATACCATGGTAATGGCACCACTGTGCCATGTGCTAACCACACCACTACAGCTCCAACAACCAGGTGGTATTTCTAAGGAATCAAGGGCTTGAAACAAGCTCCATGACCTGGCAGTCTCTGCAAGGGGTCTGGAGCGTGGGATGGGGTGAGGGAAGGATGTGGCACAGAAGAATGTGGGACTTCTGCTGACTAGTGTCCTGTGCTCTATGCTGACAGAGCACTAAGTTTTACAGCTACTGACTATCCTGCTGCGCACAACACACACGCGCACACATATAGACAATGATTTTTACACTGTACAAACTGTATAGTTAATCCCCTGACCCTAACCAGACCCTTAAATCTAACCATCACAGAACACTTTCTGCATTTTAAAATTTTCAAAAAAACTTCATTTCGTATGATTTATAAGCTGTTTTCCTCATGGGGATAAAAAAAAAAGTTGACAGTTAGGGCGGGGTGATAAAACTATAACAATAATTATCGCAATATAGTTTTTCTCAACATAAAATAACAAAAGTTTGATAAGTGTTCAATATAATGTTTATGCACTATACTAATAATGCTGCGCACTCATGTAGCAGACCGTTACACTGGTGCCACTGTTGTGTATAAGAAACATTAAACGGCAAACATGAACACTTATTAGCTCAGCTCGAAAACACAGCGCAGTGTAAGCTTAGAGCAAATGCGTTTACTCGCTGATGATCTCGATCACGCGACAACTAAACAGCGCTGTGAGATCCAGTGAGAAGGGTTCTAGTTCAATGCAGAGTTATATCATACAAACAACTCGGTTACTAACGTAACCTCGGTTCCCTGAGAGGAGGGAACGAGTATTGCGCAAGTAGCTTACGCTATGGGAAAACTCCTTTTCTCGAGAATATTGAAGTCTTTATGTAAAACACATTGCAGCTGCACAGCTGATAGCAATGAGCGAAGGCAGCTCGGTCATTGGCTGTGCTGCCGCAACTTGCTCGAACCAATGACGGGGAGACTCTGAATGCGCGACCAATGAGCGCGCTTCGCATCCGCGCGCGTCAGAGCCCGCCAAGATGGGGGTGGCCAAGAGCTATATATTGGGCGCCCCGTCATGAGAGTTCTTTAGGTTAAAACGACTGAAGCGAACTAACCAAGCACAAGCACGGCAGCTTACGCAATACTCGTTCCCTCCTCTCAGGGTTAGTAACCAAGCCGTTCCCTTTCGAGAGGTCTCTCCTTTTTTTTTTTTTTTTTTCATCTCCACCCCCCCCTCTTCGGAGGACAACTTTATTTATTTTATTTTATTAAACTGTAATATCTGAATGAGTTTGAAATCAGAATGAGTTTGAGTCTTGAAGTGGTATTTTAGGGAGTTGCACCAAACGTTCGGAACCAATACGGGAAAGAGACCCGTACCTTGACTGCTCTGGCTTAGAAATGACCTAGAATCGGGATTGCCTAGACATAGGCTGGTAACAGGCTTGTGCTAACTGTAGACCTCGTAGATAGTAAACCGACTGATAACGGGATTGTGCTGACTGCAGACTGCTAGGCCGGAGCACAGACTGGTAGCTGACTTATGCTGACTGCAGACTGCTAGACTGGTCCACAGGCTGGTTACGGACTTGTATTAGTTGCAGATTGATAGGCCGGGACACAGACTGGTAACGAGTTTGTGTTGACTGCAGACCGCTGGCTGGTCCACAGACTGGTAACGGGAATGTGCTGACTGCAGACTGCTGGGCTGGGACACAGACTGAAAGCTGGTTTATGCTGACTGCAGGCCACTAGGCTGGCCCACAGACTAGTAACAGGCTTATACTAAATGCCAACCACTGAGGTCTGATCCACAAACTTTGAGCTGGCTTAAACTGGTTGTTAAATGCCAAACTGGTCCCCAGCTTGTAAGCTGGCTTGGGATATTTGTTGGGTGCTAGACTGGACCACAGATTATGAGCTGACTTGAGCTGGTTGTTGGATACTAGACTGGTCTACCAATTATGAGCTAGCATGGGCTGGTTGTTAAATGCCAGACTGGTCCAGACAGTGAACTGACTTGGGCTGGTTGTTGGATGCCAGACCAGTCCACAGCTTGTGAACTGACTTGGGCTGGTTGTTGAATGCCAGACTGGTCCACAGATCGTGAGCTGACTTGGGCTGGTTGTTAGATGCCAGACTGGTCCACAGATTGTGAGCTCGATTGGGTTGGTTATTGAATGCCAGACTGGTCCACAGAGGGGTCGAGAGGTCTCTCCTATTGCGTAAGTAGCTTACGCTATGGGAACACCATGCAAAACGCTGTGCGTGCTGAACTTCGCCTTATAACAGCCAGAGGCAGGTGCCTGAGCTGAAAAGCAAAGTTATCATCCAACTAGCTGGCAGAGGCGAGCTTTATATGTGGGGAAAAAAGTACAGAGCGGCTAGAAGGCGCTCAATGTGACAAGCACATACATAGTCTAGATACGAACTCATAGTTCTACTCGCATCATGCTGATAGTACATTGGAATGTAATGTCGGGACCTGTAGGTTGTAAAACCTGATAAATGTGGACGGTGAGGCCCAGCCTGCCGCCACACAAATATCCTCGATCGGTATCCCGCTCGACCATGCCCAGGAAGAAGCCACACTCCTGGTGGAGTGTGCTTTGACTCCCAGGGGCATTGAAGTCCCTTGGCTTCATAAGCCAGCGCTATAGCCTCAACTATCCAGTGAGAGATTCTCTGCTTTGAAACGGCGGAACCTTTCGTACAGCCGCCAAAGCATACAAACAGTTGTTCTGTCTGTCTGAACAGGGCAGAACGCTCCAAATACACTCTGGGAGCCCTAACGGGGCAGAGTAGATTAGCGTTGTGTTCGTCTGCTGGAGATGATAGCGCAGTTAGGGAGATAACCTATGCTCTGAAGGGAGTGGTGAGCACTTTAGGAATATATCCATGTTTTGGCCTAAGGACGACCCTGCAGTCGTTAGGTCCGAATTCTAGGCAGGCAGCGCTTGTCGAAAGCGCGTGCAGGTCGCCCACTCTCTTGACCGAGGCGAGTGCCAGCAAGAGCGCAGTTTTGACCGAGAGCTGCTTAAGGTGCACGGTTCGGAGTGGTTCGAACAGGGGCCCTTTAAGAACGTCTAGGACAGTAGCTAGGTCCCAGATCGGCACTGAGGGGGGGGGGGGGGGGGGCGTGAAGGGTTCATCCTCCTAGCGCCCCTTAGGAAACGAATAATTAGGTCGTTTCTTCCCAATGGACGTTCCATTACAGGGTCGTGTGACGCTGTGATGGCCGCCACATATACTTTGTGCGTGGAGGGGGAGCGGCCCGCCTCCAGAAGCCCTTGTAGAAAAGCGAGTACGTTTGTAATCTCACATGTTTCAGGATTCAGGCCCTTGGCATTACACCAGTCACTGAACACTTTCCATTTCTGGGCATATAAGCGCCTCGCCGAGGGCGCCCGCGCCTCAGCGATGGTTTTTAGCGCTCCGCTCATGAGGTTCCTGGGAACCCGTTGAGGGGCCATGCATGAAGGGCCCACAGATCGGGGCGGGGATGAAATATCATCCCGCTGGCCTGACTGAGGAGGTCTGGCCTCAGTGGAATCGGCCGTGGCGCAGATTGCATTTGCATCAATTCTGGAAACCATGTTTGGTTCTTCCAGAGTGGGGCTATCAGAAGCACTGCGTTTTTCTCCTCTCTGCCCCGACTGATGACCTGTGGCAGCATCGCGATCGGGGGAAAAGCATATAAGGGGCGGCTCGGCCAGCTCTGGGCGAGCACGTCCGTGCTTTTCGTGAAGAAAAGAGAGCAGTGCACATTCTCCTTGGAGGCGAAGAGGTCGACCTCCGCCTCGCCAAAGATTTTCCATAACCACTGAATCGTCAGTGGGTTGAGAGCCCATTCTCCTGGGAGAATCTTGTCTCTGGATAGCATGTCTGCCCCCTGGTTCAGAGCGCCTGGCACATGCGCTGCTCTCAGCGAGCGCAAGTTGTGCTGGGACCATAAGATGAGTCTCCTGGCCATTGAATGCATAGAGCTCGACCTGAGTCCACCTTGGCGATTTATGTACGTCACTACCGTCATGTTGTCCGTTTGGACCAGGACGTGTTCGTTTTTTAGATGTGGAAGTAGGGCTCTGAGAGCCAAAGCGACCGCTTTCATCTCCAGACAGTTTATGTGTAGGCGCTTCTCTGGGTTTGACCAAAAGCCGGAGACAGGCCTGCCCTCGTAAAGGGCCCCCCATCCTATTTTGGAGGCATCTGTCGTGATCATCTTTCTCCTTGTGTTCACACCCAGACTCACGCCTGACTGGTACCAGTCGGCGGCTTTCCAGTGCGTCAGGGCTTTTACACAGCCGTGGTTCGCTCTGATTAAAAAGTGGCTCGAACGCCACGCGTGAGTAGGGACCCGGCTCTTGAGCCAGCGTTGGAGAGGGCGCATATGCAACAATCCTAGCTGGAGTATGGCCGATGCTGAGGCCATGAGACCGAGCATCCTCTGAAACCGCTTGACGGGGGCGCGTGCGCCCGCCCTGAATGATGTTACAAGGCGCCGGATGGTGAGCGCGCGCTCTGATGAGAGACGAGCTGTCATTTGCATCGAGTCTAGAACTATTCCCAGGAAAGAAATCCTCTGGCTGGGAGATAGTATACTTTTTGCAAAATTGATTCTTAGACCCAGGCATTCTAGATGGCTGATAATCCAAGATCTGTGTGTTATTAACTGACTCTCTGGTTGTGCTAGGACCAGCCAATCGTCGAGATAATTCAGTATTCGCACTCCCCTTCGCCTCAAGGGGGAAAGTGCTGCATCCATACATTTCGTGAATGTACGGGGAGCCAGGGACAGGCCGAACGGAAGTACTGTGTACTGGTAAGACTGTCCCTCGAAAGCGAATCTCAGAAAGGCCTGTGATGAGGCGCTATTGGAATGTGAAAGTAAGCATCTTTCAGATCCACTGAGAGAAACCAATCTCCTGGGCGTACTTGCGCGAGAATATGTTTGGTTGTTAACATCCTGAACGAGCGAATCATTAGTGCTTTGTTCATGTGTCTGAGATCTAGAATGGGGCGGAGACTGCCATCCTTTTTCGGGATGAGAAAATAGCGTCTGTAAAATCCTGCCTCGCTCATAGAGGGGGGAACAGTTTCCACAGCGCCCTTTTCTATTAATTTACGCACCTCGGCGCGTAGAACATGTGAACACTCCTTTCTCACTTTCGTCTCGACCACAGTCGTAAAATGTGGTGGTCTGCGAGCGAATTGGAGCGAGTATCCGTGCTTTATTATATTCAACACCCATTTCGGCATATCTGGAATGTTTTCCCATGCCGCTGCGTGTACAGATATGGGCTGAATACAGGCTAGGGGCGGGCCGCTGTGACGTAGGGACCCGGCCAGCAAATCGCCTGAGCTCGTAGCTCTCAGAGGCGCGGGCGCGCGCTGAGCAGCTGAGTGAATGGGCGCGTGTGTGATTACAACAGCGCGCGCTATGTCTGTAAAGCTCGCAGCCTGAGCTGGGGTTATGTTTGACACTGTAGGGACAGTGTTTATAAGTGGGGGTGAATAAACAGTGGTAGGCACACGCGTCACTTTTATAATGTTTCCCGCTTTTACTGGGGATGAATTCATAACTGTGTGAACAGTGCTTGTGTGTAGTGGTGCGTACATGACCGTAGGCACGTGATCTACATTCATGGGGCGTGCAGCCTGAGCTGGGAATGAATTTGGCACTGTTTTGACAGTATCTGGGAATGCACACTTTGTGGACATGTGAACCCTTAGTGACACAGGCAGAAAAAGACTCTTTTTGTGTTTTCTGTGTGTCGCCGTGAAAACGGTGTTTGTTTGCAGGTGAGCGAGCTCTGTGACTGGCCCATTGACTGCTGTATGGACATTTCCAGTCACCTATAAGGGGACTGGGTAATGTTTGAGATTTTGCAGAGAGTGGTCCGGCTTTTGCGAGACACGCACTCTCTTCTCATTGCTGTGGCTAGGAAGGCTTTCGAGGCTCAGGGTTCAGCACAATCTTGGGCCGAGGACCCCGTCGCTCAGGAGGCGGCTTGCGGTTATGGGAGCGCGAGTGGCGTCGAGCGTCAGTCTGAGGCGCGGGCTGAGAGGCGGTGGGGGCTGCTCTAGCCCGCTGCGGCTGTGGCGGTCTCTGTCTGCTCTGCGATGAGCTGGAGCGCTTAGGCAGGAAATGGCGCATAGCTTGTGAAGCGTTCTGGGCCTCAGTGAAGCGTTCAGCGAAACCTTTAACCGCCGGTCCAAACAGCCCGCTGGTGGAGATCGCATTGAGAAACGGAGCCTTATCCGCGTCCTTCATCTCCGTCAGAGTCAGCCACAGATGGCGCTCGAGAACAGTCAAATTAGCCAAGGCGCGGCCAATAGACTGGGCGGTGGCCTTCGTGGCTCGCAGGGCTATGTCAGTCGCGCTGCGTAGGTCCATGAAGGCTTCAGGTTCGGGGCCAGACTCGTCCAGGGAGTGGAGAAGCTTGGCTTGGAACACTTAAAGTACCGCCATTGAGTGAAGCGCTGACGCAGCTTGGCCAGCGGCGGCGTAGGCGCGACCGGCGAGAGCAGAAGTAGTGCGGCAGGGCTTTGAGGGGTGGGAAGCCTTGGCCTCAGTTATGGGGCCTCTCTCGAGGGGCCTCTCTCTTTCGCGCCGTCCACAGAGGAGAGCGACGAAGAAAAAGAAGGCTTCAGACGCGCAGAGTGGGGGGCTTTCCATGACTTGGTGAGTTCGTCATGAACTTCCGGGAAGAAAGGAGAAGGCCTTTGCCGAGGGGCCTGCTGGCGTCCCTGCAGAAACCACTCGTCCAGTCGGCTTCGGGTTGGTTCTTCGGGAGAAGACCAATCGAGCCCGAGGTCTTCCACGGCCTTCGAGAGGATGCGGACAATCTCCGTATCCATAGAGGAGCCCCCACTCGTGCTAGCTAGCGTCGACGGGGCGGGGTTGAAAGTGGAGCCCGGCCAGTCGTCAGATGCAGCGTCGATGCACATGCTGTCATCTACTCCCTCGTCGTCCTCGGACGCGCCGAAAGTCACAAGGCCCGCCGCTCTGCTAGAGGGGTGTGGGTCCTGCTGAGTGAACTGAAAGACAAGAGCGGCGGTGAAGTACGCGGAGACTGGCTCGGCGTGACGTCACTGAGCACAGGTTCAGGAAGCCTCTGTGAGCGGCGCTTTTTCTTAACGCGCGGCTCAAACAGAGGGGTGGCGGCGATGGGCTCGCTCACGGCGAAAGCGGCGAGGCGAGCCCGCAGTGTTGAGAGACCCAGGTCGTCACATTCCGGGCATCCGCCCTTGGTCAAAGCAGCTTCTGCGTGGTCCCGGCCCAGGCAGCGAGCGCAGATGATGTGACGATCCCCGTCCGGAAGAAGGTCTCTGCACGACGCGCAGGAAGGCATTTGAAACAACGCCTTAGAAATTTGCTCTTTTACAAATGTCGCGGGGCGAACAGATGTAAAATACTTGCGTGTGTAGCGCGCCGGATGGCTCAGTAGGATGGCGTTCGAAGGCGGCTGAAGGTGCCGACGTCCTCGTAGCAATCCCGCTGGTATGCTTTTCCACGGCGGCGAAGGCTTTCAATAATCCGGAGGATCCAGCGAAGAAGGTGTTCGCTGAAGGAGATTAAATCTAAAGAACTCTCATGACGGGGCGCCCAATATATAGCTCTTGGCCACGCCCATCTTGGCGGGCTCTGACGCGCGCGGGCGTGAAGCGCGCTCATTGGTTGCGCATTCAGAGTCGCCCCGTCATTGGTTCGAGCAAGTTGCCGCAGCACAGCCAATGACCGAGCTGCCTTCGCTCATTGCTGTCAGCTGTGCAGCTGCAATGCGTTTTACATAAAGACTTCAATATTCTCGAGAAAAGGAGTTTTCCCATAGCGTATGCTACTTACGCAATAGGAGAGACCTCTCGAAAGGGAACCAAAAATCAAATGCCTCGTGATTTAAACTAGTTTAAAGGCATGTACAACAGCGCTGAGATTCTCAACAACGGCGCAGAAAACAGGAGAAACTTTGAACCACAAAGATAAAGTTAGAAGGCTTTTCGATCCACAAGTCGGCAATATTTAGCCATTATTTACTGTAGTAACACTAATAGAAGAAACTATGGGATTGTGGCAGAAATGTGGGATATTCATATAGAATTTGATTATATTATTATTGTAGACATTAAACAAAGGAGTAATGGATTAGTACAGTATTTTTTGTTATTAAGCTTTAGCAGTTTTTGTGCATTTGTATTATACTCAAGCTATTGTCAAATGAGCATTTCTAAGCGAGAATACATGTAATAATAATTTGTGAAATGTTCGCCTGTTTGGCAAGTTGTTGTCATTTTCTGATGTTAAAATCAGTTAACCGTTTGGTTTATGAAACTTTCACTCAAGAGGAAAAACATGCCTTAAAACCTGAAAGAAATAAAGATTTGACATTTATCGTGATACTTATCGAGATCAACTGATATGAAAATTTTTATTGTGATATTCTTTTTGGCCATAGCTCTAGTTCTCAATACAAATTTCAGTACCAGAGCAAAAACTGTTGAATTAAGTACTTTATGGACACATTCCCGTTTTGTCTCGTCCATTGGTTATCGCCGTCAATCATCAGTTTCTGATTCAATTCTGCATATAAATGTGGCTGTCAATCAACTTTAGTGTACTTAGCAGCAAAACTAAACTTGTATTCAGACTGTGAATGGGTAATAAAGCAAGAGAAGAGCACTCCCTTTATAATCACTAAGGCTATCATTATCTAAAGTGCAAGCTCACTGAATTCTGCACTCTTGCGAAAACTCCTGTTATATTAAAAAAAAGCTGTCTTAATTGTACAATGAATATCTTATTTAAATCGAGCTTACATGGGAATGGGAAAATGCTTCCCGATTCAAGGCTGCTTATAAAGTGTGACAACTGTTGTGCTCTTCCCTTCAGACCACAAATGGCTGTCGTCTCCATATCTAAGGACAGCCTACACAAAGTGGTGTGTTTCTTTAAACAAACACCATTATTTCCACAGCAGCCTTTGGCAGTTTGGAGCTCTCTAAACAATGGATGCGTGCGCATGTGTGTGTTTGTATTGAGCAAGTGCTCAGAAAAGATAAGAGTAAAGGTCATGAAATACTTCAAAACATGTAAAGTGAGGCTAAATACTCTTTCCTGATACTTTTTACTCTGAACATGAACAGACATGTATTGCCGAGGTAAAAGTCAAGCTCTTTTTAAATAAATACTGATGAAAGCTTGTCTATATTCGACTCGTTCCTGCCACTCCTCAAGTGAAGTAATTACTGTAAAAAATAAAATAAAAAGACTATCATTAACAGACTTTTTTTCTGTTGGCTTTCAGTATGCAAGGTGAAGAGCCGTCCGCATCAAATCTGCTCACAACGGGTCGGGGCATGACAAACAACTGTTGAATCCTATTGTCTGCAAATAGGTTTACCAGCGTTCATTAAATGGCAGCCCTTTTAGAGTCTGTGTGCATTGAAAGAATGCATAAATGAAAAACAAACACGGGCGGTGTGTGAAAGTCTACACAGAGTATGCATGCAGTGTAAAACAGGATTATTAGAGTTTATTGAAAGTGAGGATTAAAAATAAATGCGATGAAGACCTTTGGTAAATAAACAGTATGAGAGGAATGAGGGGAATTTTAATTAGTCTAATTTTTCTGTATAAATACTTGGTTTAAATCTTCCTGCAGCCCTCTTTCACCTTATGTATGGACAAACAAGGTTAAAACAAATAGGCGTTTTTATAAGAGTTTGCAATCAATAAAACAAGCAAAAAGAGGGATTTTTGGCACTTTCTTGACCCTAACAACTGCATCACAACAATCCACTAAAAACTACTTAACACCTTAGCAACTTCAAAGCAACAGACTGGCAATTATCTACAACACTCTAGCATTCTTCAGAAAAAAATATGTATATTATATATATGCATAATATATATATGTCAATATCAAAAGTAGCAGTCAGTATCTGGGTGGCACCAGCTGCTTTAAAGGCAGGTAGGCGATTTGTTTTTTGTTATGCTGGTTGAAAGTCTCTTCACATCCTGATAGCAATCACTAAGTGGTCTAAATGTATTTATATGTATATCTTGACCGTAAAAGGCTTAGGACCATAAAATCTCCGTCCAATTTGGAACGAATGCAATGATACGATGTCCTACCTGCCTGTCAACTATTTTCATACCTCCGCGCACCCTGCTCGCGCAGTCATCACAAGTCATCATGGCGTTTCATGTCACTCACCGAGCATCGCAACCGACACAGCAGCCACCTTTTTACAGTTCCTCCTGAACCAAAACAACCAGCTTGTGCTGCGTTCACGCCAGAACTACTAGGGCTTGAACGATTAATTGCATTTGCGATAATATCGCGATATGATAAAACTAGATTTTTTAACCTCAAAGGCCGCGATTACAGTCTGGTCACGTGATACGCAAGAGTAAAGCAGTCTGCATGGAAGCATCAACTTGGCACGCAACGCATATAGGCCTGGCCTACAGGAAAGAACAGTTTCCCCCAGTTTCACAGACAAGGCTTAAGCTAGTACCAGACTAAAATGTGTGTTTGAGCTGTTTTAACGGAAAGCAACTTGCACTGACATATCTTAAAATAAGTCAGTGCCATTGTTTTGTCTCAAAATGCACAACAGAAATGTTTATTTCTTGAATGTCCTAATTTAACTAAGGCCCAATCCTGGCTTAATCTAAGCCCTGTCTGTGAAACCAGGCCTTTATGTTTAATCTAATATATTGTGTTGGTCATACTATACAATAGGGGTGGGAGAAAAGATTCTCTCTCCAACGATTCTGGATCGATTCTGAACTTAGTTTTTAACCGCAGGTGCACGATGATGCTGCGTGTGTTTTAGAAACACCCGTATTATTCTGCTTGCTTTCAATTCCAACTCGCTCACACACACCACTCGAAAGCACTCTTCATTTATTGATTTTTTTGCTCCTCATTATTTCACGCTTTTATGTTTTTAAGGTATAATATTGGTTTATATATTTAAAGGGGACATATCATGCTAAATCCACTTTTTTAGCCCGTAAATGCATTTTGTTGCATATTTGGACAGAAAGTACAGAAGTACAGAAAAGTTGAAATTAGTCTCTTCAGGTGCTTTCTTAATCTTTATATTCTGTTTTAGTCATATTTTGCAACCTGTTCCGATTTTTCTATTCTCCATGACGTTTTTTTTAACAATTACGTCACAGTATTTGCAGCGGAACTGCCAAATAAGGACATCGACTCCTGGCCCAACACTTCGAGCAATCCGCCATTTTTATTTCTCGCTGCGATTTTGTAGTCCAAGCTCAAGGATGCAGAAGTTACGAGAGGGTAAGTCAAAATGTTCGGTTGTTGGATGTAGTAACCCACACGCTTCATTACACAGTCTCCCAGCATCAGAACCTCTTCGAAGTGCCTGGTTGAGTTTTATTTTTCACGAAAATGTACCCACATTTGTGGGTAAAGTCATTTTTGTGTGCGCGAAGGACTTCAAGGATAACTACTTCAGCAACCTCCGCCAGTATAAAGAAGGATTTGCCGATAGACTTCGTCTGATTGAGGGGTCAATTCCTTCTATCTTTGGAGACGACGAACAGAGCACTTCGGTAAGCTGTAAATAACGTTAATAAAAAATAAAGTAGGCTACTTTACTTTCTTAAAACACACGGTGGTCATGGTTTAGCAGTATCTATGTCTCTTTTTTTTTTTTAAGTACACGTCTGTAGCAGTGTTACTGTTGTTGAGTTTCATCATGACAATGGTCATCTAGCTGCTGTGTTTTCTGATGCTTTTCTAAAGCATATTATCAATACATATTTTTAGTGGTAAGATTGGGCCGTAGTCTTGTTAGTGTGCTTGTTTTAACAAGAGAAATAATCGACTTTCACTTTATTTAGAGGGCTAAATCAACAAGGCACAAACCAACATTTGCTGACAAAGGCTGTCAAACACAGTGGCGGCTGCTGGTCTTTCAAAGAGGGGAAGCTCTTTTTTTTTTAAACTCGACTGTCAGGTATGGGGATGGTGAAAAGAGCGAGGACTCAGGTGCAGAGTTGATGGGCTTTTTTTTAATAATAAAATACAAACAAAAACTACGAACCAGCACAGGACAAGGAGAATAAATAGGGAGCAAAAAAGGCAGGTAACGAGGGAGGACAAGTGGGGCAAAATAACTAATAATCAGGAAACAAGATGGGAGTCTACTCAATTGACAGGAGAGCACATGGCACAAGGAAAACACATGACAAGCCATGTGCTTACAACAAACATGACAAAAACACAAACACATGGCCAGTAAAACAAATTACAAGCAATTGTGCTCACACAAAATGAGACATGAAGAACAATGAGAACAGTCATAACCCACGTGTTCCCACAAAACATGACAACATGAAAGCACACAGCTAGTGTAAAACACAAGCTGTGTGCTCCACAGCACAAGACAAAACATGACATGAAAGCACGCGGCCGATGTAAACACAAACCGCGTGCTACACAAAAAACAACACACTGAACAGAGCGAACACGAAACCGCACGCGAACACAAGAGAGAACGTTATGCACGAGAACGACAAATAAGCTCATCCTGTGCACTCACAACCGAAAACAAACACGCAGAGCATGCATGACCGAATCCCGACACAAAACCGAAACCAAACTAGATGTGCCGTGATTCAAACACCACGCTCGCACATGTAACGTTAACAAGGCACCTGACATCGACGGAGGAAATGTGGGAATTAGGTTAAACTGTGAAATGTATGATGAAAATTGCAAATACCCAGAAATATTACAACAGTTCGTCTTTCGAGTACACTTGCAAAATCAGCGATGAGACTGAGCTCAAAATCTTGAATAGCTTCCGCGTCAGCGACTTTGCCTTCATTGTGCAAAATCGCTGTCAATCAAAAGGAGATGCAGTCCTCCAATCATCACGCAGACGCCCGGACTCCAGGCCAGCCCACTTCCCTATTCACCTCAGAGACGCTGAGCGTCCGTGGGCGGGACATAATCGCAGCATTTATCCAATTATCCAATGATAGTTTAGTCTAGTTTCGAAGCACTGAAAAAAACTGTTCAAAGCAGCTTCATTGAAGTCAATGGACGCTGAGCTTCAACGGGGAAATGCCATAGGGAAATGCACTGTGACGCGCTACGGGAATGTATGAGTCAGCCGACCTGCTATATGTAGTTGATTCTGAACGAACTCGTCTTCGAGATGACCGTGTTCTAACGCATTTTTAGTCAATAAAATGTTAACACAATAGTACACATTTGACCATTCATTTTTTGACATTATAGGGGAAGCTGAGCTTCCCTTGCAGTCTTAAAGAAATCGCCACTGTTCAAACAAAACTCCAGATGTGCTCAGTTGTATTTTATACTTATATTTTGTTTTGTGAGTGTTAAATAGTCGTTGTAAAACATGCAGTATTATAGTAGTGGGCATGGATGGAGAAGTTACTGTAAATACAGTAACACACCATTGCGATACATCCATATGAAGACGTTGTTCTGCAGGTTCGTGGTCTTCATTTTCATCTCGCACCGGGTCCGACTCTGGCTCGAACATGTAAGGCTTGATGGACAAGTCTTCCGTTGTTGACATTTTGTTAATAACGTGTGAATAAAAAGTTTCTGTGCCCGCTAGATAATCTATCTCTGCTATCAAACTACAAAAATGGCCGAACGGGGTGGATTTGAACCGAGTGTCACCTCTGCAACCTGGAGAGGGGGCGGGGTATGAAGAGTCTCATTTGCATTTAAAGAGACCGCACCAAAACGAGTTGCTCTCAGACGCACATCAGAAAAGGGGTAGAAAAGGGGCCTGTGGAGCTATAATAATGAGGAATTCAGACCCAAGCATTGCAGTTCCGCTTTATATAGACCACAAATGTATGATTTATATGTAAAAAGGAACGATTTAAAAGCATGATATGTCCCCTTTAAAATTCTTAACATGGAATTGTTTTAATTTAATATGTAATTATTTTTAAAAGTACTTATAATTACATACGTAAGTAAATATTTTTTTTTTAAGTTTTATTAATAAGATTAATTAATTTATTAAAAGAAGTAGATCAAGAATAGGTTTGGAATTGGAATCAGATCGGATCTTGAGGTGCCTAAAGATTATCACCACTACTATACAATGATTTATTGCTTGTCTGTTAAATAATACAGAAGATAAAAAGCTTGGTTTAAAAAAAATAGTTTTTGTAAACTAGTATAGTTTACACACACAGACAGACGGACTCACAAATATACAGATAGCCTGTCGCCAAACAGGTTACAATGACCTCACTTTGTGTGGAGGAATTATTTTAGGAATTTAGTAAGACCATAATGCTCTCATCCTTCACAAAGAAGCCCAGGTTCCTATAATCCTATCTAAATTCATCCCAGATGCTGTATCATGCAAGTCCAACAGGCTTGAGGCTGTCAAAAGATAATTCAGTACATTTGGATAATCAAGCAAAGCTTCAACATTCCAGTGCTGTTCCTGGCACTGCCAGTTTGCCTTAGGAATCTCAGAGAAAAGTAGAGAGACAATCCACTGAAAAACAAAGTGAGCGAAGAAAATCAAGTGAATTAAACACACTGTAAATACTGCTACTTAACCTGCAACCAGTCTATTGTCGCTGCTTATTTTATCTTCTGTAGCAGTCCCTTGTATACATTCTTTATGTTGAGCTTTTTCCCTTTTGAGGCGTAATACATTTCTCATAAAACATGTCTTCTTTCTTAACACTTGCCAACAAAAAAATTCTCATTATTTACCCTTTCACTTAATGTATGCCTAAATGAAATCCAGACCATTACAACTAAGTGTCTAATTTCAAAAGACCAGTACAATAATAGGGCTGGGATAAACGATTATTTTTTAAATGATTAATCTAGCGATTATTTTTTCGATGCATCGATTAATCTAACGATTCATTTTTCTGTCCGACTCGATTTCGATTCTGTTATCGATTATCTCCCCATTAATTGACTAATACCAATTTATACATGTTAATTTATATATCTGAATGAAAAAAACATGAATTCCTTAACATTGCAATATATGTGTATTGCTCTTAAAATTCTTAAAAAGTGCAAAGTAATGCATTCTTAGTCAGAGGTAGCATTCAATAAAACTTTGAAGCCTTAAAAACACATAGGCCTAGCTTACTAAAAAATAGTGCATCTTGTAATTCTTCTTTCAGATTAAAATAACAACTTGATGTCTAGCATTCAATAAAAAAAAAATTCTATAAATATTTTTGAGTCTTCATTTTCTTTTCTGACATACTCCAGTTCTTGTTAAAACACACCAGACATGCAAATTCTGTGCATTTTGGGTACTTTTTGAGTGAAATCATATTTATTTTGTCCATCAAAAGTGTGCTTTCACTTTAATTGAGAGCAGTGCTGCAAAAAAAATACTCTGCGCCGAAACCCGCGCTTCACTGCTGCTCACGCGCTGCTCCTGCTCCCGGTGTGAATGCACTCATTGATTAACATGCACGCCGGAAAAAAACCCGCACTGCTCATGCTTGCGGTGTGAAACGGCCGTAATTCACGAGGTTCCCTACATGTGCGTTCCGTGTGCACGTGTGATGCTAATGTTGCGCGATGTTAATCATGCGGCGCCCGAGTGCATTTGACCGGCATAAAATCGGAAAATGTCAGACTGACCGGCCGGTCGCCGATCGCATGAAAATCGGCCAATTCCGGTCACCAGCCGATCAATCGGTGCATCTCTACTTTAGAGGAACGAGTGCACTTTGCACCTTGCACTTTGAAAGTCTGAGGAGCCACTCGTGTTGCTACTACTCTCCGGCGCCGCCATCTTTGTTTTGGGTCTGACGAATCGACGCGCATATTTTGCGTCGACGTATTTTTTGCGTCGACTTAATCGATGACGTCGACGCGTTGTCCCAGCCCTGAGAAACAATAGTTGAACATTTCACAAATCTCTGAAATGTACAGTATAGATGGCAAACATAGACATCTTAATTTGCATAGCATCCATCCTAAATAGTATATGAACACTGAACAGGTTTTTTATTCAATAGCTAGTAGTAACCACAACCTCTTGCACCATAAAAGATGAGATTCCCTTTTTCTTTTTCAGTTTAATAAAGATGCTTAAGACAGCAAGCTATGAACTTAGGTAGCAAAGAATGTCTCTCAATGCAAACCAAGACAATTTTATGGCAATTTGATGTGTCTCAATACAGGTGCTGCATTTCAAACTATACATACATTCTCAAAGTATGTACTTTTCCATCACAAGTGGGAGAGCATACTTCTACCGCATGGTACAAATAAATGAATTGAGATGTAGCACGTTTACAGCTCACTTTTGTTCATGTAGCTTTCATATATTATCTAATATTTAGGAAAAACTGAAGATAAGTGCTCCATACCCAATTGGAATGCACTTGGAAAAGATTTAGGACATACTTGGCAAAGGTCTTTCATTTGTTTTGTCTATGGAACTAGTACTAGAACAGCAAGGTCTGTTCCTTGCCAAGAATAACACCATGCCAACCAAGAATAAAAATGAACTCACTACAAATGTTGCAATATGATGACAGTCAAGCTTAGGAAAACAACAGAATAAATGGATTCAGGTGAGTGGTTTGCCAACTAGGTTCAGTCTTCATCTTTAGATATGACGTTTCCTGCATCAGCAGAATAATGGATCTATCTATCTATCTATCTATAAGAAACACACATTGGCTATAATGTCAAGAATCAACGAAAAGAAACCTTGATGAAAACAAAGACAACCAAGCCTTAATCTAGAAAAACAGGTGCAAAGGTTAATTTATGGCAAGATTTGCCATCATATGATCCAGTAAAAACAACAAGACTTTAAGAGCATCAATGAGGGGGGTAAAAAGCTTCAGTACATTATTAACCGCTCTTACCAATTTCTGAAGTGTGACGGGGTCTGCAGGGCTCACAGAAATGTTCCTTGATGAATAAATGTCCAAAGATGTGAAAAACCACAGATCCACTCAATCTTTAAACCATCTTCTGTGCTAACAAATCAAAGCCTTTCACGAACTGACCTAACTTAAAGTTTTAGCTCATTAAAGACCCCAGCAATGGCAGGAATTTACTTCTGAAAGTCACATGCACAGCAAAACTATTGTATGTAGGGTGGCCAGCAGAGTTTTAGAACCTGTCACATTCTCCCTTATTTAACATTCTTTATACCTAACCTGTGAGCTAAAATTGGCTAAAAATAAAAGACATGCACCTAATGGAGAACATTAGGCATCCCTTGCTGAAAGTAAGATAAACCAGTATTCTTTCCAATTTTATCTGCAAGGTCATTCAGAGTTGATAAGTAACCAGAAAAGCACACAAAAAAAAGTTTCGGACACTGTTCAAAATGAGTTTAAAAAAAAAAAAAAACGCTACAAGAGACCAAAGTGTCATTTCCACAGCCATAGCTTAGAATGTCTAAAACGTTTAAACTACAAAATACACACATTAAGCTACATTCTAAAATGAAATTGTTGTTGGACAATGGAGACCCTTTCAAAGAATCACACAATCAACACAATTGTGTTTTTGCAAATGTGCTGCTTCAGTATTAGTAGTTTATTTTTATGTGTCTATGGTAATATGTGCAAAAAGTCCATATTTACAGTGTTGACCCTTCTTCATAACCTCTGCAAACCTCTCCATTCTTTATCCACGGCAGTGTTTTCGGGCATAATTGTGAGAGAGCTCACTCCCTTGGATAAAAAGCAACCCCACACATGAATGGTCATGGGATGATTCACGGCATGACACAGCACTCATTGTAGCATTGACCTTTTATTCTCCGCACAATTGATTTTCTAGGGCCTGGTTTCACAGACAGGGCTTAAATTAAGCCAAGATTATGCTTTAGTTCAATTGGGACATTTAAGTACATAAAATGTGTCTTAGTAAAAAAAAAAAAAACATTACTGGGGTGGTGCATCTTGAGACAAAACAATGGCAGTGACATTTTAAGATATGTCAGTGCAAGTTGCTTTCAGTTAAAACAGCTCAAACATGCATTTTAGTCTGGGACTAGTCTTAAGCCTTGTTTGTGAAACCGGGGGTAGATGTACCAGACAGTCGGAAGGGGGCTTCATCAAATAAACTAGCTTTTGCACTAGTCTTCTGCAGTCCAGAATTTCAGTCTGTCCTTGATGTTTTTCTTAGAGCTAAGTGGCTTCTTTGCTGCAGTGTCCAGATCTGACGAAGGAGATCCGCCTGGACCCGATGACAATGCAGTGCTGAAGTGTCCACTATCCTCTCCCTATGGAGGATCCCTTTCCCACTCTACAGATAAAGCGTTGTGAATTCTGGCTCGCGTACCCCGAAGTGATAAAATAAAACAAAATTCTGTATCAAAATTTATAGGCAAGAAAAATAGTTTGTTTAGGCTGGGTTGTAAGAATTATAAACCTGCGCACATATTTTAAAAAGCACATAACTATAGAATCAATTCTGAATGAGCATGTGAACGCCGTCAGCGTTAATCACAGGTTCGCGTTTAAAAGTCTGATCATTTCGACGGAGGTGAATCAATCAAAGTTAACTTTAGCTGGAAATAACATTATTCAAGAACCGCTATAATGCCAAAACAATCTGTTACCTTAAATTATATGTTTATCTCTGTAAAGCTGCTTTGAAACAATCCATTGTTAAAAGCGCTATATAAATGAAGATGACTTGACTTGACTTGACTTGCTGCCCTTCTTGACACCAGGCCGTTGTCCAAAAGTGTGCCTCACTGTGCGTGAAGATGCAAGCTCTGCACTGGTGGTGACACGACTCCTCAGGCGGAGACGGTCCTGCCGCTTGCTGGACACTCTGGGCCGTCCTGGAGCAGCTGAACCTCTCTCCTTGAAGTTCTTGATGATCTGGTAAATGGTTCTTTTCAAGTGCAATATTCTTTGCAGCAATTTCCTTGCATGTGAGGCCATTCAACATAATATAATAAGAAATGCTTCATGAGAACCTAATCAGCATAATAGATTGATTTCTGAAAGATCATGTGACACTGAAGATTGGAGTAATGGCTGCTAAAAATTCAACTTTGCCATCACATTACATATATATATAAAATATGTAAATTAACTAAAAGAGTTCATTTAAATTGTAATATTTCACAATATTGTGGTTATAACAGTATTTTTGATCAAATAAATGCAGCCTTGCCGAGCATGATAGACTTCCTCCAAAAACATAAAAAAAATATTAGGCCTACCGACTAATACAGACTTTAAACTCAGGTGATACGCCACATGACTCAGGAAATTTACTAAATTGAAGCTCCAGTCTGTAACTTTTTGGGGTTAAAAATTATCCAAAATAAATCTGAGCAAGTACATAACCAGCCAGTGTTCAAAACTATGCCTTAGCTTCAAAGCGGTAAGCTTGTAATAATGTTTTTAATTCCAGTGGTACTGGTGGATTTCCGTGGGAGATTCGAGCAAGTCTTTGCGTCATTACGTCACATCTGTACACATAAAGAAGGAGTCTCGGCTAGCAAGTGTGAGGATGTTGGAGGTGGAGATTTATAGCCTTTTCTCACAGCACTTGATATAATTAAACGTATTAATTATAATAATATAAAGTTAAAATGACATTCACCAGTGACAACTGCTGGAGATTCACCCATTGTAAAATGAAAAAGACTTTGGACTGAGAGTTTGGAAAAAGAGACTGCAACCGGGCCCATGCGAAAACAAGGATAAATATCTGACGTTGTTAACATTAACAATTTGAGAGCAAAGTATAATTTGCACGGTTTGACGTGATATGATAATCGATCGTTATAATCATGCGAGATTTACTGCAATACTTTTTTTTCAGTTAGTTGGTCAGAAGAACAAAAGTGGATGTTACTTACATGTTCAGATGACATTTTAGGTTGAAAATTCGTATGTTGGTCATACTTCCAAAAAGTAGAATCTGTGATTGCGAATGACAGTATCCACACTGGCACGGTGACTTAAAGCTGCACACTCTCCTCAAACATTGTGTTCACCCACGCTGTGCCGTGTCGAGGTACAACAAACGTAAAGTTGATAATTCCGCGAATGACTGCAATTGCAGATTTCGAACAGAGGCGGCGACAAAGGAAAAACTGCAGACTGCAGCTTTAATAAAAAAATATATAATATGCAATGAAATATATTTTAATTACATTAAATAAATAATAAAATTACTTAAAATTGTTTAAAACTTTCTGGTATTCATAATTATAATGTGCAGCTATGTGCATGTAATAGGCTACAACTCTGATGCATAGCTCATTCTCATGTCATTACAGGGTGGGAAAACTTTCTAGTGTGCTTTATCCATCCTGTTCTATCCTTCAAACATTAAGGGCAATATTGCCATGGTCATAAATAGTTTCTATGACTTTAAAAGATGGAGACTATGTGTTAATTACATGATCTGATTTGACCAAACGTGATCAGGTTGAAAACTTCTGCATTGCAACTCAATTTGCATATGGGTTCAGTTTTGGTTTTCCTTTAAATTCTCACAACATAAAGCTTTGAATATTTGTCCAAACAAACAAGTGTACTCTCTTTACCTTAAATAGTGCTTTCTATGAGGCCTCATTATGTTTCATGACATACTGTAAACTCTGGTACTGTCAAATAACAAAGAACAGATTTATTGACCAATTAGGTGTACAAACCCTAAGGGTCCACAGTTGAAGACCAGATTAAGATACACTGTTCTGGTGCCCTATGAGAAATCAATTTAAAAACTGTCTGTTTCAGTGACTGCAATTTGATGGTTCCGATTTGAGACTGAAAGGTTAGACATTATGCATGTGTATATCTGCTGACATGCTGTCTGTTCCAGCCTGCATTGCCTGGACAAAGAAAGAAATTTCTTTGCTTGAATTGCCCATATTTTAAAACCTGCACTTTCTCATTAACTTTCTATCTTTGCATGTTATTTTCTTGTGAGACCTGTATGACAATAGAGTAAAACTTGCAGAAGAAAAGGTTCTTGCGTTGGCCGGGAATCGAACCCGGGTCAACTGCTTGGAAGGCAGCTATGCTAACCACTATACCACCAACGCTCTGTATTTACACCGGCACGACTCAACCTCACAGACTAAACGTAACAGACGAGATCCCACTTGAATAAAAACTAATGACGCTACTTAATTTCATTAAACCAAATATAACAAGTTAAAATATTACCCTATATTTTAATTTATAACTTATATAGGCTAAATAAAATTTATATAGCTTCGCAACAATTGTCTCGGGTAACTAATGCCTTTTGGACACTACTTGAAAGTTCCACAGAGGGGTCTCTCTCTCTCTCTCTCTCTCTCTCTCTCTCTCTCTCTCTCTCTCTCTCTCTCTCTCTCTCTCTCTCTCTCTCTCTCTCTCTCTCTCTCAACAATAGGCTAATGCCAAATTTAGATCAACAGTCCCAAGGTCTAGGTTACTATCCAACATGTAGACGACGGATGACTTACCTTGGTTATAAGAAGAGGTTCACTGTGCTCCAATCCACCTCTAAGGGTAAAACCCCATGGTGCTCCCCCAGAGAGTGTCACATCCACCACTTTCCATCCCTCACCATTACCGTGATGTTCATCAAAACTCTCAGATCTTTCAGAACTGTAAAAGATCCTTTGGTCTCCTTCAGGAAAGCCGGCGTATTGGTTGATCGTGTCCATTTCATACGCAACCTGTCTCTCAACCAACAGAATATTGCAGTCTTTTGTAGGCTACTTAAATGCAAATGTGGATGTATCAATTCCCAAAGTCAAAATCCCACGGTCCTCCAAATCAACAGCAGCTGTTAATGTTAATCCACAAGAACATCACATGGACGTTTCTAGATACTTTGTTGCGTTGTTTCCTCCTCTAGTCAAGACATCATTTAAGAGCGTTATTTAATTAAGTTGAGCGTGAAAAAAACTTCCCAACTTAAACAAATTAGTTTTGTTTTAATTCCTGAAACGAAGCGTGATGTTAACAGAAATGTTAAGTCTTGCTTGTTTATGATTTATCTGACCTCTCTCTGTATGTTAGCATTAGCCAAATGATTAGGGTTAAGTTTGTCTCGCCATCAAAATCAAGTATTTCCTAAAATAATAATAAAAAACGCTCACTGCCTGACTGTCGATAACGCAACCGTCCGGATTCAAGTCGTTAACCAGGAATTCTGATTAGTCATACGGGGTTCGCTGTTCATAGTGAAGGTTGTGTTCTTCCAGTCCTGTAGTCAGTGTGTGTGTGTGCCGGTGGAGCTAGTCAGCTAACCGCGAGTCATATACAATCAACAAGTGGATGAACACCGTACTTTACATCTCTTCCCTGGGACACATTATAAGTTTTCCAACTGTTGTACGAACCGAAACAAATAGATTTCTCTCTTAGTTTTTATCCTAACGTAGAACGTACTCGGAGATGAGACACAAAGGCTGCAATGCTGATGGCAGAAGGCTGATCTCTGTTGGGTTAGTGTGGATTACGCTAACGAGACTCAATCTACCTGTGCGGTCGTCACCAATTCTGATAAGAGAGCAGCAGCGACCTCTACTGTTCACTGTGTGTGGACGCACTAATTTGCAAGCGCTTACAAATAAAGTCATTGAGAAACATGTGCTTCGTAGGCTCATTTATTTAAACTTTTAATTTTTTATAATGAATGTAGGCTACTGTTTTTGATTTGGGACTCAGGGTCAAAGGAGATTGATGATAGAGTAAAACTGCGAAATCTCTGTGGTAGTTTCATCTCCATGCAAGCCATGATTCTAAGCCCAATTTTAGGCTTTTGTGTCATTTTAAGTTATAATGTGACCCTCTTTGTTCATCATTTAACAAGAAAGATGCAAAAACAGCTCTGTTGATGAAAAAATTGGTTTGATTATAAGAGTTGAGAGAACTGATTTCCAGAAGGTGACTTTTTTTAAGTTTTATATTACTTATTTATTTTTATTAATTTATTGTGTTGAATTTATATTGCTTTAGATGTTTGTGAATTATTTTTTTTTGTAGACTATCTCTGTTTACTGTTTCTTGTTTAAAACAAAAAAAAATTGTATTGCCTTGATCTACCTCGAGTTATCCTCTTTTCTAAAGTGTTTTTAGCTATGTATCCCCTGTTATCTTTGTTCAATAATTTAAAAGAAAAGTAATTTATTTATCGAAATAGTAAAATATTGGTAGTGACTTTAATCGAACAATGTTCAAATTGCTTATAATTTGAGGAAGATTATGTGGGCTATTTTCAAAATATGGTGACAAATATGTCCCTTGATATATCAGTCATAAAAAATAATATATTCAAGAAAGTCCAAACAAAAGGCATCATAACCTTAAACATAGGATTGTGTGTCTTTTTATTTTGGTTATCAGGTATTCTAAATCTGTCTTATAAATATACATGTGTATACATGTGGTTTTACATTGTTTGAGTAATAAAACTAGAGAAATCTAAGAAAATGAATCTTTTATGAGAACTTGTCACTTGTTAAAACAATAACAAATTATTGACCAAAATAGGCAAAAACTGATCAAGAGAGCAAATAAAGTATGAATGTGTTAAATAAAGCATTCTCATAAATTGTATGTTGACATAACAAATCAGTGCATTAGATTTACTCTGTTTCACTTGCCTAATTCTGAAAGCACGATAATGTCTCAGAAGTATACGGACTGAGCTGCCCACGTTCTTGGTAAAAAACAAAACAAAAAAAAAAACATCATCATCTTTGTGCTTGCTAAGGCACATACCTATTTTGGATTAATGCAGGGGAAAATAATCAGCTTTGTTGCTTGCAAAGCAATCCTAGAGTAAGGCAATCCTCTGTGCTTGCCAGAGAGAACCATATTTGCAGAACACACACATACACTCCATGTGTAGGCCTTCTATTGTCCCTACATTTTAAACCTAGTCAATAAAAAGTCTATTGACAGCTCAACCTACCTTTTAAAGATACACTCTGATGCCACTGTAGAAATGCACAGTTCACAGTCATCCGTGATTAATGTATTACTAACAATAACAAGGCGTTATCATAAAGCATTTACATTTTTAGTTAATTTCATAGCATCTTTATTTTAGGTTACACAACATTTTAACTCAATTAAAGCTCTGCATGAGTTTGTGAATTTTGAAAACTAAAACTAAAAAGTATCAAACTATACAGAGTTGCCACATGAGTAAAGCGAGCGATGAAGATTACTATACACCACCAATTACGACTCACCCATTTATTTATTTTTTGAAGATTACTGGGGATGATTCCTTAATCAGCTTACTATATTTTCATGGGGTGACATCTGTGGTTAAATTAGCATGAATATTGCACTGCAAAGTAAGCCCAGAGATTATTACTGAACAAAATAAGAAACTATCAAGGAAACTTGATTTATGTCATATCTCAGAAGATGTTATCGGACCATCAATCATAGAAAGGTACAGCAGAACATCCGTCTTTTATAGCACTGAGTGAGAAAAGCAAACAAGCAAGCAAGACTATAGTTTCATTGTCACTGACAGCCAAAAAGCAAAAGAGCATTTACACATTCAGCAACAGGTCATTAGAGACCTCTAAACAGTAGTTCTTCTCATTAGCTCACCCCATGATAGGATAAAAAGAAATAGTTCTGCAAATTACCCAATTGCCACACGAATTACCACACGAATGAATAATGAGGTATTATTATACATTAGGATGTCTATGTCAAAGTAAATAAAGTCAGGTTCCACAAGCACATTGGTAGTTACATTGGCAGAACATATCTTGAATGTTATGCAAATTTCTTCAGATAAATGTCTTCCAAATAGAAATGTACATTTACTAGTGATACCAATAAATGAGACAGAATTTGAGATAGTGGAAGACTTGAAAAATATTATATGTATGGGATTCTACATGTGCAGTCACCATTAAATCAAAAGTGACATTTCTTATGAAGGTAAAATGATGTCTTAATGAATTGCATGCGCAGGGTAAGATTTGTGAAAGTGTGCATAAGATTGCAAGCGTAAATTAAATTTGCATGCGCAAGAGAAGATTTGTAAAGGTGTAAATTGTGTTTCAAGCGTAAGAAAAAAAAACTGCAACATTTTGCTGATTTTCGTAAGTGTAATTAATGTATTGTGAAACTGCAGCTTCACGTTAACGCAAAATAAACATGATCTGTACTCTTCTGACTTCCATTTTTCCGCGCGTACACTTTTGGCACGGTTTTTGCGCACAAATGCGGCCAAAATCATTGCAAGCCTGTGAACAGCTATTTGCAACCGAAAACAACAGAGTCAGGGACTGCAAAACAGATTGATCGCGTAAAATCAAACTTTGTGTAAATAAATCAACTGTTGCAAATGTCTAAATGACTTATTGTGTACATGCGGCAAAAAAGTTCCCGAAATAACCCGATTTGTACAGTTGCGTCTTTCTTTTACCCGCGCTTCCAATTTTGGCACGATTCTCTCACTGAATGAGTTTTGCAAGCGCGAAGAGGAGGGCGGGTCCACCTTCATCATGCAGCCAATCAGATGAGCTTCTCGCTGACACTCGATTTACTCTTATCTGATTGGTTCAATAAACACGTCAGTCTTCAGAACGCATATTTATCTTCATTTGGCTCATTCTCGTTACTTTTAATGCAAACATACATGTTAAATAAATACATAAATCAAGATTGTTTAATAACCTGTGCACCATTAGGTGGATTATTTGAGTAAATACTGAATATAGAGCTGGTGTGTTAAGAAAGAAAATTTCTGTATATTCAGTGCATGTGTCCTGCTCATAGACTGTGATCCTGCTCATCATCATCCTCCTCAGCAGGCCAGATTTGTTTGTAATGTTGATGTTGCTGAATGTAGGCCTTTTTGTACTGCATGCATCATTTCACCTGTCAATTAATCGTGGGCGATTCCAGAATTATTATTATTATTTTACTAAAATTAGTTATAATAATATATTTTTCCCTTTAACATGTATTTTAAGGTCATCTCTAAATTATGCACCATTTATCACCTGCAATGCCATCGTGTAACCACTAGATTGCTGTATAGCCCTATATATAAACACATATGCTGTGTATTCCCTGGCTGCTGGGTTTTTATTCAGACATAATTAGTTGCTTTGCATTTGATTTTGCATGTGGGTATATATATATATATATATATATATATATATATATATATATATATATATATATATATATATATATATATATATATAATTATTAAAGACTACTTTTTGTTAAAGTTGAATTTATCAGTTTCAGATTTATCAGAAATTAATCAGTTTTTCATTAGCTACAGTCAAATCTGGACACAGAGAAAGCATTTCATTATACTAGCAACATAATAGCTTGATCAGTCACACGAAAGTAATCAGAATTGTGACAAAGACAATATTTAAAAATATATGTTAAATACCATGAACAGAGACATGATGTGAAAAACACTGCATCAGAATGGTATTATTCGGTATTAAAAAATGGGTATTCAATGTTTTCTTTTTGTTTGTTTGTTTGTTTGTTGTAAAGTTTAACATCAGCTCAGTGGTGTAACAGATAGGCTTATAATATATAAAATTTAAATCCAATAACACCGCTCGGAATTCAGTATTTACTCAAATAATCCACCTAATGGTGCACAGGTTATTAAACAATCATGATTTATGTATTTATTTAACATGTATGTTTGCATTAAAAGTAACGAGAATGAGCCAAATGAAGATAAATATGCGTTCTGAAGACTGACGTGTTTATTGAACCAATCAGATAAGAGTAAATCGAGTGTCAGCGAGAAGCTCATCTGATTGGCTGCATGATGAAGGTGGACCCGCCCTCCTCTTCGCGCTTGCAAAACTCATTCAGTGAGAGAATCGTGCCAAAATTGGAAGCGCGGGTAAAAGAAAGACGCAACTGTACAAATCGGGTTATTTCGGGAACTTTTTTGCCGCATGTACACAATAAGTCATTTAGACATTTGCAACAGTTGATTTATTTACACAAAGTTTGATTTTACGCGATCAATCTGTTTTGCAGTCCCTGACTCTGTTGTTTTCGGTTGCAAATAGCTGTTCACAGGCTTGCAATGATTTTGGCCGCATTTGTGCGCAAAAACCGTGCCAAAAGTGTACGCGCGGAAAAATGGAAGTCAGAAGAATACAGATCATGTTTATTTTGCGTTAACGTGAAGCTGCAGTTTCACAATACATTAATTACACTTACGAAAATCAGCAAAATGTTGCAGTTTTTTTTTTCTTACGCTTGAAACACAATTTACACCTTTACAAATCTTCTCTTGCGCATGCAAAATTAATTTAGGCCTACGCTTGCAATCTTATGCACACTTTCACAAATCTTACCCTGCGCATGCAATTCATTAAGACATCATTTTACCTTCATAATTTCTTATTTGTTTACGGAATATTGCAGTATTTATTATAAATTATTGCATATTGTTTTTGTTTTTTTTATTAATGTGCCCTCAAAATCTTAAAGGAGTCATATAATGCCATTTTTGTAGCTAATATGATTCTTTAGGGTCTAAATTAAAAGTTTGTAATATACTTTAATTAAAAATTCTCATTAGTATTTTAAGAAAACACTTATTTTACCTGGTCAAAAACAGCTCTGTTTTCAGCACGCCGTTTCAGTGCATATGCCTTTAAATGATAATGAGCTTTGCTCATCCCGCCTCTCTGTTCTGTGCGAACACCGTTTGAACACAATAACACAATAACCATAACGCGTTGTTCATTATAAACGTGGGATTATGAATTATATTGAGGACGTCGTACATAGAATACATGCCGTAATGTACACTGAGTGTAATTTAGACGCATTCATCGTGAAGCGTGCAAGCGATTTGCAAAGATTAATAAAAATATTAATACAAAGGTTAATAAAACATTACACTCACTTCAGTTCTTCTGGAGGTTCAGCAGGAACACGAATAGTTGGTACCGATCCTTTATTCAGGAGCAGCTTCTTAGCAAAACCAGCTTTATACTGATCCTCGTTTATAAAGCAGTCTGGTGTGTGAAATGATTCGCGCAAACATGAAAGCATTGACGTTGCTCGTGGGGAATATTCCCTTTGAAAACAAAACTCAGCCACTGCGTCTTCAGCGGTTCGGATTTAGGAACATTAAAATGACTGTGTTCGTTATTACACCCAAGAACAGAACACCACAATCGCTTAGACGCCATTCTGCTCATAGACAGTGCTCCAGCATATCAACAATGACCGTGCCGGTCCGCGCGGACTATGATTGACAGCTCGCTCATGAGCGAGGACGGGTCTGTGTTGAAACGCTGCTGTCAATCAACAATCGTGGGAAGGGCGTCCGACCGTGTGACGTCACACGATCGAACAGCTTGATTTGAGGCAGGGGAAAACATATAAGGAGATTAAAACAAAAACACTGGATGGATTTTTATCATTATATGATGGTTGTGTACAGGCACTGCCAACACACATTTCAGTACAATCACCTTGTAAAAGTGCATGTATCATTATATGACCCCTTTAAATCAAGATAACTTCCCCTCCCACTTGCAGAAACAACTCCGCCCCTTCTTTGATGACATGTTTACTGGCAAGAGGGCGGGATCAACCTGTCACTCACATGAGATCGACCAATAGCAAACCCCAATGATCCAAACAATCCCGATGGACAAAATAAAGTCCCCCCCTTCAGTTGTTCAAGAAGCCTTTTCATACAGATATTCATCCCAATATAAGGAAGAAAAGATATTCCAACTTCCGTTTCATGCAGACTTTAAAGAGTTTTCACACTTTTATTATGCTTACATTATGGTGTCCATGTAAATGTTTGGCATTGGCACACTACTTTTTCTTTACAATATGACAACAGCTTTGTGGATCACATGCAGTTCACACTAATTGATTTTCATATCAGTGTCAAAAGTGTAAAGATGTTCTCCTGATCTCATCTATACAGAAAGAAGAACACACACAATTACAGAATTTTCTGTCATAGCAGAAGCTCTAGAAATGAAGTGTTGAGACAATGGCAGAGCTAAGAGGTGTGAGCAGTGCTGCATGCTGTCCTTGGTGTACTACTACCATGGAAACACCACAATCTGACTTACTTTTGAACATTTTTATTTTATTTATTTATTGGTCGTTTCTTCAACCTTATAGAACCAATGTTTTCAATCAATCTTAAAGGGTTAGTTCACCCAAAAATGAAAATTCTGTCATTAATTACTCCCCCTCATGACGTTCCAAACCCTTAAGACGTTCGTTCATCTTCGGAACACAAATTAAGATATTTTTAATGAAGTCCGAGAGCTTTCTTCTGTCCCTCCATTGAGAGTTACCCAACTACCACTTTGACGCTTCAAAAAGTTCATAAAGAGATCGTAAAACTAATCCATATAAATTGAGCAGTTTAGTCCAAATTGAGCTATTTCTGAAGAGACTTGTTCACTTTACATGATGAACAGATTTAATTAAGGCCTATATTCACATATAAACATTCATCAACTCATACATTAGTTGTGGTAAACGGATGCTCAAGCATGTTCGCTTGATGTGCGAGAACCAATGAGGTTCACTTTTCATGTGTTACGCAGCACGTTTGAGCTTCTGCAATGAGGTTTGTTCTCGTGCATTAAGCAGTTTCAGTTGAGCTTCTGTTTATGTTCCCTGATCAATGTTTATATGTGAATAAAAAACGAAATTACATTTGTTCATCAAGTAAAGTGATTGAGTCTCTTCAGAAAATTTTGACTAAACCATTCAATTCATATGGATTAGTTTTACAATCCCTTTATGAACTTTCTGAAGCATGCAAGTGGTAGTTGCGTAGCTGTCAACGGAGGGACAGAAAACTCTCAGATTTCATCAAAAAGATCTTCATTTGAGTTCCGAAGATGAACAAAAGTCTTACGTGTTTGGAACGACTTGAGGGTGAGTAATTAATGACAGAATTTTCATTTTTGGGTGAACTATTTCTTTAAAGCAGTCTAGTTATTAGCAATTTCAAAATCATTCTGATTGCAATAAATGGATATTTTTTGATAAATGTTTACAATTACTAAGAGAAATGCATAATGGGGAAGAGGGAACATAAAGGTCTTGCATTCGTTACAATTTAAAATGAATCACAGCAAGCATTGTCTATGAAATATAAAATTCAAGCTGGTGTAGTCAAGGACAAAATACAGAATGAGCATGAGCATTTTTTAAGAGTTTTTAGATTCATTCCTTCTGCACTGCACTTTTCAGAGATCAGGCTGTTGCTAAGCAACTGTAAAATAAAGCAGAATCCTCTTAAGTTAGATAACCTCCAATTGCTGTACAGTATACATCAGTGTTCAATGTGTATTTCTCTTCTTAGCTGATGGCCTGTTGTTACTGTAATATGAAAAAAGTGAATGTAACTAAAGTCTAGATATTCAAGGAACAGCACGCCATTCAAACTCTCAAATATAAGACAACAGTTCTTGCCCTGTGGATAAAATCCAACAATGGCTTGAAATATTATGTGAGAAAACAGGAAGCTTCAAAATCAGGTCTGTTGTTCACTCTTTTTGCTCATTCTTTATTGCGGTGTGCAAGTTGAACTCTATCATTTAAGTATAAGTTGACTACATTTGAATGAATGCTGTATGTGGCATCAGTTTATTCAAACTGTGTATGACATTCTAAAGTCTATTAAAAAATACTAAGGCTTATTTATGACACATTGTAGACTATTGAGCAAATTAATCAGTTTAGATAATATCGAATATGAAAATGGCCAGCTACGTCTATTTCCTTGAAAAAAAGTGTATTTACCACAATAATTTTATGTAATGCAAAGCACCTTCAAATAGCTCAGTATACGTAATCTATAATACATTGTAAGCTATTCTGAGTTTCTGTGATGCAAAAGAGATACAAAATTACTGTTGCTCAGGGAAAGGGAAAGTGGCTCACTGGTGTATTTTGTGCATGATCTATAGTTGCCATGGTAATAATGGCTGAGTAATGAATATCATAGAGCGGTATAGTCGAGTGTTCTCACAGCACAACATTTCTTATTTTCACACACAAATGAGACAAGGAACTATCTAACTAAACATATACATATGACCTGTCAAAAGTTTGGAAATGTTTAATGTTTTTGAAAGAATTCTCTTATTTAATCAAAAATACAGTAAAACAGCAATAGTGTGAAATATTATTACAAATTAAAAGAAGTTTTCTATTTGAATATATTTTAAAATGTAATGTAAACTTTTGACAGGTACTATATGTGTTTGTGTTTATATATAAACACAAAGTTCTGACATGAAACTCTAGATGGCGCAGGCTGATAGGTCCTTAACTCAATCTGCTTGCACTCACATCATTCTCTATAGAGCACAGTTGATTGGTTCCTGCTGTATGAATAGCCAATGAGCTCGCTGCTCAACCTTTTAACATTGGTCAGCATTTGCTGTAGCAGTGCAGCCCGCTTTCAGAAACCCTCCACCTTCCCCAGCTCCATCTGTATAGATCTGCTATGGGTAGTTCATGTATGCTGTTTTGTACAGCGGCAGCATGTCTTACTTGCTTGCAGCAACGTGTCGTGTTTGTATTGGCAGAAGCAAGTCCCATACTTGCTCTACAGCAGCAGAAATAATCAACAGCAACAACAATAACAGCAGTGGCTTAGCAGATCTATTCAGCCAAGACCAAATATCAACATAGTCATATCCATTACCATGACAAACACTCCGAGAGTTGTCATGACAGATGTATGTATGCAACTTGTAATGCCTTCTGTAGGATCAAAATTATTCAACCCCCTTAATAGAATCCATCACAACAGCACAAATCTGCAAAACAGGTGTTGTCTCAAGCACACCTCATGCAACGAACTAAGAGCTTCATTAGTTGCACCAGGTGTGCTTGAGCTAGAACACATGAAATATCTGAACTGGCTGGGTTTGTTGAGTGCCACATTTGACTGCATGTTAGAAATATGGCTAAGTCAAAATAATGGTCCAAAAAGTTAATAAAAGATAGCATCACCCTTCACAAGCAAGGAACAGACAAAAAGATACAGTAGTGAAGGCACTAAATGTTCCTAGAGACACCATTGGAATAGTTTGCAAGTTCAAACGTAAAGGAACAGTGGTTACACTGGACAGGGCAGAAGCTATCAATGGCTGCAACCAGATTTCTGAGAAGGCAGGTTCAGAAAAGCCCTCAAGCAGACCTGCAGCAAGACTTAGTGGCAACTCCAAGACGTACAGAACTACTGTCTCAAAAGCACAAGAAAAGTGCTCAAAGAAACAAAACTGGAACTTTTCTGTGCTATGGATCAGCGGTATGTCTTGAGGATGAAGAATATGTATGCTGAAAAGAACACTGTCTGCAGTTAAGCATGGTGGTGCTTGGTGATGCTCTGGGGCTGCTTTGCATCCTCTGGCACTGCTGCAGCGTGTGGAAGGCAAGATGGATTCATTGAAGTATCAGGAAATCCTAGGAGAAAATGTCATGACATCAATTAAGAAGCTGAATCATGGGCATCTTTGGACCTTCCAACAGGACAATGATCAAGAATGCGCATACACCAGATTCCACCAAGAATGGTTGTAGAAGAAGTCCTGGAAGATTCTACAGTGGCCATCACAGTCACCTGACTTGAACGCCATAGAGAAACTGGAGGCCATTGCGCACGAGGAATGAACTAAGATTCCTTAGAAACGCTGCCAGAAGCTTGTGTTTGGTTATAGATCTCGTTTGCTGCAGGTCATAACAGCAAAAGAGTGTTCTACATAAAGATGCTTGCCATGAATGGGGTTAAATAATTTTGAGACTGACAAAATCATTAAAAGTTGCATTTTCCATTGAATTTGGGGAAACCACTTGAAACATTTGTTGTGTTGAGGTATTTCAATTTTGTTTGATTTGTTCATTGCAAACAGCTAAAAGTCTGTAAATTAACCTGATTTGCAATTAGGGTTGAGTAAATAATTACATTATATAAATTATATAGGCTAGTCTAATAATTGCTGATTCATTTGAGGAGTGTTGGATTCCAGACCAGGTTTAGTCCAGAACAGTTTAGGCAAGCTTCCCTCACGACTACACTGTGCATTTGGCAAAGTTTATCCAAAGCAAATGACAGATATGGGAATTTAACCAGCCTATAGGCCTACGGGCATTCACCTGGGAAATCAAACCCACATCGCTGCATTGCAAGCGCTGTTTGAGCTTGATGACTTTTGTGATTAATTGAAACATTGCTGAAAAATCATGTAAGATTATGAGGGCTGGAAATATATTATTTGAAATATATCGAACTTTTGTTTTGATTTCCTTTTGGGCTCTCCAGCATTCTTTGGAAATTATACATTTTGTGTGATATGTAGTGCAATATGTTTCAAACAGGCCTAATATATTTTGTGGTTTCTCTCACTAATGCTGAAATAAAAACCCGGAATAGAGAGCTGGAGCCAGTGGTCACAGAACTCTGAGCGGGGAAAATAAATAGGCTATCTTTGATCCGCTCTATATGCCAGACCGGATTTTAATCTGTGCGTTGATTGCAGATGCTTAATGAACTATTTTATATAGAAGAAATATATTAACTAATTGGCCGATTTTCGTCTGAATTGTGTTTTTTATTAATTTATTTAACTGTTAAAGAAAATGCCGCAATCGTACTTAATATAATATATATTGCTTACATCCGAATCACATGACGATAGTGCTTCAATAATAATAATAATGCTTAAACTAACACAACCAAATAGCCCGTTATGCTCACAGCTGTTTGTTAGTCTAGCTACTAGAAAGTAAAGGTGCGTGAAACGCTCAAATAGATAAGCTCGGTATAAACTCACGTGGCCTGTAAACATGCGCGAACAGGAGGTGCTAAATGAATAATATGGCGGAGAGAATAATTTAAGACATAATGCAACTTCATAACCAATCCTCGCACTCAGGAGTGAAGCGTAGGTGAACTTGTTTGATTGACGTCGTGGGAGTCCGTCCGCAGAGTAGACCACTGTATGCACGCGCGCAGCCATTGCACTGAACCGCACAGAAGATGCAGAGGGGATGGACACGGTCTACAAGGAGGCACGGTGGTTAATAACATAGAGAATTGTGTCGTTTTTGATTAAAAACGTGACCCGCTGTTATTTCCACTGGATTTTTGGAAGGGAAGGGAGCCGAATTCCGTTTTTGGAAAACGTCTTTTTCGAACCTTACGCTCATTCAGTCCCAAAATGTACAAACTGCTCCATACGGTACGTAAGAATTGAGTGCATGTTTTACATGTTTCTTTTGCTCTTTAAAGAACGCGTTTTACAGTGGCAGTGCTTGAATGTTCAGGCATCTGCTTCACTGAGTCGCAGCTGGCTGAAATGAAAGAACGCCTACTCAAAGTCAGCAGAGCTTTGCGCATGTTGCGGGTACATGTCTCAAATGTTCAGATCCACCTCTGATTTTGTTGACTCCTCTGTCTGACCCTAAGGAGTTCAGGCGTAAAGGGTTTTTTGCTTGGTAGTGTAAGTTAACATTGTTGATCTTCCTTGTAATTTCTAGCATCAAAAACTAGTTTTTACTCAAACGCAGTGCAAGCATGTTAATCCAAGTTCAGTTTGACACTGTTGCTTGTAAGGATTACCTAAATTAATTTGCCCCTTTAAATGTGTATGCTTAGGTGTTATTACAACCAAAAAGAGGAAGTTGAGCAACTTTTCAGCAAAAAAACAAAACAAAAACACTAATGTTATTCAGTCACTTCAGAAATTGGTATCATACGTGTCGTGAAGTGTGATACTTTAAGATAATTTCTCATTTGTCTGTTTTTAAAATATCATCCAAAATGGCTGCATTAATGCCGACCCATTTTAGTTTATGATTTATTTATTTTAAATATTCACTCTAGTTAACTTGTATGTATTTGCATTATAATGAATGTGTTGGGGACCTCTGAAATGTGTGTTCTTGGGACAGAATATGAATCACCTTCAGAAATAGGTGACATGTTATAAGTTTCTTGCAGGTTTAGAGGTTTGAAACATCTTGTCAGAAATAACAGCCTCCTTATTTTATTGAGAGATCTTTCAGGAAACTCAGTGGGAGCAATTTGATAGTTTTGTCGTGTTAAATGTTGAAGCTTACACATTTAGCCCATAAATAAAGCAAAGTGGTTTAAGCTCACAGATTATTAAATGTGTTCCCAAAGTTCTCTGAAAGGGCAGACTCTGAGAGTTGGCGAATGATATGAAGTTAACCGTAATCACGACTTAGAATTTTAGTGTAAAAGTATGCGAATCAATTACCTGTATATAGATTACTATCAAAGCTGCATGATTGTTTCTAATTTTTGTTGCATGTAGGTCAGACCAATAAACATTTAGATTGATACACAATGAATTTGTAGAGTAGACTATTTGGTCACAGAACAAATTTCGATTGATAGGGCTCAATGAACATTTAGTATACACTTGCCTTTTTTATTTACCCAGAATTTCTTAAAATGTCCATTACATGATAACATCCTAATTGTCCTCATAGTTGGTAATGGATAAAAAGGTGGTTTGAAAGACTTGAAGTCAGTGCCTTAGAGAGGCTCATCACTCCCTCACAAGGTCACCAAATCCTTGGAATGTTTTCCTCTAGAAATCCATCTGAAACCATCTTGACTGGGCAGCAGGCCAACAAGAGTCAGCTAAATTATCTGAGTCTCATGTTAGAAAGAGCAGAAAGTATCAGTAAAAACTTCCCTGTTGTTTCCGAATCAAGAAAACCTCTTTTTAATGTTTAATTATCGGGTGAGTCACAATTATTAATTGCCATGCATCATCAAAATGTATTCATTTTAATGCGCATACGGGTCCATATGAGGCTTCTGCATGTTTCAGAGTTTATGATGATGATTTCAGAACTAATGATACATAAACAGACCTGGTTTGAAGGAAGCAACATTGCAGGGACTGGATCGCCTTGATAAAGCCAATCAGATTAAAGTAGGTCTTCTGTCAACTAGGTCACCCCGACCTACATACGCTTGTCCCATGGAAAATACTCAGCTTTTTTAATCATTTAATGTATATTATGATAGAGCAAGGAGCAGCGTTTATTAAATTCACAACATACTAAATAATTAAAGAGGTGTGGATTACCAGTACAGATCTATCCGTTCAGCAGATGTTTTAGGGAATGCAACCCATGTCTTTGTTTAGTAGTTAGACATATTTATCACTAATGTCTGTATACAGTATATATGCGTATACTGTATATATGTATATATGTATATACACTCACCTAAAGGATTATTAGGAACACCTGTTCAATTTCTCATTAATGCAATTATCTAATCAACCAATCACATGGCAGTTGCTTCAATGCATTTAGGGGTGTGGTCCTGGTCAAGACAATCTCCTGAACTCCAAACTGAATGTCAGAATGGGAAAGAAAGGTGATTTAAGCAATTTTGAGCGTGGCATGGTTGTTGGTGCCAGACGGGCCGGTCTGAGTATTTCACACTCTGCTCAGTTACTGGGATTTTCACGCACAACCATTTCTAGGGTTTACAAAGAATGGTGTGAAAAGGGAAAAACATCCAGTATGCGGCAGTCCTGTGGGCGAAAATGCCTTGTTGATGCTAGAGGTCAGAGGAGAATGGGCAACTGATTCAAGCTGATAGAAGAGCAACTTTGACTGAAATAACCACTCGTTACAACCGAGGTATGCAGCAAAGCATTTGTGAAGCCACAACGCGCACAACCTTGAGGCGGATGGGCTACAACAGCAGAAGACCCCACCGGGTACCACTCATCTCCACTACAAATAGGAAAAAGAGGCTACAATTTGCAAGAGCTCACCAAAATTGGACAGTTGAAGACTGGAAAAATGTTGCCTGGTCTGATGAGTCTCGATTTCTGTTGAGACATTCAGATGGTAGAGTCAGAATTTTGGTGTAAACAGAATGAGAATATGGATCCATCATGCCTTGTTACCACTGTGCAGGCTGGTGGTGGTGGTGTAATGGGGTGGGGGGTGTTTTCTTGGCACACTTTAGGCCCCTTAGTGCCAATTGGGCATCGTTTAAATGCCACGGCCTACCTGAGCATTGTTTCTGACCATGTCCATCCCTTTATGGCCACCATGTACCCATCCTCTGATGGCTACTTCCAGCAGGATAATGCACCATGTCACAAAGCTCGAATCATTTCAAATTGGTTTCTTGAACATGACAATGAGTTCACTGTACTAAAATGGCCCCCACAGTCACCAGATCTCAACCCAGTAGAGCATCTTTGGGATGTGGTGGAACGGGAACTTCGTGCCCTGGATGTGCATCCCACAAATCTCCATCAACTGCAAGATGCCATCCTATCAATATGGGCCAACATTTCTAAAGAATGCTTTCAGCACCTTGTTGAATCAATGCCACGTAGAATTAAGGCAGTTCTGAAGGCGAAAGGGGGTCAAACACAGTATTAGTATGGTGTTCCTAATAATCCTTTAGGTGAGTGTATATATATATATATATATATATATATATATGTCACATGCCCATGACTATCATACATTTACAATCAATGAGACCCCACTTAAAGAAGTTGAGAAGTTCACTTATTTGGGTTCTACAATAACATGAAGTGCAACACTTGATCTTGAATTGAGTACCAGAATTGGTAAAGCGGCTTCTACCTTCGGAAGACTCACTAAACGAGTTTGGCGGAATAAGTACCTGTCTGTCCGAACTAAAGTCAGAATCTATGAAGCCTGTGTCCTGAGCATTCTCCTACGGAGCAGAAAGCTGGCCAACCTATCGCCCACAAGAAAGTAGACTCAGTGCTTTTCACACCAGAAACCTACGGTTCATCATAGGAAAAACCTGGGAAGACAAGATGACAAATGAGGAACTCTTTAAGATAACTAACTCAGAACCTCTATCATCTAGGTTCAAATTTACTCGTCTTAGATGGGCAGGACATGTAAACAGAATGCCACCTTCCCTCATCCCTCATTCTATCCTCCATGGCGTTCTGGAAGAAGGAACTCGTCACACTGGTAGACCAAAGCTTCGCTTTAAAGATGTACTCAAAAGAGATCTTGTGGATTTTGGCATTCAACCTGAATCATGGACCGTAGCATCAAGGAATCGGGATCAGTGGAGGGCTCAACTTCACAAAGGAAGACAACTAGATCACACCAACAACCTTCTAAAGTTGAGGGAAAGACGGATGAAGTTAACCAACATGGACTAATGTGAACTACCCAAGCATTGTCATTCTTGACAGACGCATGCCTAGATAGATATACGTATATATATATTAGTACATTGAGAGCTGAGACATTATGATATGTCTGAACTGTTTGATGGTGACAAACAAATGCCATTTGATTTTTAATTAAATTATTTCCATGGAATATAAGTTATTAAGTTATTACTGGACTTTTGGAGCGTTTGTTCCCAGTTTGTTTTATTCAGTTTAATACTACTACTCTTCAAGCATTTTTTAAGCATTTTAAGCATTACTTTTAGGATTTCCACTGAAGTTGCTTGATTACATCATGCCATGCTCTTTAAAGTCTTTACTCGCTATCTCTCTCTTACACACACACACATTTTCTCACTAGTGGTGTGGAGAATGGAGGCAGCCAGAGCTGGCACTTTAATTCCATGGTGCTTTTTCCTCTTCATATCTGTCAGCGGGTCGCTGCATAATTAGCTGCAGATATCTGCACAGGTTTCCATGGTGCAGCATCATCTCTGTGTGAAAGGCCTGCCTACACATAAACACTCTCTCTAACACACATACACAGCAGAATGCTGGAGGTTTAGCACTTTATTATAATTATCGCCTATTATTGCAGATCTGGAACACCCTTACTCACTATGTGACTTCACAACTAGGAGCAAAGCAATGCATCTGCTGTCTTCTCAGTGGACATAACGGTTCTTTGTTGAAGTGTTTGTTGAAGTGTTACTTTCCCATCTGTTGTGTGTTGTGATGTGGTTTGCCAGTCATGAAAACACCCACAAGCTTTCACCTTTTGAATCATCACTGTAGGTAAGAATGTCTGCGTGATGCATTTTCAATGTTCCTCGATGCCTTACGGTCTATTTCCTACTTAGGTTTACCTCATGAGCGCTACGTTGAGGTTATTATGAAGCTTTCTGATTTTATGTCTGTCAGTCTGTCATGATTCTCTGTACACTGGTAGGAAAGACAGTTTTTCCGCTTTTCAGCCTACAGACAAGGTTTGATTTCAGTGTTGTGTGGGCGTCTGCAGTGTAAGAGCTTACTCTGCGGAGAGAGAGGCAGAGAGTGCCCCCAGTTGTGCTGCTCTGCAATGGCAGGCTGAGAGCGGCCCCTGCTGTGTGTGAGAAGGGTGACTGATAGCTGAGGGAGATTTCTGAGGAGCTGAGTAAAAGTTATGCAGCATGCTTATCCACTCAGTCTGTCATTCACTTTCCACCTGCAGCAAAGGTATTAGCTGCTGTATGGTACGGGACCAGTGGGGAGGCAAAGTCTCTTCTCTGGGGAAAGTCCCAATATGAATTCATGTTCCTGTTCCATTTTATGTTTAAAGTGTTGTGCGTTTAGCATATGTAACTTCATTTTATCTTTAATGACAACCAACCAATACTATTTATATTTTTATACATATAAATTATATTTATTTATAGAAATATACACTACTTAACAAATGTTTGTTTTTAGTCTATAACGCTCAACAAATCTACACAGTAAAAACAGTAATATTGTGAAGTATTTTTTAAATGATATTATTTAACATAACTGTTTTCTTGTAATTTTTTCCTGTGATGGCAAAGCTGAATTTCACTCCAGTCTTCAGTGCCATCATGTGATCATTCAGAAATCATTCTAATATGCTAATTTGGTGCTCAAGAAACATTGCTTCCTATTATCAATCTTGAAAACAGTTGTGCTGTTTAATGTTTTTGTGGAAACTGTGAAAATTTTATTTTAAGGATTCATTATTTTATTCTTTATTCTTTATTTGGATCCCCATTAGCTTCCATAGAGTGGATGCTAATCTTCCTGGGGTCGACAAAACAATAAAAGGACAAGCTATACAAATAATTACAATTACTCAGATTAAGTCACCAAACTGTATTTCTTCCACATTATAGTGTTTTGGTGTTTTCGTTAATCTGAGTAATTAACAGCACTATGCAAAAATGTGACAAAGAAATAATTCAGTCATTTAAGTAGCAGCACACATACAACACATATTTGTAAGCATATCTTTACATAGTTATATAAAAGCAGCACTTATTCTTATATTTAAAGAAACCATATTCCAATCAGCAGAACCTCGCACGGTCTTCTTCATCAAATGTGTTTGTGGACATGCTAAAAAGAGTTGAGCCTTACTCACTTGACACGTTTTAAAGTCATGTCTAAACCCCACATATACAAGCTTTTCAAAGAAGAAACTTTGATGAATATAAAATTCAAAAGCAGACATTTATTAGACATTTTCAAATAAATAAATAAATGTCTTTACTGTGACTTTTGATTAATTTAACGGGGCCTTGCTGAATAAAAACAATTAATCAATTTAAAAAAATCTTACTGACCCCAAGTACTATTTATTATAACCAAGTCACATAAAATTCTCATCACGTTTATGCATTTTTCATTATAATAATTCTAATTCATTGTAATGTGTAAAATTAGTTTTACAGCTCAAGGACCTTTCTACATCCCATTTTCTACTTCGCTTCCCTTCGTTTATCTGTACTGTCTATATCTCAAAGAAAGAAAATTTTTTTTTTCTAAATTGTAATTTTATAAAAAAAAATATATATACTTTTTGCGAGTTTTGTAGTTAAGTTTTTGTGAGTAACTTTTTTTAATTAGTCTGTTTGTTTCCACCTCTTTGACCAATTTGTAAGGATTTGTGGACCAGTTGCAGACATGATGAATGATATTGACAGGGCAATCAGCCAATCACAGTGCTGCCAACTTTCACATGACTTTTTCCTGTATTTGCTCTTGATATGTACTTGTGTTCTTCATTGTGTCTGTGAAGTTCAAGAAACCATATGGTCTGTTTGTCATTTTATGTTTCAGAAGTGTGTTCATGAATTCCACCTATGTGCCCTCGGTATGCCCGCACTGGTGTGAATTTCAGTATTTTTCCGAACAGCCCATACAGCAAAGTTTGACTCCGAAAATGACTGGCCTTTAAAAATGGAATATGAGATTTTATCCGCTGGAGCAAAACTGTTTTAGGAACATTTGTGGTTTACCAAAACTGTTTGATCTCTTATTTCGTTATATTAATTTTACTTTATTTCTGTACAGTCATCTGAATTGCCATTGCATCCCTCGAAGCCTCAGACAAAGGCCTCTAAAAACAATGTTTTGCACTATGCTTTCCCCTTGAGTGAGTGAGTTACCCTGCCATTTTGAGCAAAATATTGCAAATAATAACGTATTCATATAAATTGCATAGAGAACAGTGTCATTGAAGCGTATGTTATTCATAGTAGTTGTGATCTCACCGAAGATGAATCTATTAGACAAACAGGGACTGATTGTGGATTTGCATCAAGCTTGAATAGACCGCATCATGGCAAAGGAACCCACCATCTTCTAATTCACTGCTTCTTATTTAAACAGTCTGGAGGGAGGATGAGGGGGGTGATGTGATTGGAATACCCAGTGATTCCTGATCACAACCCCCCCCCCCCCTTTATTTCTCTGTCACTTTATCTTTATTCGTCATTTGTATTCCAACTGAAATCCACATCTCACACACAATTGCTGACACAACATGACCTGTGAAGATTCACACATCAGCAGGACAGATCACATGTTACTCAAATATTCATAGATCTTCACAAGCTCTTTGCTTATCCCCAGAATCTTTTACTTTGAGGGAGGGGGCTTAGCTTTTTAGACACACAAGTGAAGGTCACAAGACTGCAAATCCACATTGAGTGTGGCATTTAGGATTGCATCACTGTCCTCAAATAATAATGTTTATGATAAATAATTAGCTTGAATAAAATTGACTAATAAAGTTCCCACACTTACTAACAATGAGATGTTAACATATAAACTGCATACATTTCCAGAATATTTTCACTAACAGATAAACAGCCCCTTCAGATAAAGGATTATGCAGCAGCTTGCACAGAGGAACTTGCATGGTTTTATCTGTCCTTCGGATGAGACGTTAAACCGAGGTCCTGACTCTCTGTGGTCATTAAAAATCCCATGATGTCCTTCGAAAAAGAGTAGGGGTGTAACCCCGGCATCCTGGCCAAATTTGCCCCTTGGCCTCTGTCCATCATGGCCTCCTAATCATTCCTATATATACTAATTGGCTTCATCACTCTGTCTCCTCTCCACCAGTAAGCTGGTGTGTGGTGAGCGTTCTGGCGCAATATGGCTGCCGTCGCATCATCCAGGTGGATGCTGCACATTGGTGGTGGTTGAGGAGATTCCCCCCTACCATTATGTGAAGCGCTTTGAGGTCCCAGAAAAAGCGCTATATAAATGTAACAAATTATTATTATTATTATTTGCATTATGCTTATGGACAGTATCCCAATTTATTGTGATTGATTGATTCCCTGTGATTTTAACTTTTGGGCAAACCTATCACTTTAAATAATGAGAGATGGGAATGTGTGAGAACTGTGAATGAATTTGGCAGTATCCTGCCCTTGGTGGAGCATGTACTTTGTGTCCTTGAGTTGTTTTGCTTTTTCCTGCTGGTTTTCCCACTGATTGTCTGGTCACTGGTGAAGGCTGATAGGAGTTGGTTACAATGCAGATAGAGTGAGAGAATGCTTGCGGTATATCTTTTTATACTGATGGTTTGACAGATGTGTTATGTAGAAAATGGTGTAGTTTGGAAAAGATGACGGATGCTGTCTTTGGTTTAGAATCTGAATGTTCCTTTAAATGCTATTTTATAATATGCCCTAAAACATATAATAGATGATAGATAATTGATAAGACACATAATAGATGCTACTATATTCCCCCCTTTTTCGTTCTAAGAGCTTTAAGATCTTGAGGATCTTCTAAACAAGCTAGCATTTTTCCTGATTGGTCCTTATTCTGCCTCAAGGCATTATTGCTGAACGTAAAATGTTTAAATGAGCTGAACATCAGGCGAATGAGAAACTAGGGCAAAACAGTACTGGATCCATATACTAAGTTATCTCTTGCTACAGTATCTATTTTGAGCAGATAGACAATGAGCAGATTTGCTTAATTTTAATCACAAATTACATGGCAGAAGCATTTCTTGAAATTATTTTGCTTTAAGAGGATATTCACTTAAAAATATATATAGGAACATGAGGAATGTAGGACTGGAGTCATGAAGTGTATTGATCGGTCTCTGTGCACCAGATGGAGCCATGGCTGCATTTTGAAGCATTTCAATCAGATATGTGAAATTGCTATTTAAAAACCAAAAGCAAGCTATTTATATAATCTGAATCTGTCATTCCAATCCTGTATGACTTTCTTTCATATGTGGAAAACAAAAAAAGAGATGCCTCAATTAACATTTTTGTTTTGGACCCCATTGCCCCCCATTGTATGAAAAGGGGTCTTCAAAATATATTCTTTTGTGGTTCTCAGAAGAAAGAAAGTCTTACATGTTTGGGCGAGTAAATAATGACAGGATTTTCATTTTTGAACGAACTTTCCCTTAATGGAATGTTTTGTAGGGATTTAAAAGCTTATCTCATCTTTGAGCATGGAAATAGAAAATGGTTGATGGATTGAAGTCTAAAGTATCCACACTAAAGAAATGCTAGTACATTACTGATGAAGTACGGCCCATTTTGCAAGTCTTAACTAGAAGATTAGTGAGCAGTAAGTATGTTTGCTTTGGTGTCTTGTTGCCATTTCCACGACGCACACGCTGTAGTCAACAGTAGATGATAAAATGACAGAACTTAATTCATATCCTCTGTCTTGCACTTTCTCCTCCGTAGCCTGCAGTTTCCATGGCAACTCTGTGTAGCATGAGCGCTTGTCAGCCCACTCAGGCAGGCTTCGCTGTGTGAAGTCACAAATAAAACATTCTCTCTCTTCATCTCACCATCCCTACTGCAGTACAAACCCAAGCACTTCCTCCTGACTATACCAGTTCATCGATTCACGCAAGAATCATACCAGTCCACTCAGTTTGTGGAATAGTAAAGAGTAGCAAATCGATCTGATATTGCCAATAATGGTAGAGCTTTTTAGTTATTGGCAGAGTAATGTTTCATTTTAAGCATTGATTGTACTGTACAATACCTTTTATGTTATGAAGATATATTTTTAAAGCTGAAAGGTCAAGCTTGGATTATGGCTAAGGACATCAGTTGACACTGTCGAGCTCAGTTTTGATCTTGAACTGTAACAAAGTGCTTTAGAGAATAAGAAAACTTTTTTTTTCTGTTGTCAAAAGGTTCTGTCTTATATTTCATGTTCTGCTTCAAGTTTACTTGTCACTTGTATTGTTTTGTATAGTTGTTTAGTTCTGGCGCCCCCTGTGGTAGTTCTCTAGAAATATGAGTGATCGCATTTCATGCAGTCAGCTTCTCCTCCATCTTCGGAAGCCATCCTTTGTTTTGCGTTTGTAAAAGCATCATCTGTAAGTTAATTCTTCATTACAAAATGCTTGATGATATATATTTGCATATATTTGTGATAGGTTTATTTGAAGCTTTGACTTAATGTTATTTTTGTGATAGCCTTTAGCTATTAGCCTAGCCTTTCTTCAATATAGCATTTAATGTGTTGATTCCATTCTACTTTGATGTGATAACTTAGCTATATGAATCAATATTTGCTATTTTCTTTGTTACCTGATAATTCCATTTAAGTAAATTGATGTTGCAGATTTCATTTGGGGGATTTTCAGATAAGAGTTTCAGAACTACATGAATGGTCTTTAGTCATTGTATTATTGTTCTGATTATTGTTTATTTGCTATTATTTACAGTTTTACTCCTAATTCATAATGTACCTGGCATCTTATTAAACGGCAAAGACTAAGATGAATCCTGACTCATCTGTACTTTATGGATGGAGTTTAGCTGGCTGTTAAAATGCATCTGTACATGCAAGGAGAACAGTTCAGTAAAAAGATGTTAATCCTACAAGCAAAACAAGTTACATGGCAGAAGATTGCAGTCATATTTGTACCATGAACCATGACGAGAAACCTACAGTCTCTGCTGAAGAAAACGCAGAGAAAACCATGAGCACAGAAGACCGAGCTTCTGAGGTGGGCTCAAAGCGCTCACGTTCATCACGATCTTCACGATCTTCACGATCATCGAGATCATCAAGGATGTCAGCTAGCATGGCTGCAGCCACTGCCCGGGCTCAAGCAGAAGCGGCACGAACTTGTGTATTGTTTGTAAAGAAAGAGAATGCAATCAAACTGGATAAGATTAAATTAGAAATGAGCCATAAACTGGACACGGCCAAAATGGAAGCAATGGAGGTGCTCCAACATGAAAAGGAACAAGCCGCTGCTTTGGCCCAGGCAGAAGTACTGGAAGCAGCGGTAGCAGCAATTGAGGACACTGTTTCCAGTGGTAGCTTCTCTGTGTCTTCACATAGCAAAGTGGAGCGAACCAAAGACTATGTTGAAACACAAAGTGGGGTGGAACTAAATGAGTCAAAAGAAACATACATGCAGAATTTAAATTACAGTGACAAGCTGTACTCTGAGGCCTCAGACCCCAACTGCTCTGCTCATGGTACCAGTAAAATGAAATGTGCACAGGATGCCTTCACTCAATTGCCATCTTAGCCGTTTGATCAGTCATTTAGAGATGAAGTTAAACAAGAAACATATGATCCTCATGCTTCATGTTTCTCTCAGAAGGAACCTATCTCAGCATGGCCACAGCCAGTACCCTTTCACCAGCCAGAAGCCTCAGGTATGTTGGACTTAGCAAAATATTTAGCACGTCGTGAGCTTGTAAATACAAGTCTCGTTAAGTTTGATGACAGACCTGAGAGTTTTAGAGCATGGAAATCGGCCTTTGTTGGAGCCACAGAGGGTTTAGGCCTGACAGCCAGTGAATAGCTGGACCTGCTTATTAGGTGGCTTGGCAAAGAATCATCTGACCATGTGAAAAGGTTACGGTCAGTTCATGTCAGAGATCCTAAGGCAGCACTATACGTCGCCTGGGAAAGACTAACAGAATGTTATGGTGCGCCTGAGATAATTGAAAATGCACTTCTGCAAAGGCTCGAAAACTTCCCCAGGGTTCTTAGTAAGGACTTTATCAAGTTAAGAGAGTTAGGTGATCTCCTGACAGAACTAAAGGCGGCTAAGCAAGATGGCTATCTGCCTGGGCTAACATATCTGGATACTGCTAGAGGAATAAACCCCATAGTGGAAAAGCTACCACACTTTCTTCAAGAGAAATGGCTCTCTCACGGGATGAAATATAAAGAACAGTATCATGCCTGCTTTCCTCCTTTCTGGTATTTTGTTAGCTTCGTCTGTTATGAGGCAAAAGCCAGAAACGATCCAAGCTTCACAATTGCCGGTCCTTCTAAAGATGAGAAATTCTTCAAAAAACAAACACATCAGAGGATGCCCATTTCTGTTCATAAAATTGATGTTTCTCAAAAGGCCTACCCCAGTAAGGATTCAGGCACTAGTGATGAAAACCCTAAGAACTGCCCAATACATAACAAGCCTCATCCACTCAAAAAGTGTCGTGGTTTCCGGATAAAGCCATTGGAGGAACGAAAGGCCTACTTAAAGGAATGTGGTATCTGCTTTCGATGTTGTGGATCTTCTTCCCACATTGCACGCAATTGCAAAGCTTCAGTGAAGTGTACAGAATGTGATAGTGAGGACCACAGCACTGGCCTCCACCCAGGACCAGCACCATGGGTCTCCAAAATCTCAACCTCTTCAGAGCATGGCGGGGAGGAAGAACGTTCATCACCTTCTGTAAACAGTGCCTGTACTAAAGTCTGTGGGGAAGGTTCGTCAGCCAAATCTTGTTCTAAGATATGCTTAGTTAGAGTGTATCCTAATGGCAATCCAGAAGCCGCTGTCAAAATGTATGTGATGCTCGATGACCAGGGCAACAAGTCACTAGTAAGATCTGAGTTTTTCGAGCTTTTCTGCATTAATAGTCCAGCTTCTCCTTATCTCATGAAAACCTGTGCCGGAACTATTGAAGCATCTGGAAGGAGAGCTGATGGATTTCAGATAGAGCCAGTTAGCGGGGATATTAACCTGGCTCTTCCTACTCTAATCGAGTGCAATAATATTCCAGATAACAGGGCAGAAATACCAACTCCAGAGGTTGCTCAAAATCATCCTCATCTTAGAAGAATAGCCTCTGAGATTCCAGAAATGGATGACAGTGCCCAGATCCTCATGCTGTTGGGTCGTGATGCTCTGAGAGTCCATAAGGTGAGACGCCAGATAAATGGGCCTCATAATGCTCCCTTTGCGATTAAAACAGATTTGGGCTGGCTTGTAGTTGGAGATGTATGCTTGGGTAATTCTCACAAACCAAGTGTGTTGAGTTACAAGACACATGTGCTGGACAATGGTAGAACCTCATACTTTCCACCATGCCAAAGTCACATTAACTTGAAGGATAACTTAGGTTTCACAGCTGAAGTAAAAGGTATCCCTTATTTCTACAAGGGTGCAAGCAGAGAAAATCACCTTGGCTGTTCAGTGTTTAGGTGCACAGAGATGACAACAAGCATGCTCTATCTGTTGAGGATCATCTCTTCCTGGAGATCATGGACAGTGAGTTTTCCAGAGATTGTGACAATAGCTGGGTGGGTCCACTTCCTTTCAAATACCCAAGGCCTCAACTTCCCAATAACAGTAGCAAATCGATCTGATATTGCCAATAATGGTAGAGCTTTTTAGTTATTGGCAGAGTAATGTTTCATTTTAAGCATTGATTGTACTGTACAATACCTTTTATGTTATGAAGATATATTTTTAAAGCTGAAAGGTCAAGCTTGGATTATGGCTAAGGACATCAGTTGACACTGTCGAGCTCAGTTTTGATCTTGAACTGTAACAAAGTGCTTTAGAGAATAAGAAAACTTTTTTTTTCTGTTGTCAAAAGGTTCTGTCTTATATTTCATGTTCTGCTTCAAGTTTACTTGTCACTTGTATTGTTTTGTATAGTTGTTTAGTTCTGGCGCCCCCTGTGGTAGTTCTCTAGAAATATGAGTGATCGCATTTCATGCAGTCAGCTTCTCCTCCATCTTCGGAAGCCATCCTTTGTTTTGCGTTTGTAAAAGCATCATCTGTAAGTTAATTCTTCATTACAAAATGCTTGATGATATATATTTGCATATATTTGTGATAGGTTTATTTGAAGCTTTGACTTAATGTTATTTTTGTGATAGCCTTTAGCTATTAGCCTAGCCTTTCTTCAATATAGCATTTAATGTGTTGATTCCATTCTACTTTGATGTGATAACTTAGCTATATGAATCAATATTTGCTATTTTCTTTGTTACCTGATAATTCCATTTAAGTAAATTGATGTTGCAGATTTCATTTGGGGGATTTTCAGATAAGAGTTTCAGAACTACATGAATGGTCTTTAGTCATTGTATTATTGTTCTGATTATTGTTTATTTGCTATTATTTACAGTTTTACTCCTAATTCATAATGTACCTGGCATCTTATTAAACGGCAAAGACTAAGATGAATCCTGACTCATCTGTACTTTATGGATGGAGTTTAGCTGGCTGTTAAAATGCATCTGTACATGCAAGGAGAACAGTTCAGTAAAAAGATGTTAATCCTACAAGCAAAACAAGTTACATGGCAGAAGATTGCAGTCATATTTGTACCATGAACCATGACGAGAAACCTACAGTCTCTGCTGAAGAAAACGCAGAGAAAACCATGAGCACAGAAGACCGAGCTTCTGAGGTGGGCTCAAAGCGCTCACGTTCATCACGATCTTCACGATCTTCACGATCATCGAGATCATCAAGGATGTCAGCTAGCATGGCTGCAGCCACTGCCCGGGCTCAAGCAGAAGCGGCACGAACTTGTGTATTGTTTGTAAAGAAAGAGAATGCAATCAAACTGGATAAGATTAAATTAGAAATGAGCCATAAACTGGACACGGCCAAAATGGAAGCAGATTTGGAGGTGCTCCAACATGAAAAGGAACAAGCCGCTGCTTTGGCCCAGGCAGAAGTACTGGAAGCAGCGGTAGCAGCAATTGAGGACACTGTTTCCAGTGGTAGCTTCTCTGTGTCTTCACATAGCAAAGTGGAGCGAACCAAAGACTATGTTGAAACACAAAGTGGGGTGGAACTAAATGAGTCAAAAGAAACATACATGCAGAATTTAAATTACAGTGACAAGCTGTACTCTGAGGCCTCAGACCCCAACTGCTCTGCTCATGGTACCAGTAAAATGAAATGTGCACAGGATGCCTTCACTCAATTGCCATCTTAGCCGTTTGATCAGTCATTTAGAGATGAAGTTAAACAAGAAACATATGATCCTCATGCTTCATGTTTCTCTCAGAAGGAACCTATCTCAGCATGGCCACAGCCAGTACCCTTTCACCAGCCAGAAGCCTCAGGTATGTTGGACTTAGCAAAATATTTAGCACGTCGTGAGCTTGTAAATACAAGTCTCGTTAAGTTTGATGACAGACCTGAGAGTTTTAGAGCATGGAAATCGGCCTTTGTTGGAGCCACAGAGGGTTTAGGCCTGACAGCCAGTGAATAGCTGGACCTGCTTATTAGGTGGCTTGGCAAAGAATCATCTGACCATGTGAAAAGGTTACGGTCAGTTCATGTCAGAGATCCTAAGGCAGCACTATACGTCGCCTGGGAAAGACTAACAGAATGTTATGGTGCGCCTGAGATAATTGAAAATGCACTTCTGCAAAGGCTCGAAAACTTCCCCAGGGTTCTTAGTAAGGACTTTATCAAGTTAAGAGAGTTAGGTGATCTCCTGACAGAACTAAAGGCGGCTAAGCAAGATGGCTATCTGCCTGGGCTAACATATCTGGATACTGCTAGAGGAATAAACCCCATAGTGGAAAAGCTACCACACTTTCTTCAAGAGAAATGGCTCTCTCACGGGATGAAATATAAAGAACAGTATCATGCCTGCTTTCCTCCTTTCTGGTATTTTGTTAGCTTCGTCTGTTATGAGGCAAAAGCCAGAAACGATCCAAGCTTCACAATTGCCGGTCCTTCTAAAGATGAGAAATTCTTCAAAAAACAAACACATCAGAGGATGCCCATTTCTGTTCATAAAATTGATGTTTCTCAAAAGGCCTACCCCAGTAAGGATTCAGGCACTAGTGATGAAAACCCTAAGAACTGCCCAATACATAACAAGCCTCATCCACTCAAAAAGTGTCGTGGTTTCCGGATAAAGCCATTGGAGGAACGAAAGGCCTACTTAAAGGAATGTGGTATCTGCTTTCGATGTTGTGGATCTTCTTCCCACATTGCACGCAATTGCAAAGCTTCAGTGAAGTGTACAGAATGTGATAGTGAGGACCACAGCACTGGCCTCCACCCAGGACCAGCACCATGGGTCTCCAAAATCTCAACCTCTTCAGAGCATGGCGGGGAGGAAGAACGTTCATCACCTTCTGTAAACAGTGCCTGTACTAAAGTCTGTGGGGAAGGTTCGTCAGCCAAATCTTGTTCTAAGATATGCTTAGTTAGAGTGTATCCTAATGGCAATCCAGAAGCCGCTGTCAAAATGTATGTGATGCTCGATGACCAGGGCAACAAGTCACTAGTAAGATCTGAGTTTTTCGAGCTTTTCTGCATTAATAGTCCAGCTTCTCCTTATCTCATGAAAACCTGTGCCGGAACTATTGAAGCATCTGGAAGGAGAGCTGATGGATTTCAGATAGAGCCAGTTAGCGGGGATATTAACCTGGCTCTTCCTACTCTAATCGAGTGCAATAATATTCCAGATAACAGGGCAGAAATACCAACTCCAGAGGTTGCTCAAAATCATCCTCATCTTAGAAGAATAGCCTCTGAGATTCCAGAAATGGATGACAGTGCCCAGATCCTCATGCTGTTGGGTCGTGATGCTCTGAGAGTCCATAAGGTGAGACGCCAGATAAATGGGCCTCATAATGCTCCCTTTGCGATTAAAACAGATTTGGGCTGGCTTGTAGTTGGAGATGTATGCTTGGGTAATTCTCACAAACCAAGTGTGTTGAGTTACAAGACACATGTGCTGGACAATGGTAGAACCTCATACTTTCCACCATGCCAAAGTCACATTAACTTGAAGGATAACTTAGGTTTCACAGCTGAAGTAAAAGGTATCCCTTATTTCTACAAGGGTGCAAGCAGAGAAAATCACCTTGGCTGTTCAGTGTTTAGGTGCACAGAGATGACAACAAGCATGCTCTATCTGTTGAGGATCATCTCTTCCTGGAGATCATGGACAGTGAGTTTTCCAGAGATTGTGACAATAGCTGGGTGGGTCCACTTCCTTTCAAATACCCAAGGCCTCAACTTCCCAATAACAGAGAGCATGCTCTCACTCGGCTCTGCTCTCTTTGTCGCACTTTGCTGAAAAAAACAGAGATGAAACAGCAATTTACAGATTTCATGCAAAGGTTGTTTGAAAATGATCATGCTGAGCATGCTTCTCCCCTAAGTGATGACCAGGAACGCTGGTATTTACCATTCTTCGGGGTTTATCATCCAAAAAAGCCCAACCAAATCAGAGTGGTGTTTGACTCCAGCGCCCAATATCAGGGTCTGTCTCTAAATAGCATCCTTTTGACAGGACCAGATTTAAACAACAGCTTGTTAGGTGTGCTGATTCGATTCAGGAAGGAGCCTGTTGCTGTGACTGCCGATATCCAGCAGATGTTCCACTGTTTCACAGTGAAAGAAAACCACAGAGATTATTTGATGTTCCTATGATTCCGTGACATTGATCTCGACAAGGATGTAATTGCATGTAGGATGAAAGTCCATGTATTCGGAAATAGCCCTTCACCAGCAGTGGCTATCTACGGATTGCATCGGGCTGCCAAAGAAGGAGAGCCTATGCATGGAACTGACACCTATAACTTTGTGAAGAGAGATTTTTATGTGGACGACGGTCTGAGATCATTTCCGACTGCCTCTGAAGCTGTTGATTTACTTCAGAGGACACAAGCGTCCCTGGCAGAATCGAATCTAAGGCTCCACAAGATAGCTCACTGGTGTTGGCAGCCTTTCCACGTGAAGACTGTGCTGAAGGTGTCAAAGATCTTGATTTTGGAGATGAAACCATGCCTGCTCAACCTAGTCTTGGCCTAAACTGGAGAATATCAACAGATACCTTTACATTCCACTCACCAGATAACAGCAAACCTTTGACTCGTCGTGGCATTCTCTCCACTGTGAACAGCTTGTATGACCCTTTGGGCTTTGTAGCACATGTAACGATTCATGGAATATTCCTGTTAAGAGAGCTGTCAAAGGGAATAGATAACTGGGACGAGCCCCTCTCGGAAGAGAAATGCAGAGAGTGGGAAATGTGGAGAAATTCACTGCAAGACCTAGAGAGAATTCATGTTCAGAGGACATATAGCCTGAAGTCACTGTCAAAAGCAAAATTTACAGAGCTGTGCATATATGCGGCAGTGGCTCAGTGGTTCATGTAGGTTGTCTACAAACCGGAAGGTTGGTGGTTCAATCCCCGGTCCCACCTCACCAAGTGTCGAGGTGTCCATGAGCAAGACACCTAACCCCAGCTGCTCCCGACGAGCTGGATGGCGCCTTGCATTGCTGACACCGCCGTCGGTGTATGAATGAGTGAGTGAATGGGTGAATGTGAGGCGAATTGTAAAGCGCTTTGGTGGCCATTAGGTCTGTGAAAGCGCTATATAAATGCAGTCCATTTACCATATTTTCAGATGCCTCTTTCAAAGCTATTGGAGCAGTAGCATACCTCAAGACTATTGATAAAGATGGACAGATCAACGTTGGTTTCGTCTTAGGTAAAGCTAAATTGACACCTCCAGATGAACCTACTATCCCTAGGTTAGAACTTTGCGCAGCTGTGTTAGCTGTCGAGATTTCAGATTTCATCTTGGACGAGATTGATTTTAAACCAGACTCTGTAAAGTTTTTCTGCGACAGCAAGGTCGTATTGGGTTACATTCACAATGAAAGTAGGAGGTTCTATGTGTATGTGCACAATCGTGTTCAAAGAATCAGGCAATCATCGAAGGTTGAGCAATGGAATTTTGTCCCTACAGAGCACAATCCAGCTGACTGTGCCTCTAGGTCTGTTCCAGCTTCTCTTCTTACAAACACCATGCGGCTGACAGGACCAGACTTTCTTTATGGACCTTTAGAAAGTGATCTAACTTTGCAATACACCTTTGAGCTGGTGAGTCCAGAGACAGATTCCGAGGTTCGTCCTTTACCTCAAGTGAGCACTGCTGCCACAAGTATAACTGAGAAACCACTTAACCGAGAGCTTTATGAGCGTTTTTCCACATGGAAATCTCTATTAAAAGCAGTGGCATGCTTGATTCATGTTGCCCGATCCTTTCATTCAATGTCTAAAGGACAGACCTGCAAACGTATAAGCTGGCATAAATGTCATCAACCTTATTGCCTGAGTGAGTTGGCCCAAGCCAAAAAGGCCATCCTTCTTTTAGTCTTTCCTGAAGAGTACAGTGCTCTTATGAGACATGTTGAAATCTCTCAGAATAGTCCTCTAATTAAGTTGAATCCTGTTCTGGGTGAAGATGGGCTAATCAGAGTCTGTGGTCGTTTAAACACATCCACCTGTGGTCAGTTATGAGAGATATCCCATTGTTTTACCTGGGCGACATCATATCTCCACCTTACTAATTCGTCACTTCCATAATCAAGTAAAGCATCAGGGGCGTCTTTTCACCGAAGGAGCTCTGCGCACTGCAGGATTCTGGCTGATTAATGGAAAGACATCTATTAGTAGTGTCACATAAATGTGTTGCATGTAGGAAGTTGCGTGGGAATACAGAGAGTCAAAAAATGGCAGATCTTCCAGAAGAGCGTCTCAGTCCATCCCCACCTTTCACTTATGTTGGCTTGGATGTGTTTGGTCCTTTCTCAGTCTCAGCTCGTCGCACAAGAGGAGGTCATGCAGAGAGCAAGCGTTGGGCTATTCTCTTCACTTGTATGTCCACGCGAGCTGTTCATATCGAGGTGATTGAATCCCTTGACACATCCAGCTGTATAAATTAGAGGGCCCGTGAAACAATTCCGGTCAGATTGTGGAACTAACTTTGTAGCTGCAAGCAAAGAACTGGGATTCTCCAAAATGGTGAAGGACCCAGAGATGCAAGAATACCTCACCAATTGCTCATGCACATGGGAATTCAATCCGCCCCATGCTTCACACATGGGGGGAGCTTGGGAACGTTTGATAGGTGTAGTGAGGAGGATTCTGGATTCAATGTTGATGCAGTATGGGTCTCGTCCCCTCTCACATGAGGTCCTATGCACATTCATGGCTGAAATTTCTGCAATAATCAATGCAAGGCCCTTAGTTCCAATCTCCTCAGACCCTGACTCACCTCTTATACTGACCCCTGCTATGCTTCTGACTCAGAAGGTTGGTGCTCCTCCATCTCCTGGGGACTTCTCAGGTAGTGACATGTTCAGACAACAGTGGAAGCAGGTGCAGAGTCTTGCTGACAATTTTTGGTATCGCTGGAGACGTGAATATCTCCCAACACTACAAATTCGTCGCAAATGGAATAGTGTTCAACCTGACATTCAAGAAGGAGATCTTGTACTTCTAAAAGACAATCAGAGCCCTCGTAACAAGTGGCCTATGGCTCTTGTGTCCAAAGTATTTCCAAGCACTGATGGGAGAGTACGCAAGGTTCAGTTGAAAGTTACTAAAAATGTATCTGGAAAGGAAGTAAAGTATCTCAGACCAATTACAGAGGTTGTTCTGCTGTTGCCTAAGGAAAATTAAGACTTAAATGAGACATCCTTAGGATGTCTGGCGGGGAGTGTTCTGCTTCAAGTTTACTTGTCACTTTGTATAGTGTTTTGTATAGTTGTTTAGTTCTGGCGCCCCCTGTCGTAGTTCTCTAGAAATATAAGTGATCGCATTTCATGCAGTCAGCTTCTCCTCGATCTTCGGAAGCCATCCTTTGTTTTGCGTTTGTAAAAGCACATCATCTTACATCATCTGTAAGTTAATTCATTACATAATGCTTGATGATATATATTTGCATATATTTGTGATAGGTTTATTTGAACCTTTGACTTAATGTTATTTTTGTGATAGCCTTTAGCTATTAGCCTAGCCTTTCTTCAATATAGCATTTAATGTGTTGATTCCATTCTACTTTGATGTGATTACTTCACTATATGAATCAATATTTGTATTTGTTGCTATTTTCTTTGTTACCTGATAATTCCATTTAAGTAAATTGATGTTACAGATTTCATTTGGGGTATTTTCAGATAAGAGTTTCAGAACTACATGAATGGTCTTTAGTCATTGTATTATTGTTCTGATTATTGTTTATTTGCTATTATTTTATTATTTTATTAATATATTGCCCTTATTTTAGGGGACAAAATCAGTGTGTTGTATATTTAAAATATTTACTGTATTCTTTGAAGGATAGTTAATCGAAAAACGAAAATTCTATAATTTACTCGCCCTCATTCCAAACCTGTATGACTTTCTTTCTTCTGTGGAAGATGAAATATATTTTGAAGAATCTTCACGCTAATCTTTTGCAATAACAGTAGTTCATAGTAACCAAATGATTAAAAAAAAGGAAATATAAGAGGGATCTATGACTACATTTGGCACTATATTTGAAGTCTTCTGAAGACATATGCTAGATTGATCTGAAGAACAACCCAAATTTAAGTCATTATGTATTGATAATATTGCCCTTGAGATAGCTGATAACTTTAAAACTGTTGAAAATGGATCACTGAGTCAGTAAGTTAAAAATGATTCATGAATGAATCAGTCCAATTCCATTTGATTCTGAATAGTGAATTAATCACTTGGTATGATTTGTGAACCTAATACACAAGTTGATTGAAAAGAACCAGCTCAAAATTCTGATTTACTGTTCAGTATATATACAGTATATACACTCACCTAAAGGATTATTAGGAACACCTGTTTAATTTCTCATTAATGCAATTATCTAATCAACCAATCACATGGCAGTTGCTTCAATGCATTTAGGGGTGTGGTCCTGGTCAAGACAATCTCCTGAACTCCAAACTGAATGTCAGAATGGGAAAGAAAGGTGATTTAAGTAATTTTGAGCGTGGCATGGTTGTTGGTGCCAGACGGGCCGGTCTGAGTATTTCACAATCTGCTCAGTTACTGGGATTTTCACGCCCAACCATTTCTAGGGTTTACAAAGAATGGTGTGAAAAGGGAAAAACATCCAGTATGCGGCAGTCCTGTGGGCGAAAATGCCTTCTTGATGCTAGAGGTCAGAGGAGAATGGGCCGACTGATTCAAGCTGATAAAAGAGCAACTTTGACCGAAATACCCACTCGTTACAACCGAGGTATGCAGCAAAGCATTTGTGAAGCCACAACACGCAAAACTTTGAGGCGGATGGGCTACAACAGCAGAAGACCCAACCGGGTACTACTCCTCTCCACTACAAATAGGAAAAAAGAGGCTACAATTATTTTAGATTGTGAAATAATCAGACCGGCCCGTCTGGCACCAACAACCATGCCAAGCTCAAAATTGCTTAAATCACCTTTCTTTCCCATTCTGACATTCAGTTTGGAGTTCAGGAGATTGTCTTGACCAGGACCACACCCCTAAATGCATTGAAGCAACTGCCATGTGATTGGTTGACTAGATAATTGCATTAATGGGATGTTTTCTTGGCACACTTTAGGCCCCTTAATGCCAATTGGGCATCGTTTAAATGCCACGGCCTACCTGAGCATTGTTTCTGACCATGTCCATCCCTTTATGGCCACCATGTACCCATCCTCTGATGGCTACTTCCAGTAGGATAATGCACCATGTCACAAAGCTCGAATCATTTCAAATTGGTTTCTTGAACATGACAATGAGTTCACTGTACTAAAATGGCCCCCACAGTCACCAGATCTCAACCCAATAGAGCATCTTTGGGATGTGGTGGAACGGGAGCTTCGTGCCCTGGATGTGCATCCCACAAATCTCCATCAACTGCAAGATGCTATCCTATGAATATGGGCCAACATTTCTAAAGAATGCTTTCAACACCTTGTTGAATCAATGCCACGTAGAATTAAGGCAGTTCTGAAGGCGAAAGGGGGTCAAACACAGTATTAGTATGGTGTTCCTAATAATCCTTTAGGTGAGTGTATAAATGAAGAAATTAACTTTAATTTTTGGGTGAACTGAACCTTTAACAAGTAGAAGCTTAAGACATTTAAGGACAAATATTATACTGTCTGGCTCAGTGGGTTTGCTGCATTTTGGGTGGTGACTGATGGTACCTGCTTGGTCATTTCCCAACAGGGAGGATGTGATTTGTAGTTATAGTGGTTCATTCCGGCTGACGTTCATTTTGTCCTCTGCTCCTGAACCTAAAAAACATAAGAAACATGAACAACGATCAGTTAAAGAAATGGCTTTGTTTTTTCATTACTTTTATTTCAATTTCAGCTTGAATGTTTAAACAGGTCTTTCCTTAAAGGGGTGGTTGATTATGATTTCACTTTTTTAACTTTAGTTAGTGTGTAATGTTGCTGTAATGCAGCATAAACAACATCTGCAAAGTTACAACGCTCAAAGTTCAAAGCAAAGGGAGATATTTGCTTTTAAAAAAATCGTTTTTTAAGGACTACAACAAACGGCTGGTAGGAACTACACGACATTCCTCCCGGGTTAGTGACATCACTAACCCTAAAATTTACATAAACCCCGCCCCCGGTAATATGCAGTCCATGTTGAGAAGAGGAAGAGCTGTTGTAGTCGAGCACATTTGTGAGTCAGCTCAAACTGTAGCATCCGTCTTTTCACATGCAATAGAAAGTCACTCTGTGTGCATCTCACAACAGTTCCTGTACAAGCGATTTATAGATTATCATGACAGAATATGCTAATTGAAGATAGTTAACTCCACGTCAGCTACATAAATTCATCAACTAACCATTCAGAGATGTCCTGTTGCATTCTACATGTTGTCACTTCTTCTTAGTCTCTCCATCTTTGTCTGACTCCGGTTTAAACATAAGTCAGAACAGTTTCTGACATTTTAGCCTGTGAGGCAATCGGAGCTGCTAACACACACACTCTTGAAGCTCCGCCCACTCTGTCGGGAGCTGCAGCTCATTTGCATTTAAAGGGCCAGACACAAAATGGTGCGTTTTTGCTCACCCTCAAAAAGTGACAACTTAAACATGCTATATAAAAATATCTGTGGGGTATTTTAAGCTAAAACTTCACTTACACATTCTGGGGACATCAGAGATTTATTTTACATCTTGTGAAAAGGGCATTATACCACCCCTTTAATTCAGAGTACAATTCTTCACCATACTGACAAAATGCAGAGGCACCAGAAATAATAAAGTAGGCCAGTGCAAGGTATTCTGGGATGCCTAGACACCCTTTGGGTGCCATCAAGAGACTTTTGTCTATTATTATTACTCTCTTGCATGGGTGCCTGTTTAGCTTCTCAAGGAGTCTTGTGACATTAGATGGTTTACATCATTTTACAGTTTATTTTATGTTTAGTTAATACTTATTCAATCTTCATGTGGAATATTCAGCTATAGATCATAGCTGAAAATAAAACTTAAAAAGTCTCATATGGCTATAGTAGCTCTATTATGAAGAAAGCCAGCAACTTGGCAATGAAAACATGACAGAATTCTAGGATAATTAATGTTGAGGATGCATTGAAAATCACAGAGCCACTTATTTTTGTGCACTATGAAACCATAGGTTATAAAATGCATAACATATCTGTTCCATTTAAAACAGACCTCTTCTTAAAACACAAAAATGCTACAGGCAGGTGTAGGGGATGAAACTTGCTCTGTGAGAGGCCATATGGGCTGTGTTAGTGCCTGGAGGTGCTCCCGTTCAAGTGACTCAGTGATCTCGTCTCCTCACGTGGCAACTCCGCTTATCCTCAACTCTCCGCCCTGGGCCGTCAACATTAGAGGCAGGAATGATGGCCTGCTGTGCTTCATAATAAACAATCATGATAGGTTTTAGCATTTGTACTACCTCGCTAATGTGTAGCAATGTTGATGGTACGTCCCAGAAACAGAGGACCTTGGGGACGATTGCTCCATTTTCCCCTTCCTTCTGTTTATTAATTTATCTGTTTTATTTGTGCCATGCCTGACCTGAGGACAGCTTAGCTGCCTTTAAATGAGTGCAAGGTGCTCATGAACATTTGCTTTTGAAGGATGAATTTGCATTTGAAAGATTTCATTACCTTTTTACTCTGTTCAAATCATGTCAGGTGGTGTTTCTTCAAGGCACTTTTGTCTCTGTGGACTGTGAATTTCCTTAAAAATCTGTTTATTTAATTTACTGTACAGTAAACTAAAACATTAAATGTGAAAGCATTATTGGAGAATTCTGTCATTTTTTTTCTCCTTAAGTTTCATGAACAAATGTCATTTCCACCTAGGCTTACAGTTAACAAAAAATAAAATAAAAATGTAGGCTATATAAATAAACAAAGATATGTTTGTTGCTTGAAATAAATTAAACATTAAAATGTGAGAAAAAAACCTTAAACTTAATTTATTTTATCCTGTTGGCCAAGGAAAGTTTTACATGATATATAACTAAAACTAAAATAATTTTACGATATACGTGTATACATATAGACTATTTGGTAACACTTTATTTTGATAGTCCCTTTTGAACATTCTGTTGACTATTTAAGTAACATTGCACCTACAGTACATGTCTAACTCAACTCTCATTAGAGTATTAGTAGAATGCTGCTAAATATCTGCTAACTCTTTATTGTGATGGTTCCCCCAAAAGACATTCTACTGACTATAAGTAACTTTGCAACTATATGTCAACTTATTCTAACCCTACTAGTCTACTAATACTCTTCTAACACTCTAGTGTACACTCTAGACTACTGTATACACATGTCTATATAGACATTTAAAAAAAAAACTAAACAACAAAAACACATCCAAATAAACTAAAAGTATCTCAATGATACTAAAAATAAAAAATGTTTCCACCACATTCGTGATCAAAATGTTGGTAGAGGAAATTATATTTTAAGCATTTTTTAGAATGAAATGGCTGACTACTTTGTCTTGCTAAGGATAATTTCATATTTTAAATACACATAATTAAGTCAAATTATTTAAAAAGCATGAAACTATGATTTAAGTAAGTGTTTTATTTACATATGACAGCTCAAGCATTTTACATATTTCATCTCAAATATGCTCATTGTCTTCGAGGTACACAACTACAATAACTTTTAGTAAAGTTTTAGTTTTGGTAAAGTAGTCGGTTGCGGTAAAAAGAATGCCACGACAATGTACTCGTGTAAAACATTGATGTAAATAATTTGTATACAATGGTAAAGTAGTTTATTACAATATTTGTTACAATTACGATATTTCATTATAATATTTTTTATTTTCAAAACTTAAGATTAATTTTAATTAATACATTTTTTATCAGTCCGAGACGCATGTATCTTAATTACAAAAACTGTATTTACAATACAACTTTAACAAATGGATCTAAATGAATTGAGTGTTTCCAGTCCACGCATATTTTCTATGTGAAGAATCACCTTGATTGAATGGAGGTTGGATTCCACTTGGTATTCTGCCTCAGTTAGAGGGTCCCATTAAGCTATACATCATCATTTGTAGGATGGAGACTGGGCCCCATCTCCCCATGCCTCACTGGGACAATGACCTTAAACGTTTCGCTTCCATTAAATGTTTAAATGTTGGCATGTTTAAATGCCGCTGTTTGCCATACTGTGCATATTACAATTCTTTTCCCTAACATTGATCTCTGGCTGTGGGCTCCCCTCTGGAGATGTGATTTAATTTCACCCCATCCTCTCTCTTGGTTAAGCCTGTTTCATCAGAATGCTCCCACGTGCCATGGGAATCCGTAAGCATGAGGTCACTGGCTTTACTTCCTGCTGAGCAGATCTGGACCACAGGTGTCGGAAGCTAGTTGGCATTTGACAAACGGCACCAAGTGTACACCTGGAACACTGATTTTGCTGTTACGATGACCATGTGATCGGCATTCTCATTCAGTCTATTCTCAACCGTCATTTAATTATTTATTTTGCCTTGGAGTTCTTAAAGAAATAGTTCACTTAAAAATGTAAAGTTCAATGTTTAATATTAATTACCCACCCGTATGATATACTTCAACTGCTATTATTTTATTTAACACAAAGGAGATTTTCTGAAGAAAAATCTTCACATTGCTCTTTCCATATAACATCAATTCATAACGATGGTTAAGTTCCAAAAATTACAAAAAAGATAACAAAAAACACACCAATAAAGCACCATAAAAGTCATCCATATGACTCATGCACTATATTCCAAGTCTTCTGAAGCCTTAAGTCATAATAATACACTGATATTTTTCCTCTCCAGGCAGTGAGCTGTTAATTCGAGAACTGTTGCGACTGGATCATATAGTCTCGAGAACCAGATTGGTAAATTAATAACTCTTTTGTTCTGGATCAGGTTCACAAATCATACTGAGTGGTTTGTTGATGATTTACTACTCATTCGTTCAATCGAATCAGATTGATTTGTACACGAATCAAGTTCACCTCACTGACAGATTTCAAGTTGTCAGGTCACTGGATATGGTAAGATTGTCAGTAAATAATGACTTGAATTTGGTTTGTTCCTCATATAAATCTAGCATATGGCTTTAAAGACTTAGGGCATTTTCTCACCTGGCTTGTTTGGAGCAGTTGTTTTGGAAGCTGGTGCGGTTTTCCGTAGTTCGGTTCATTTAGGCATATACACTCACCTAAAGGATTATTAGGAACACCATACTAATACTGTGTTTGACCCCCTTTCGCGTGGCATTGATTAAACAAGGTGCTGAAAGCATTCTTTAGAAATGTTGGCCCATATTGATAGGATAGCATCTTGCAGTTGATGGAGATTTGTGGGATGCACATCCAGGGCACGAAGCTCCCGTTCCACCACATCCCAAAGATGCTCTATTGGGTTGAGATCTGGTGACTGTGGGGGCCATTTTAGTACAGTGAACTCATTATCATGTTTAAGAAACCAATTTGAAATGATTCGAGCTTTGTGACATGGTGCATTATCCTACTGGAAGTAGCCATCAGAGGATGGGTACATGGTGACCATAAAGGGATGGACATGGTCAGAAACAATACTCAGGTAGGCCGTGGCATTTAAACGATACCCAATTGACACTAAGGGGCCTAAAGTGTGGCAAGAAAACATCCCCCACATCATTACACCACCACCATCAGCCTGCACAGTGGTAACAAGGCATGATGGATCCATGTTCTCATTCTGTTTACGCCAAATTCTGACTCTACCATCTGAATGTCTCAACAGAAATCGAGACTCATCAGACCAAGCAACATTTTTCCAATCTTCAACTGTCCAATTTTGGTGAGCTCTTGCAAATTGTAGTCTCTTTTTCCTATTTGTAGTGGAGATGAGTGGTACCCGGTGGGGTCTTCTGCTGTTGTAGCCCATCCGCCTCAAGGTTGTGCGTGTTGTGGCTTCACAAATGCTTTGCTGCATACCTCGGTTGCAACGAGTGGTTATTTCAGTCAAAGTTGCTCTTCTATCAGCTTGAATCAGTCGGCCCATTCTCCTCTGACCTCTAGCATCAACAAGGCATTTTCGCCCACAGGACTGCCAAATACTGGATGTTTTTCCCTTTTCACGCCATTCTTTGTAAACCCTAGAAATGGTTGTGCGTGAAAATCCCAGTAACTGAGCAGATTGTGAAATATTCAGACCAGCCCGTCTGGCACCAACAACCATGTCACGCTCAAAATTGCTTATATCACCTTTCTTTCCCATTCTGACATTCAGTTTGGAGTTCAGGAGATTGTCTTGACCAGGAGCACACCCCTAAATGCATTGAAGCAACTGCCATGTGATTGGTTGATTAGATAATTGCATTAATGAGAAAGTGAACAGGTGTTCCTAATAATCCTTTAGGTGAGTGTATTAACATGGCAATTGCACTTGGATCCACACCAAAACAATCGAACCAAGTGGTATCAGGAAATTCTGTAGAGCGTTGGCACTTGCAACGCCAAGGTCATGGGTTCGATTCCCAGGGAAAGCAAGAACTGATAAGAATGTATAAATGTGTATCTTGAAATGCAATGTAAGCTAATGCAAATGTAAATGTGAAATGCATTATAAAAGCAGCAGTGCCTGATTCTGAGAGTGTTTGTAGTTGAAATCCAAAGAGCTCCTCTTCTTTCTTTTTTTGTCTTGCATAAAAAAGAAGAAGAAAAAATAGGAGACACATGTGAGTAATAAAAGTGTCATATTTGGGTGAACTACCTCTTTTAAATAGTACTACAGTCATTCTATGATAGTACTGCATGCTTCTAAATTTAACATCTACTCAGTTTTACACCAAAAATAAATAGAACACACTTTTGTGTTTTGTTTGTCTTTTTTTTTTTAGGGCATCTTTAGTTGCACCACCATGGCAGGGTGTTGTTGGCATCACTCACATAATCCCCCTTTATCTTTGTGTTGAGGTTGGCAACGTTTTTCCGCAACTCCATCTCTAATGCCTGTGAGTCATGCATCCTCATTTTGAATGTACGCTTAGATCCATTGACTAGTTTTATATTGAGAAATGCTCAAGCCTACTTTTCCTGCTGTATTTGTTTTTTGTATTTGTTGTTGTTTTTTAGCTTTGCCCCAAGGACCCAAGGCACTTGACTTGAGGAATGATGTTCTTGAGTTCCAGAGGGAATTTGTAATGTCCTGGGGCTTCATTTATAAAACTGTGCTTAGGATTTGCGTCAGAAGTGGCGTACGGATGAAACATAGGACGTGCGTACGCACAGAAATATTCAGATTTATAAAACCGTGAGCACGCACATCCTAGGCAGTTTTCCATTAATAAATCACAATCAATTCTAAATGTAGCGCAGCATTTGCGGCTTCATGTCACGCCCATATTTGCCCAAAAATAGTCCGTGAAACGCCCACAAGTTAATATTCATCGATTGCGAAATCATGGCAAACACAGAGAGGAAAAAGTAACTTCACTCAATGTGAAGTAGAAATTATCATTGGCGAGGTGGAAAAGAGGAGTAAAATGTTGTTTGAAGGGCACAGTGTGGGCATTAATGCCAAAAAAGGCACTTGAGTGGCAAAAGGTTGCATTACGCATTACGTCATTACGCATTGTGATGGCATGGCATTTTATTACCATCCATTTGATTGCATCTGACAAGCTACAGATGTGTTATGAGGATGAATTGCATAACATGCAATAATTATTATTGCAGAACACATTTCACTTTTATTTTTGCAAATGTGTGTTAATTTGCATTTCTGTTATCTTCGCTTGATTTTGTTCGTTTTACACTGCAGATCGATCAAACAGGTGTTCATGTAGGCTGTTAATTGTAAGACTTGCTTTGTGAAGTCTTCATGTTATTTATGAGAGCCAGTATTGCCATTTCTTTTACACAACGGTCTACAGTTTCAAACACTTTCACATGTTTCTTCCTTCTGCCGACGGTGTCGCCATTTCTCATTTCACCCGTTTTTGTGCGTACGCCTGGGTCAGAGCTTGCGTGAAGGACCGCACATTTTCCCGTCAAGTTTGCTTTTTATAAATACCAATTATTGCGTAGAGAGCGGCGTACGCCTTCTTTTGTGCGTACGCAACGTTTATAAATGAGGCCCCTGGAGTTATGTGAAATTTGACTGGTGTTGACAATTACATGTACTTCAAAAAGAACATGAAGCACTGAGGAGAATTCAGATCGGTTTGTTCTCTGGCACCCAGTGAGTCATTTCTGTTTAACACAACACCCCCTCTGCTTTCTGCTTCCTGATTATATAGACGGTGCTTTGATTGGCTGCAGTAGAAATCATGTGTACAGTGTAGAGACATAAGTGGATTGTGAAATCAAAGCAAACATATTGTGATATACAGTTACATTTTACAGCAATTCTAAACTAAAGGTGTGTGTACTTACGCAAGTTCCAGGGACAGATTTTGATTGTGCTTTTGATTAATCATGTAAAACAGGAATTATGACTTAAAAACATTAAGGCCCTGGGCATAGATTAAAGGGATGGGGGCTTAGATTAAAGGGATGGTTGATAATGATTTAACTTGTCTAACTTTAGTTAGTGTGTAATGTTGCTGTTTGAGCATAAACAACATCTGCAAAGTTACAATGCTCAAAGTTCAAAGTGCTTTTAAAGAAATAGTTTTTTTAAGGACTACAACAAACGGCTGGTAGGAACTACACGACATTCCTCCCGGGTTAGTGACATCACCAACCCTAAAATGTACATGTTGTGACATTCTGTGACAGTTTAGCTACTCAGTCATTGCCTGGACTCATTTATGGACAACAGACTACATACTCTAAAGATTAAAACAACAAAGATCAACCATCCAGAACCTGCAATGCTGCCATACTCACCTGCATCTCTGTTATAGTCCACTGCTGTGGTTTGAAACTAATATCTGTCTCTGAGTCTGGTGTTCCCTGACACACAGGAATAAATTACATTTTTAAATATAGGCTGTTAAAATAGAAAACAATTACAAATGATGTCACAATATTATGGTTTTACTTTACTGCATAAAATCAAAAGGCTTTTAAATGTTTTTCCCCCTTACAGATTTTTTGTGACTTTAATTAGTGTTAAACCTTAATTATACTCAATATATATATTTTTTATTTTTAAGATGTTACAATGATTTACAATGTTTAAGTTTCATGGGAAAAGTTAATTCTATGAACTAAAAATGTACAATTCGTTTGTATCAAAAGTACAATTCAGGTTTATTATTATATTTGAGCATATTGCAGGATATTAAATAAAATGCATGAGAATGTATTGGATATAAAAAAAAACATGGTTCCTGCAAATGTAAGTTCAGCAAGTAATACGGTAAATTACAGACAATAAAAATGACGGTGTTAGAAGAAAAAAAAATGCATTATTCCATATGTAGCCACTAGCCAGCCACTCTCTGTTTTTAGTGTTAGTGTTTAAAGCTGTATCATTTTTATAAGCTAAAGATATTAAATGTTTTCGGAGCGTTCAGATGCAGTTCCTTAGATGTGAGTTACTGCTCATCATCTTGTGTCTCTGAAAGCAGTCTTGCCCTGCAGCCATAAATCTGTTTACTTTAATAGTGAGCTTTTCCCACATGCTGATCTTAAAAGCTGAGCTGTTTGCCACCAAAAGTGTATTTGCACTAGTGCTAAATCACATGGAAATGATACTGTGAATTTTCTTTTAAAAAAAACTTTATAAATAAATAGGCAGGGATCAATTTTGAATCTTCACCCATATTTTCTCAGACCCAATACCTTTCAATGCAGTTTAGTATCTTAATACATAATTTAGGTCATATTGTGCACAATTCATCAGCCTGCATAATCTTTCATCAAAATGAATAACTTGCTCCACTCTAAAATGACTTCATAGACATCTGTCTATTGGTCAATGTTTACTAATATTCAAATTAACTTAATGTTACAGTTAAGTCTTTCTGAAATAGTACTTTTTAACGCAGACATTGAATGCCAGTCAACTTTAATGTAGTAAATATTACAACAATACTAGCAAATTGTTGTTGTAAAAAAAAAAGATTTAAACTTGACGTTCAGGTCAACCAATTCCTGATGGATAACATGTTTCACTTGAAAAAACATTGCATTACGGAAGTGAACTGGGTTACTTGTGTGGATACAAACCCTAAACATTAAAAATGTTCTGCCTACAAATGTTCTGCAGTTAGGCTATAATAATGGTGCGTTCACGTGCTATGGTGAAATATGATATTTCATATTTTCCACTTGTGAACTGGTATTTACCAGTGTGTTGCGTTCAAGTGCTTTTGTTGTCGTAATGTGGTAAAAAGATGGAGATACAGACCTGTTATTTAGCTAAAACTATTTTAGATTGCTTAAGTCATCTGCTACAGCAAGAAGATTATTTATCAAAACTCCAACGGTAAATAATATGCTGTATATTTTCTAAATCATCAATAGTACATATTTTTACCATTCACGACTCTCGCGTTGCTCTCCGCCATTTTGAAAAGGTCAAAGGTTATCTCATCTCGGCAACTCGTGCATCAAAATATTTTACGAGTTGCCCAGTGGAAAATACCACATGTGGGGGTGTTCATGTGCATTTTCCATGTCGGCTTTTGGTATTTACCATAATTACCATAGCAAGTGAACGCACCATAATATACAAACTATTCTCTATGTGTTAATTTAATGTTTTAATTAGGAATGCTTCCTCCATGTTGTGTACATTACTCTGTTTATTTCGATAAAAATGGTGAGAAGGCAAAAAAAAGTGTAGGAAGTTTTTTTTAGTGTAAAGTTTGAAATGATGGGCTAAAAAGAATAACAACGTCTCCTTTTCTCTGTTTTGCAGGTGCATTTGGAAACAAGAGGCAGCCTCTTTCGGTCAGTGCTTCAGGACTGAGAGTGTAGCATGGGCGATATAACAGGATATGCCATCAGAGTCTAGTGGCTGGCAGGATTTGGACAGGAGGCTGAAGATGAGGAAAACAAGTGTTTGCACACAAATGAACTGGGTGGCTGTCTATACCCACCAGTGATTATCTACACAAGTCCTGCCTGCTCTGGGAGTCTCTACAGAGAGCAGCCAATAAAATCTACAAAAGGTCATCCCATTTCTACTTCGGTAAGTGTGAAAAACTGCAGAATAAAAAAAAGCAATATACTGATAATGTATATTATCAGCTGGTGCTGTCTGTTTGAGGTTGTTTTTTTTTTTTTTTTAAATATATGTAATGTTCTCTGTTCTGTTTCAAATTAGTGCTTGGGTTTGTATGCTTAAAAAAGAATATGAACGAGGTTCAAGGAAAATAGTATATTAAAGGGGATGTGGTAGAGCTGGCCTTTGTTCTGTGCCTGATACTGTTGCCCTTCCTTTACAAGTTACTGCTACTGTCATGACAATCCAAATGGCTTTATAATTTCCTGTGGTCATAGAGGTCTATTGAATGGTTGAGTGAACTTTTCTTTTGTAATGGGCTCACTGAGCTTTATTGCAGTCTGGACAGATAATGGCATCATTTGACTTCTGGCCCTGCCCTGTGATCGAGATTGGTAACAGCTGGGCACAATTGTCCAACAGTTTTGATTTGGGGGCTATAGACTATTGAGTTTTGTAAATGAACTTCGCTGAATACAGCAGATTGGTGAGGATAGAAACTATTACTCTGGAAAATTCAGATATTTCCTTTTTTACAGCTGCTCTTATTTTGACGTTTTTTTATTATTATTATAAAACGAGTATTTTGTAGTATAGTTTAGTGTGTTTCAAATTAAATATGTGGTAACGTTGTATTATATATTGTTACTAATGCATTTCTGAGGGGAAACAGGGTGTTTCCTATGAAGTCAGCTTATTTATCTTAAAATTCTGCCCATAATTCTTTTCAGGCTGATATCTTACAAGTGGTCTATAAAATTATATAATTAAAAAATATTTTGGCAAGTTTACTTAAAGCCCTCATGTATAATGCATTATAAAGGTATTTATAATGTACATTATAATACATTGTATCCAGGGCCTGAAGTTAACTTTTTTTGCCACCAGCCACTGTGGCAGGTGGATATCAAAATTCACCTGCCACAGAGACTTTTTACCAGCCTTTTTTTTTTTGTTGCCTCATAGCCTAAAGGTGAAAAAACGGGAATTTCACAATATTGTTCTTTAACTTGTACAGATTTAAGTGCTGTCAAGTTATTAACGAAATCAATATAAGTAATAATAACTCTTAGAATATACATTTAAAAAAATATTTTTATTCATTGATTTTGACACACACACGCACAACAGATCTATAGACCTACCGCAGCTCGTATGTAAACAAATCACCCGCGGCTGTGTTGATGGCTGATTTAGTCACGTAGACAGCTAGGTCCTGACAGCTTTTAGTTACAGCGTTCAGGAACCGTTAAGCAGAACTAAATTAATATTATTACTGGTAAAGTTACCGGGTACCGGACATTTTCTCACCGGTTCCCAACTCCCAACATGTACTACAGTTGCACACGCACACATCTGTGCAACTGTCATTGTTCTGGAGCCTACGTCAGCGTTACATTATCTCATCCCATCTCACCAACAGTTTAATACTCGCACATCCAAACGTAGTCAGAAAAGGGCCTCATCTTCTTTCTGATCGCATGAACGTTACAAAACAACAGTCGTTGCCATAAATCAGCCGCTCACGAACCTTGCCGTTGTCGCCAATTGCCCACTTTGTATTAAAATGACTTCTTTTACTTTTCTTTGACTCATCCCCATCTTTTTGTTGGTTGTTTGTTTCAGCTGGCCTTTTTACCCCAGTAATGTGCCGCCACATTATAGCTAAGGTCCAACGCAATGAAAATGAAAACGTAAAAAAAAACCCCTAATGAATCACTCAATTCTCATTGGCTACCTGCCAATGTGGCAGGTAGATTGACAGTGTTACCCGCCAATAGCAAAATTCACCCGCATTTGGCAGGTGGTCGGGTGTTAATTTCAGGCCCTGATTGTATCTTTTCATAAATACAGTCATTTAAAATGCATTGCACTATTTGCAGATTCTGAAATTGGTTGTTTGTCATGTTTGAATACATTATACTTTCTAAAGGCTTGTTCAATGAATAGATAAGTGTTATAATGTATTATAACTGTGGTTAAAATAAAGACCATAAAATGCATTATAAGGTGCATTAAGGCAGAATTACTAATTACATTAATTTTATAATTACAGTTAGTAATGGGTGTGTAGTTACCAAAATTTCCAATGATAAAATTCCTTAAAGGGATACTCTACACCGTTTTTCATATTAAACTGTTATTGCCTTAACTAAGCCGAGCTGATACATACCTCTCTTGTCTCAGTGCGTGCAATAAATCGCTCTGTCTTGCGGCGAAACTTTGTTAGCACTTAGCTTAGCCCAGTTCATTCATTAGGGTTTCCAAGCAGAGAAGCGACCAAACACCTCCACGTTTTCCCTATTTAAATACAGTTACAAGAGTAGTGTAACTCGACCAAGAATGGCGACACAAAATAAAACGTTGCGCTTTTCTTAGCGTATAAAATGGATAACTATAATGTATGGCGGAATACCATAGCAAGTGTTTGGGAGCACTTCGACTCGCCGCATATATGTCTATGGACTCGGCGCAGTAATATCATCACTCCAGAGAGGGAGAGGGGGGGAGAGGATTTTTCAGGAGTGATGATATTACTGCGCCGAGTCGAAGTGCTCCTAAGCACTTGCTATGGTATTCCGCCATACATTATAGTTATCCACTTTACACGCTTAGAAAAGCGAGTTACACTACTTTTTGTTAATGGATAACTTTAAATAAGCTTTAGATTGCAGCAAAGTAATCAAAATAAAGAAAAATCGGCCAATATATATCCAATATCGACCAAACGCTAGTAAATTACCAATGTAGCTGATATGCAGGCACGTGCACACATAGACATCAAAGGGGGCTTGAGCACTGCCCTTTTTATTCCTGGAGAGAAAGTGCCCTTTTTTCTGGGGTGCTTTTTTTTTTTACTTTTTGAAAAATAATATATTCCTGTTTGCGCACAGCTTCCATGTCAAACAAATATATTTATTGAATAGTGTATCTAAATATCAGTTCAGGAGTTCTGAAGCGCTCCCTCTCTGAAGCGCCGATCAGAGTAAACGCGTCTGCTCTAGTGAGCACGCACTCATAGACAGTAAAAGAAATGGACACAGCGACCCCATTGATTTCAACGGAGAAGACTTGAAGCCCGATTATTGCACTTCCTGTCTGATGTCTGAGCGACTGCGCAGGCTCAAACTGAGCGTGACGACAGTCTGATTGTTGAAAATCTTCTAGTAGCTGTGCCAAGACAAATCTGAATCACCTAATCCTCAAAAACGTTGTTGAAATATTTTGTCCCGTTGCTTTTATGGACTCTCTATTTATGGGCTTCTCCCTTGACTTTGTGCCTTCATGTCCCCCCGATTGCCTCATAGACAGTAAAAGATTGCCGCGAGCTTCTCCTCCTGTCTATACGGTAATGTCTCTATTGTGCGACAGAAAGTCCCGTGGTTATGACGCAATCTTTAGCCTATTTTTACAAAAACGGCTTCTACGGGGTCGTAACGTAAGATACAAAGTAATGGAGCATTTTATACATTGTCGTGTTTCTTTAGAAATAAATAATCGACAAATTAAGCCTTTGGACGCCTCAGATGTAAAGTTATTCGCTGTAAAAGTGACGCCAAAATGAATGGGAGTCAATGGGATGCTAACAGCAGGTGAAGTTCTGCTACAATGGCGGCTCCCGCGAGGCTTCAACTTCCGGCTGATGGATTACCCCCATAGACAGTATAAGAAGTGGACAGAGCCATCTCATTGAACTCAGTTAAGACAGTTGAAGCCCATTTTTAGCGATTTTTGAGCACTTCCGTTCCTGACGCGCAGACTCAAACCGACTCAAACTAAGCTTGATGACGTGAGCAACCTGTCTGACAGACGTTAATCTTCTAGTAGCTGTGCGTGAAAATTGCCAACGTTAATCTTGCAGAGACGGGGAACTTGAGCAAAGAGTTCTTTGGCGTGAGTGAGCAGGAGTAAGTATTCCGTTGCTTTTATGGACTCATTATCTATGGGCTTCTCCCTTGACGGGACGTCCCCCCGATTGCCTGCGAGCTTCTCCTCCTGTCTGTACGGTAATTTCTGTACAGCGCGACAGAGAGTCGAGTGGTTATGACGCAATCGTTAGCTTATTTTTACAAAATCTGTTTCTACGGGGCCATAATGTAACATAGAAGGTAATGGAGCCCTTTATACATTGTCGTGTTTCTTTAGAAATAAATAATGGACAAATGGAGTCTTTAAACGCCTCAGATGTAAAGTTATTCGCTGTCAAAGTGACGCCAAAATGAATGGGAGTCAATGGAAATGCTAACGCAAGTGAAGTTCTGCTACAACATGGCGGCACCCGGCCGGCTTCAACTTCCGGTCGATGGATTACCCCCTTGATTACCCCCTTGCTCGCGCTGCGCTGCCGTTTGGACTTTGAGCCGAGCGGATAAACAGTCCGTGAGGCGCGTGCGGTTTAAATGAGTTTGGTTCCGCTTTTGGCACATAAACATTATATCGAACATTTAATAAACTCGATATTGATATCGAGTATTGACGATATTGACTCGAACTTGATATTGTTTTATCGAGAAAAATTATATCGCGATAATAAATGAATGAGCATATCAATTTAAGACGTGGCTAAATGTAATTTATGACCTTGTATGGAAAATCCGGACGTTTTTATGGCCTAAAATTCTTATTATTAAAGTTAATGACTTACATACATAAAGAGTCTTTCCCCCTGAAATGTAGAAATCTAAATTGGTGAATTTAGAAGAAATCTACAGATGCAAACAGATGGAGGATAGGTTTAAAACAAACTACATCTAAATGTGGATTTTGAAGGTTTTATTTAATGATGATGATACAGTCCTCCCTCAAATGTGAAACTAAGTCCATGTCACCATCAGGTGTATCACATATATACTTGATTGAAACTAGTAGCATAGAAAACATGCACATTGTGGCATGGTTTCCTTTGCTGCTCTATAAACTGAATACTAAGGAGACCATGGTTTCTGTGTGAACTGATTATTTTGTAGACATCTTTTGAAAATGAAACAATTGCGTGAGTTGTGTTAATATATTTTTTTGTTTAAAAAAAGTTTTAAAAAATGTAATTATGAGAAGTGCCCTTTTTTTCACTTGAGCCCCTGCCCCTCAAAATGTCTGTGCACGTCCCTGCTGATATGTTACCATTAAATTGTGAATCCCTAATCCTTTAGCATTCCCATTCATTTGGGCCATGCTAACCAGCCGACTCGTAAAATTCCTACTCGTATACTCAAATTGGGGCTGAGTGATCTACACGAGTGAGTGTCGCTGTGAGAGACCTAATGAATGGCTTCAGGAACACTTCTCGCTCTCAGCTATTCAGCCAGGTGTTCTCATTAGCACCTTCTTGCTTTAGTGAGAAGAAAAGAGATGTGAGGTAGACATGAAGTCATGGTGAATTCACCATGCTTGAATTTTTGACACACATTCTCCTAAATCCTTGTGAGACTATAGGCTACTCTTAATGTTTTTGTCATGTATGCTCTGACAGACTATTCGTTTTGCAGTTCATTTATATGCGCGATCTTACACCAATTATGCTTAAGATTACAACAGTCCAATATGCTTAAACACACTGATTTATTTATCAGGTGAAGGTTTCCTTCTTTTTTCCCCAAGTTTTAATGTCAGACTGCAATTGCATGGTTTTTATCATCATGTTGTGGCATGTAACATACATGTTTTGTTGAATGTTTGATTAAAGAATGTGTAAAAGCATTCACCCAATTAGTTTGGACAAGATCCTTCGATCACATTTAGGCTTCGTTTTATTTTTGAGGGTTGAGATTATGTTACAAGTGTGATATTTGGGACACTTGCCGGACATGTCATATCAATTTGTTTCTCAGAATGCTGGAATTGGTTGTACAACAGCTGTCAGTCTAGCCGAGAATAGGCTGATCAAACCTTTAATTCACTGACTGAATGCTTTTGTATCACTTATTGTCCATGGATAGTTAAAATGATCGCACAAATCGACTTTGATTTACGGGCCGTTTCCCAAAACCATCGTAAAGGCCCTGTACGTTTTCGTTTGAAAACGCATCTTTTTCTCTCCGTTTTTGTCCTTCCGTCCACACTGAGATGGCGTTTTTAGCAACAAAAACAAAGCTTTTTGAAAAAGTGGATACATTTGAAAACCATTTTAGCATTGTAGTGTGGGCTGTCAAAATAGAGGTATTTAAAAACGATGACGTACGTTTTGTCATTTGACGCATATTAAACCTGGGATGGTTGTAACACTTTTTTTGCTTCAGCACCTATAACTCGCTGAATTTTTTAGCTTGAGTTCTCAAACTTTTATACAAAGTACCGACATTTATTTACTATAAATGGAACCAATTCAAGCCTATACAAGAATATCACAGACCTCGTGAGTTGATGTCAAATACATGTTGTTCCTTTGTTACAACCTACCCCACTACCGGGGTAGGTTGTAACACATGCTGGGGTAAGTTGTAACAATAGACAAAAGAAGTAAAAATGGATACCATACCATATGATATTGTTAAAAAACTGATTTATTGAAATATAAGAACAATGTCTCTCTCTCTCTCAATAACAGACTATGTCTGTTTGACTCGTGTGTGTGTGTGTGTGTGTGTGTGTGTGTGTGTGTGTGTGTGTGTGTGTGTGGCCTACTAGAACAGTACACTTACTTAACAGTACACTTAATAATAACACTACGCTGTACCTAATTAAATAATATATTTGTACATTTTTAGGTCTAACAAAAAAACACATGTCTGTGTGTGTAAATTAATCTACTAAACAAGCGTACTTAACGATATACTTCATAAACATTACTATAATGTACCAGATTAAAGTCTAACAAAAAATAACATACCAATGTGCACGTGAGTGTGTGTATATTCTTAATCAGAGTCACAGTGCTGACAGATGAATGATGCTGGTAACCCTGGAGTGCAGGCTTGATGGGCCCAGAAACTGGGTGCATTTCACCCAAACCTTCTTTGGCTTTGAGTTGTTAAATTGCTCCATCCAAGCCACTTTGTTTAAAACACTGGCAGAGACACCTCTGTCAGTCTTTCTTTATCATGCCCTAGTTATTCTTTAAAAACATTAAAATCATTAAAATTCTTAGTTATATTCTTAGTAAGGGGATGGTGGTGTAACACTTTTTAAATAAGTGTTACAACCCACCCCACCCCTGTCAGTCAATGTTTAGCTAGCGCTAGCGGTATTAGCATAGTGGTTTGAAATTAGATGGGGGGGAGGAAATGTTTTACATATTGCCTGATAAACTACTATTTAATCTAATATAAGTCATACAATTTTATATGCAATAGTACAGATACTAAACAAAATATAGTATTGGTCAAATGTTTACTTTTTGACCTCAAAATATTTTTTTCTCTCTATATATTCTGCATGTGCCAGTGCCTGTTTCCAGCCTTGACAATCACCATTCTGGATCGGGGAGGAAGTAGGAAAATACTGAAGTGATCACATGACTCATATCTTATCCATAATTGGTGGAATTGATGGTGTTACAACTCTCCCCATGTTACAGCCATCTGGTATTGTGCCTGTTATGTGCTATTCACTTTCACACAGTTTCTAAAATATGTTACTTTGCACTCTCTTCATATCACAGTCCTGCAAATGATCCTGCCAGAAGAATTGCTTGATAACTTGATTATGTCCTTTTTTATGTGGGTTTAATCATGTGCTGTAAGGTGAATTTAGCGTTTTCCGACGTTTCAGTGTGGATGAGAAACTTTTGGAAACCGCTGAAACACGCTAATGTGGACGGAGAGCGCTTTGAAACGAAAACTCATGTAGACATAGCCTTAAGTAGTACTTGAAAACTTAGTAGAACAACGAGTGCTCTGAAGTAATCGTAAATCCCTAAGTGCATCGTAAGTAGACAGAGTTATGAGGTCACCTGCGGGACAACCGGCAAATTGCACCTAAACTTTACTCCTGTCCAATTATTACTTTAATATTGTTTTTATGTATATTTCTTTATTAGTTTTTTACTTGTTTTGTTTGCTTAAATTCATTTAACATAATAAAGAAATAATAATGAATAAATAAATAAAACAAAAATTATATGACAACAAATAAATGAAAGAAAGAAAAAGTACACTGTTGTATATGGACATTTATATGGCTTATATGCTTATTTTTGAAAAGTACTACAAATAGGCCTTCTTGAGGTCAATGAGCTGCTGCTTAACTTTGTTGTCCCTCTCACTGGCCTCTTTAAGTCATTGTCTAATGTCTTTTAGGACATCTAGTTCATCTTTCTCCAGCTGCTTCTCCTGACTACAACCACAGACATTCTCAAACCGCTGAGGTGTTGTAGCTGTAGTCTGAACAATTGAAGATGGAGGCTGGGGCATGGGTGGGCTGTTGGGAAGACTGGGAGATGGTAGGTGTCTGCCAATGGGAGGTGGACCTGATTGCTCTTATGAGCATGATGGACCTGACTCAGGTTCAGGTTGAGACATCCATACTCCTCCATGGAGGTCAATATAACCACAAATCCTATCTGAGGCAGAGGCACTTGTGCCAAGAATTGACAGTGCCTTTTCTTCTTCCCTTGAGGCTTGCAAAGTCCTCCCACTTCTTCCTGGCCTCCTTCCCTGATCTTTTAATGCCACTAGTTGCAGTTAGTTTTGTAGCAATATAATACAATATTATTATGCTATTATGTTTTTGTTTATTTGTATGACTGCCCTTAACCCTGCTGAAAATGATATGTTTGTTTAGCTCCACATCCTCTAAAATAACATTAATTTACTCTTTTTGAAAAATGTCTTTGTTTTTTGGTTCAGCCATTTTTGCTGGTGTCTCCACCTTATGTGCTTGTATATGTATGATAAATGATAATTAGACTAAACATTTCAAAATACAAGCATGTGCTACAATTACGAGCCATTCTATAAGGCAACATTTCAGCACCTGTCAAGCAGACAGCGACTCTTTAGTAGCACTTAATGCACAGCTGTGTGCGATCGTGTTAAGTCCATTTTTGTGAAACGCACGTGAAATAAACACGAATGTTCGTAGAAAACGCTCTTAAAGGGTTAGTTCACCCAAAAATGAAAATTAAGTCATTAATTACTCACCCCCATGCTGTACCAACCCCGTAAGGCCTTCGTTCGTCTTCGGAACACAAATGAAGATATTTATGATTAAATCCGAGAGGTGGATGACTGCTACATAGGCTCCCTAAGGGAATGAAACTTGACGGCCCAGAAAGTCATTAAAGAAAATGTTTAAATATTCCATGTCGCAATAGTGGCTCAACTATAATTTTATCAAGCGACGAGAATACTTTTTGTGCGAAAAAACAAACAAAAATAACGACTTTATTCGACTATTCCTTTTCTTCCTTGTAGGCCTGAAACGAGACTTCAAGAGATTTCCACGACGTGCACGCGCGAGAACTTAACTGAAGTAATTGAAGGAGATCGCAATTCTCGCGCATGCGTCGTGGAAATCTCTTGAAGTCTCGTTTCAGGCCTACAAGGAAGAAAAGGAATAGTCGAATAAAGTCGTTATTTTTGTTTGTTTTTTCGCACTGTTGCGACATGGAATATTTAAACATTTTCTTTAACGACTTTCTGGGCCGTCAAGTTTCATTCCCTTAGGGAGCCTATGTAGCAGTCATCCACCTCTCGGATTTAATCATAAATATCTTCATTTGTGTTCCGAAGACGAACGAAGGCCTTACGGGGTTGATACAGCATGGGGGTGAGTAATTAATGACTTAATTTTCATTTTTGGGTGAACTAACCCTTTAAGTGCTAAGATCCATCGTTATCTGAAAACGCAGCCCAGGACAAAGTTAAATTTTGATTTCAGATGTTGACGGTTTATAAAACAGAATGGTTGTAGGTTTATCTCTACATGATTGGGATTTCCTGCCATTTGTCATCTTGTCTATTGTACTGATGGGAAACTATATTGTGGAAGATCCAGAGACTAATGGTGGTTTAACTGGATGAAAACAGTGAGTTAGAGGGAACAGCTCTCTGGAGATCGAAATTTTAAGAAAAATGTAATGCAAGTGGTAAAACTCGCACCCACTCTGAATCTTCATTATAATCCTGTGGAATTTTAGACAGTAAGGTTCGGAACTGCCAGAATTGGCTGGCCAATCAGAGTCACGTCTTGTGTTAATAGTGATGCTAAAATAAAAGCACTCCACATAGTATTTTGGCACAAATTCATCTGGTATTTGGTAGAAGCATGGCCAAATTAGATTGATGCCAACATAAACACTTTCTTAGTCTCATCCTTAAAGACATTTTTTTAAATCTATCTAGTATAAACATGGTTTGTGAAGACCACAATGGGTTTTAAGTAGGTAACTAAACCTATTCATGTTAATCATAGTGTTGTGCTTTTATTAATATATTTTCTGTGTTTAACAAGTCAACTAGCATCAAAGTATAGTGTAGTGGCAATTTTAATGATATTCATTGATCTTTAGTAAAATATAGATGATTCAAAGAATGTCACATGTGTGTCTCTCACTTGTAGTGAGAAAGGATTCTGTTTATGTACCTGGGGAGGCAGAAGAGGGAGACACTCCAGAGAACAGACGAACAAGGACCTCTGACCTAGATGTCAGAAGGCCATTTGGTGCAGGGGAGCTTAGTGGGCCAACTAGTGACGTCTATGGAAAACTACTGGGAGGAAGGCTCTGGGGGGAAGAAGGCCTTGAAACTAAGATAAAAGCTAGTTCAGTCTGTCTGGGGGGTGTGTCACTCTTCTGCACAGGGTAACAACTGTGTATTAGACTGCTCCTATTCTTGCAAGAATAAATACTTCTATTTTATATAATTTGACTCTGAGTGTCTCTTACGCAGTGATGTTTGTTTGAGAATTTTTGCCACAACAATAGCATGCAACTAATACAAGTGTTTTCTGCAGCCTCTTCAGTTGTCAAGTTAAACCATTTGAGGTCAGTGAATATGTTCTGCTCTTGTAGCGAAGATCAGGGAGTGTTGTAACACATTTTAGTTTCAATGTTTATTGCACATAGTTTTATTTTAGTGCTCTCAAACTTACTTATTCATTTTAGCAATAATAATGTTATGATAATAGCCATGATATTTCTGCTTTTTTGTTTAAAGGTGTAAATGAAAAGCTTGTTGATTTTATTCATCAAATGGAACCTGCTGATTCTGTTCTGCCATTCAACATTTATTACATGATCACAAATCAGTTACTGTACTTTATTACTTTTTCTAACTTGTACTGTTAGCTCTGGTGGTCATGATCATGTAATTTATCCCATGTAGCTCTTTTCTAATTTGTTACCCTGGTTTTACACAAACATATGTTCCAACACTCCTCTACAGATCACCATTTACTTCTAGATAATACATTAAGATCCCAGGTTTTGTGGTGATACATTTTCATAAATAATATTGTTACTAAAACAACATGTTCTCTGCATGAAATGCACAGACAGAGCTGTGGCTAAATGTGCTTTAGCTTTTATTTTTAGACTCCCTGTGTGTGGGCCTAATTCTATTGCCTGAAGTATTGCAGTGTGCTGCTTTGTGTGAAATTATGCAATTATAATAATCCTATACTTATGTTATACACAACATATGAGAATGACAGCACCCTACTAGAACTTAGTCTACAGCTCATTTGCTATAGACATGTTTTTGCAATGGTCTTCATCTAGAAATTGTCAGAAGAACTTCAAAAAGAGTTACAAATACATTTCCCTGTAAATAAATGCCAGTTATGGTGTATCAATTATTAATTTATCAATATAAGCAAATAAAGTTCGAATTTGACCCTAGAAAATTTGAAAATACAATATTCACTCAGAAATTGCTAGTGCATTTCACAAACAATTACAAAGAAATGGCAAGTAACACTGAATTAAATGTGACATTTTTAAGTAGAAGAACTGAAATAGTATTTTCTTGTAAAATGTCCTCCAGTATTTTTTTTTTGCAATAATCATTTGCAATTAAAACCACTTATGTATTTGTTTCGCAGCCTTGATGTTTTTACATTAGCACCTAGATTATAGTCTTAATTGCAGTAAGAAAGTGTTATGTTTCATTTAAAACAAATACTTGATGTTTGACCATTTCTGCCGAACACTTTGATTGAAATATTTGCTTGAGGTGCAGGACTTGTGTATAATTATAGTGGCATATTTAAAATGAGGAGAGTAAAAACTTGAATGTACATTGAAGAGAAAATGTTGTTCCGCTTTCACTCAGAGGTCAACCTAATTACGTTCAGTCATATTTCCAAAATGACTGGCTTCAGGGCTGGCAAAGATGAAGATGCCGTTGAGTCATGCTAATAGATCAGACGAACAGATCTCCCTCCATGGTCTTATGTAGATCAGTGGGCCTTGTTGCCATGGTAACAGCAGCAGATGGAGCATAGCTACACCTCAGCAGCGTGGATAGGAGAGATAGCCTGGAGTCCCTGAAGAGGCAGTGTGGTAGGTGGTGTAACACTAGTTCCTGCAGTCAGCCCCCCTTCTTCCTCTCAGACACCCACTCTCAAGAGTCACCAGTCTCTGTGTCTATTTCTTTTTGTGAGTAAGGTCTCACTATCACTTTTCATGCTGATATTGTCTGTTGAATGACACGTTATTCTGATATTTGCATTTAAAATAGTCAGATGACATTTTTAAATAAAACATTTAACCCCAGTGTAAAGCTTACATTAACATACATGCATGTCATGAATGGAGGTTCTCTTTGGAAGCTCTTTAATACGCACTGTATCTCTATTAACATTTGTTGTAGGCATATATTTTCTTATTATAGTAATTAAAAAATCTGAGGGGTGTGCAATGCAATCATAGTAAAGTAATTAAAACAATCTTGAGGCAATGCTAGAAAGCATTCTGTTCACAACTCAAGCTTTTGAAATGGCTTAGAAAGAAAGAAAACATGTTTTCAATATTTCATAATTCTCATATCTACGGCTAGATGAGATTTGTATGGTAAAAATCCTGTTCTCCTTCATAATGTTTCCATGACATTCCACTTGGATTGTCTCCATGACATCCCACAATGTTTCCATGGCACCATAAATACCTAAACCTATCTGCCAGGTTCAGATACATAAACCGGATTTAGTTTACACCATGAATGATTAAAAGTTGCTAAAGATAAATGATTCATTAAGAAGTACAAAAAATATATAAATATTCAAGTATGTTCTTGATTAGTTTCATAACTAATTATGATTAGTTCCTTTATTTATAGCTTTTTTATGTTCAAGGGGGTTGAATAAATAAATTGTATTTATTTATTTATTTATTAGAACTAACAAATTTCAGATTCATGCTTTTGATTCATGCATGTTACATGATGGTCACATTAACTGCTTTGGAAACTTCATTAACATGACCTAAAGCTACAAAAAACATTGCAGTTTTTTTAAAATGAGGATTGAACTAATTATAAATCGTTTCAATATTTGTAGTATGAAAATGTTTTACACAAATTATGACTGCCCTTCAGTGGCATAATATCCACTATGACTAAACAATTTTGCCCCTAAGAAAGTTTTATCAAAAGTTAATGTAGGCTGCCTGTTTAGGAGTTGGACATTGTATTTACAAAAATGCTGTTTAAAATCGTATTTCTTGCAGCATCAAACATAATAAAATTAAATGTTCATGATGTTTCACGATAATGACAATTCCATGGTGATGCATGTACCTATATACACTGTTGAGACTTTTCAGAGTTTTTCACAGATCACAGATTTGTTCTCAACAAAATTTACGTGAGAGTTAATTGAGAGTTTTCTCATCATCAGCACTCCTGGCTGAGGTTTCCCACTTCCCTGTCCCTTGCTGATTTTGGCACAATCTCAGGTCTGCTGGTGAGGCCTGTGGCTTGCTTGCCTTTACAAACCTTCATTATACCAGCATGGCAGCACATATCCAGTCTGTCATAATGAGGCTTTACCCTATGCTTATCTGAGTGTATATAACATCAAATTGAGGATCTCGGTACCTGAAATGTGATGCTTACAATGCGTTTAATGTTATGTAAGATGCGAGCAGCACTATAAATAGTTAAATGTAATTGCTTTGCATTTAGTCAACTGGCATCTCTGTAGTTTTTACATTTCTGGATAAAAGATGGAAGGATCAGCTGAAATTAAATACATCCATTATTCTTATTAAAACTTATGAATTTGAAAGATTTTATCAACAAAGGACTGTCTCTCTGTAGCGGAAAAGATAAAGCTCCCTTGACACTCCATGTTCTGTATAATATGACTTGAGAGCTGATCCAAAGGAATATATTAAATGATTTATTGCATTATGGTGCAGCACCGTAATGGTATTTGTAAAGCTCTAGATACTTTCTCTTGCAGAGAAAAAGATGTTTGCTTATCATGACACTTCAGCATATTACTATTTCATGAAACCAAATGTACTGGGCTGAGTGCGGTAGGTCTAGCAAGTCAGCACATGGCATATGACGTATGAATGCATGTGCATTGTTTAAATATTATATATTTTCAATTATGCATTGCATTGTGTTGTGTTTTAGGCACTACTAGAAGTGGGCCGGAACACACCGATACACTGTACCAGTACTTCTATATTTTAATCTGTACCGTACCCTCACTTTTTTACTGGTTACTGGTCACATACTTACTCTTCTCACATGTTACTGGTACTCTGACCGCCCCCCTGAACGCGATTTCAACCCCCGGGAGTACTGGTACACACAACACACACTTTAAGCACTGTTTTAGGGTTAAAGGCTATGTCTGTAAACTAAATAGATACAGTGTGTATAACACAGTCTCATCCCAAGACGTCAACTAACTGACGCTTTTGACCTTACGTCAACATCCGACGTTTTAGGGCACCCTTTAACGTCAGTTAGATGACGATCCTGGGGCGTCATCCAACTGACGCTTTACCTTAAACGTCAGTTAGATGACGCGGGTAGGTTTAGGTCTGGGGTAGGGTTAGGATTAGATAGCGTCATCTAACTGACGTTAAAGGGTACCCTAAAACGTCGGATGTTGACGTATGGTCAAAAGCGTCAGTTGGTTGACGTCTTGGGATGAGACTGCGCTGGTATCTGCAGAAAATTGCCAGTACCTTTTCTGTTTTTCTACGGATTTTTATTCTTACTTTGTAGAATCCAAGTTTTTAAAGTCCCCCTATGGTGAAAATCAAGCTTTTGATGTTGTTTATATGTCAGTCTGTGTGGTGTTTTTAATATGCTTTAAGACAAACCATGCGCAAATTCATGTCAACACCATTGCTGTGCATTTTCTCCTTAAAACTTCAGTGAACCAAAGACAGTCTCAAAAACACGGTTTGAAATCGCTGGTGTTTCTGACGTCACAAACTACCTTGAAACCAGTCATTTTCTCTTCTGACTGGTTAATAGCAAAAGCATCATTGCCATGCAAACAGTTTTAAAAAAGTATGTTTGTGTCTTTGATAATTGAGTTGAATGATTTTTGCAGTTTAAAAAAGTGTTTAAAATTATGAGGTAAAAATCGCCTTGGGTTACGTAAGTAACCCCTGCTTCCTGAGTAGGGAACAACACGCTGTGTCTGTAGCTGATGCTATTGGAACGCCCCTGGGTGGTACAGATTGTCTAAAGTCCATATAGAATACATGTCAATTCATTGGCTGATGGTGCTGACTAGGGCTGTGTGATTTGGGGAAAATAATTAATTGTGATTTTTCTGACAGATTAGACCCCTCCACTACCTTGTAGTCTAGCAGATGCAGTGTTCCTTTATGGGGTCATATAATGGTACATGCACTTTTTCAAGTTGATTGTACTGAAATGTGTGTTGGCAGTGCCTGTACACAACCATCATAAAATAATGATAAAAATCTATCCAGTGTTTTTATTTTAATCTCCATATGTTTTTCCCAGTCTCAAATCAAGCCGTTCGACCGTGTGACGTCACACGGTCGGACACCCCTCCCACGATTGTTGATTGACAGCAGTGTTTCAACACATCTCCGCCCTGAGCGAGCTGTCATCATAGTCCGTCATTGTTGATACACTGGAGCAGAATGGCGTCTAAGCGATTGTGATGTTCTGTTCTTGGGTGTAATAACGAACACAGCAGTCATTTTGATGTTCCTAAATCTGAACCGCTGAAGACACAGAGTTTTGTTTTCGAAGAGAATATTCCTCATGAGCAACGTCAATGCTTTCATGTTTGCGCGAATCATTTCTCACCAGACTGCTTTATAAACGAGGATCAGTATAAAGCTGGTTTTGCTAAGAAGCTGCTCCTGAAAAAAGAATCGGTACCAACTATTCATGTCCCTGCTGCACCTCCAGAAGAAGTGAGTGTAAAATTGTATTAACCTTTATATTAATCTTTGCAAATCACTTGCACACTTCACGATAATGTGGCTAAGGTTTACACTCAGGGTACATTACGGCATGTTTTCTATGTACGACGTTCTCAATATAATTCATAATCCCACGTTTATAATGAACAACACGCTATGGTTATTGTGTTATTACAAACTGAGTACGTATACATCCGTAAACACAATGCGTTCGTACATCTCACTAAGTTACTCTAACGTTACCCTGCCAGTACATACAAAGATAGATCAAAGTGACATTATGTTAACCAACCATTCAGAAACGTCCTGTTCGAGCCTTAATTGTCCAACTTCTTTGCGGCCGTCATCTTGTTCCGGGTCCGACTCCGGTTCAAACTGATACGGTTGCACAGATGTGTCCTCAGAGACTCCCGCTGCCATTCTTTCTCCAAAATATACCCTCAACTGTTGTCAAGGCAACACTCCACGTGCGTTGTGTCAAAACGCCCGCAGAACGTGAACAGTGAGCGAAGCTCATTATCATTTAAAGCAGGGGTGCCCAACCCTGCTCCTGCCGGTCGACTGTCCTGCACAGTTCATCTCCAACCCTAATCACACACACCTGCCTTTAATGTTCAAGTGATCCTGAAGACCTTAATTGGTTGCTTCAGGTGTGTTTGATTAGGATTGGAGATAAACTGTGCAGGAGAGTCGATCGGCAGGAGCAGGGTTGGGCACCCCTGATTTAAAGGCATATGCACTTAAACGGCATGCTGAAAACAGAGCTGTTTTTGACCAGGTAAAATTTGTGTTTTCTTACAATACTAATGCGAATTTCTAATTAAAGTTGTGGCGTTTATACGCCCGTATAAATATAACTAATTATTATTCATAACGGATTATGATCAATAATTTATAATTTAATTATTTCCAGAATTTACTGTAGCATAATCAATAGTATGATCATTTTATCAGTTCATCCAATGAATGGAAAGCATAAACGATTATTAATTCTAGGAAATATAATATCTTCCTGGCCAAGAAAGACTAATTCCCAGCTAACAGCTAAATTAAGAAATAATTCAAGGGTAAAAGCATAGGTAGCTTAGATCGCAGTTCAAGACAATAAATTCGTAAGCACATAACACAAGTAATGCTTCTCTTTTTTAATACAAACAATACTTTATTGATTATAAGCCTATGACTAACACATAAAACTAATATCTAACACAAACACACGCACACGCATTCATACAAGTTGCCGAAAGAAAGAAAGAAAGAAAGAGTTTGGAAAGAATGAGTTTAAGGAGTCAGATGGTGAGATCCCAAGTTTCTATATGCACTTAAAAGACATGACCTGAACGTTCCCTACTCCGAAAACAGGTGTTAAGTACTTCACCTGAAATGTTCCCTTTAAAAGGTTCACTGCGTCGATAGCTGACACTATGGAAACGATATACCAAACACACCACGTCGAAAGAAACTTACACAGGCCTGACTAGACAAGGAAATAGCACAAATTCATGTCTAAATTATAACATTTGATAAAGGTGTGCAGGGAGGACCACCCTACCACGACACAAATGTCCTGCAGAGAAACACCTCTGAACAATGCCTTGAGAAGATGCCACGGCTCAGTAGTGTGAACTCTAATAGCCACAGGTGACGATTAGCCACGCGCCTCATAAGCTAAAAAAATACCATCCCTAAGCCAATGCAACATTCTGTTTTGTGACAGCTAGTCCTTTGTGGCCCCCACCGAAGATTTATACAACTGACAAGTGCGATCAACATAAATCTTCAAAGCCCTCACTGGAAAAAAGTTTATGCAGTCTCTCATCCTAATGAGATTTAAAAGGTGAAGGAGAAAAGGACTGCAAAGTCACCACCTGGAACATATAAGAAGTGGATGCAACTTTAGGCACATAGCCAGGCCTAGGACGCAGAAAGGCCTTGATCAACCCAGGAGCTGACAAGGGAAGATCAGAAGAACCACCTTAAGAGTCAGAACTCAAAGTAAGGCTGATTCCAGAGGTTCAAAAGCGGGACCAGAAAGACCCTCTAGGACCACAGAAAGCTCCCAAGAAGAAAAAGAAGGCAGAAGGAAAGGTCTCAGCCGTCTCACCCCGAGGATAAAACTGGAGATTAGGGAATTCCTTCCCAAGAAAACACTATCCACCTGCACATGCTTGGCAGCAATAGCCACCATATAAACCTTGTAACGTGGTATAAGCCATACTGGAAGTGAACTGATCATTCAGAAAATCCAGCATTGAACCGATTGGGCAGTGGCATTGAACCGATTGGGCAGTGGATAGGATCCCGCCTGCGACTTGCACACCAAGATTCAACCACCCACCACTTAGGAGCATACAGCTTCCTAGTGGGATAGTAGTATCCTTGCCCTCAACAGAGAGACCATGAACATTAGGGTTCAATGTTCAATGGCCAACCCCAAAGCCTCCATATCCTTGGACATGGGTGCCAAATCCTGCCTTGAGCCTGCGTTAGCAGGTCTGATCTGATTGGAATCTCCCAACGAGGGTCCAAGAAAGAGATCTGCTTCGTAAACCAAATAAGGGTCTGTTAGAGCAGTGCTACTTGCAAAAGGCAAATCTTGTCCTCCTGCAATCTGCTCAACACCGAGGGAACGGGGGCAAGGCGAAAAAATGCAGCCTCAGCCATGGGTGAGGAAGTGCGTCTATCCCCAGAGGTGCAGGATGCAACAGGGATAACCACAGGGCCCAGGGGATGCTGACTTGCTCAAATCGAACAAATCCACCTCTGCCCTGTCGAAATGCTGTCATATCAGACTGACTGTCTGAGGATGCAACAGGAAGTCTGCTGTGAGATTCACTGCACTTGATATAAAATCCACCTTTACAGACAAGAACCTGTCTTGCCACCATAGGTGCAAATGACGCACTAGCTGATCCAGGCGGTGCGATTGAAAGCCCCCCTGTTAGTTTGTGTAAGATACCCCTGACATTTCTTCTGTCCGAACAATGATGTGACTGCCTCAGAGGACTGGAAGAAAGTGGTTTAAGTCCATGACAGAAAAGCGACGACAGACACTGCCCATGCTCGCATCTCGTACGAGAACTTTAATGTGAAACCAAATGGCGAGATCTAGAAGGCAACTGCGCAAGACTCTTACCCTCTGGTGGGCAGACCAAGAAGGATGAAGACTTACGGACCTCGTCCACCACTGAATTGGCCTCCTTTGAAGCAACCCCACCAAAACTACAGAACCCAACAGTCAAAGACCCACAGACACACTTTCGACCAATCTGAAAAGAGACAGGCAAGCACGAAGCGACAAAACAAGAGAAGGAGACAGCCGTGCCTGAATAGTGCATGAGTTCAGTTGTATCCCCAGAAAGACCGTCCGCTGACTCGGAGTGAGGGCACTTTTCTGGGAGTTCAGTTTGAGGCCCAGTTTGAGGCCCAGTAATTTCTTGCATGGGGGGGCGCAAGACAGTGCCACTCAGAAAATGCTCACTCAGCTTAGAGGGCCAATCAATGCCCAGCTTCTCCGTAGAACTTCAGAGTAGGCCTCTGAAGTCCGTGCTTCAAGGCCGCTAGGCAGGAGAGCATCAGCTGAACTAGCACCGAATTCCTCCGACTCCAACACAGTGGTAAATAGAACGTCCTCCAGGTCAAAAGAAATAGCATCGGCTGCTTTCTAGGCTGGGACATACGTCTTTACAGGGGTAGAGAAAGAGGGAGAAACAGGCCTGCTCGCTCTATACCCTTAAGCTCGCTGTCAGATCCCCAAGGCCAGGTCTCGTGAGATGCCTCAGAGACAGGATGACAGGGGAGGGCTGACACGTCTTCCTTTTCGAAGAAAGACAGGCGAGAACGAAAAACTCTCAGTTTAAAATTGTCGCAGTGCTGGCAGCGAGAAGTGCCATACAGCGTGGCTCAGGAGATGCCATACAGCACGAGAGACAGCAAAGCACTTCACGCACTTACCTTGAGTATCGCCACTGGCAAAAGAACATCTGCACTAGTTGTCGCTGAGAACGCTGGAGAATCAAAGGGGTAGAAGACGAAATCTAGCACGGGTCAAATCATTCTTCAGAAATATTTTTCTGATAGAGAAAAAAAAGAAAAGAAAATCTAAAGAGTTGATGGCATATGATGTGATCTTCTCTGGTGACGTTATGCCTAGAAGGACAGCATCAGCGCTTTCACCCAGTGAATACGGGCTTCAGACAATCTGTACCACCTATAGCATCAGCTACCAACGTTGGTAGTTTGTTTGTTTATTTAGGGGTGTTTTCTAGAAACTGTAGGCCTAAACCAGTCTAACGAATTATTTTGTTCTGTTATTCGGTAGAATTGTTTCAACCAAATATTATGATCCATTTTGATGTCAGTATTCTTGCCTTTATGAAGGTATTCAACTTATCTCACTTCCAAACAAAACAGATCGGATAATTAGTTTGACAGACATTAGGTTTGAGAGGCTAATCCTGTTGCCTGACTGGAATGAATCCTGCCTAATAATTAAACAATAACAAAGGAGAAGGGAAGATAGTGACTTGGAGCACCCCAGAGACAGTTCTTGGAATACTTAAAGCATAGATTTGCCAAATAGAATTGCCCTGCCAGGCAGACAAGTGATTTACCAGTCTGCCTCAGACAGCTGAGATTAGCAGATATGTGGTTATGCACAAAACATTTTTTTGCATTCAGATTTATTTGGCCCCATGCAGTTGTCCAATTCAGTTCCGTAAAGGTGAATTAAATCACTGTGTAATTCTTGCTTTGGGGCTCAGGATTCCATGTTATATTCATGCCATCTGTTACACAAGTTGATCTGACACAAATATGCATCTGTTCAGCTGTTAACATTATCCCGGAAACTAGCCCCACCTGAAGAGACAAATCACAATGTTGTTTTCAAAGTGCCTCTATGTGTTGTGTACCATAGGGATGCCTGTGAAGAAAAAAATAGAGGAAAAAATACATGAAGACAGCAAGAAAAAGAAGTGTGCATTGTGCAATGTGAATTGAAATGTATTGTAAACGCTGACAAATGATATTGTTAGAAAAGATTTTACTTTTACATTTCTACAAATGAAATACCGTGGTACAGTGTGTGTCTATATATATGTATGTATATATCTGCTGTAATTCAGCCATTTTTGGTCAGTAGGTGCCCTTGCCTGTGGAAAATGTGCTTAGCTGACCAAACTTGCCATCTCTTTTTGCCATTATTTTCTCTCTTTGAAGGATCTGGACTTAGTTCCTAATCCTGTTGTGTTGTCCTACACTTCCTCTTCAGGCACTTTATCCATCTCCTCAGCTCTCACCCAGAAAGAATGGAGAGAAGGATGAGGTTGCTATGGCAACAGAGAGCCCACAGGGAAGCTAAGTACAAATAGTGTTGCAGCGTTGAGATTCCTGCTTCAGATGAAGCGCAGAATTGTGCTTCAGAAACTATACAGTATGAATATTATCTTTCTTTACAATTTTGCATCTTCATTAAATAAGGTCAATATTGTCTCCTGCTTGGCCATTGATGCATGATGTCATGCTGTCTTCAAGCCTATGTAATGGAACGTTAGATAGTGAGTGTATTTCAGAAACTCTCTGAGTCAGCACATTTACACCTGCATAAAGGATAACTTGGCATGTCATCACATTGTATTCTCAGGTGTTGGCAAAAGGATCTATTTTAGGGTATGTATAGACACGTTTCATCATTAGGTGTGCACATATCTGTTCACAAATTAGGAATTCTGTCAGACCTGATTTTGTGAATAGAAAACATTGCTTTCAATCAGGAAGCTGGAGATTGTCCCTTTCAGTTATTAGCATCAGTGAGCAGCTATCTAGCTAGTATGCTAGCACTATTTCCTTAGCAAAAAGGCAGCAGTCAATTTTCAATGCAAAACATTTTCAATGCAAAAAAAGCATTATTCATAGGGCAGATCAACAGCACCCTTGGGACAAAGAAAGCTGCTGTTCCAATTGCAAGCACATTTTATTTCAAAAGCAAAAGTACAGCTCTGTTCCTTAAGCAGAAATAAATCATTGCATCTTGAGCAGAACAACATTGCCTCATGGGAAGAAATACAGGTCTCTTCTGGAGGAGCAGTGATGGGACAGTTTACTGAACTTATCTAATAACCCAAGTGCTCCCACGTGTGTAGGTTTTGCCCTGAAAATGGAAAAAAGAGTGACTAGAAGTTCACTGAGAAAACTCCCTGTTGACCATGATTTCTTTTGGCTTTAACCTTTTCTGTACTTATAAAATAAACATTTCACCCACAATTTTAATTATTTATATAATTTCCCCTCTGTTAAATGAGAGGGTATAGTGTCTGAAGCTCCAAAAAGCACCAAGTATCCTTTGTATTCCTTGTTTTCTGAAGCCATATGATAATTTTATGTGGGAAACCAAAACCAAAAATTTAGTTGATAATTTTACCCAGATATATCCCCGTAACTTATTTGCAATCCAGAAGTTAGCTATTTTCTTGAAATGTGCAAGGTAAAAAACTAGAAGAACAAAGCGCAGTAAACATTTTGTGCTAAAAACCTGTGTATTCATGATTATGATAATAAATTAAAATAATATGATAACAATTAACAATTAGCAAAACAGACTATTTTTGTGCAGATAATATAACTGTAAGCGTATGACACCGGAAGCCTTGCACATTCAAGTTGCAAATGCACTCAAATAAGTTGGATGTTGCTTAAATCTCAATTAGGGTTGTTTCTTATTAAACTTGTAACATCATGATTGGCCATTTGACACACAATGGCATTTGGCGTCAGTAGCATCAGGAGTAAGCTTTATTCAACATAGAAAGCATGTGTGAGTAATTCTTCCCCAATGTTTTTGACCGAGCTGAAACATTTTGGAAAATAAAGGATCACTTTGGTTTCACACTGGGTGTTGGGTGTTTTTCTCCCACCTTCTGTTTTTTCCTGTGCATTATGATGTTATGTGACAGCAAGGAAAGGTGAAATTCAGTTGTTATGACTGCAATGTTTCTTCAAAAGCAATCTGTTTTATCTGATATTTTCGGAAGGAAATGGTGGGGAATGAAGACAGCCATTTTGGAGTAGCAGTAAAGAGCCTTAGGGGGCCTTTATGTGAGTGGAAGAGGGAAGTGGTGTCCAAATACATCTGCAGGTCCAGAAAGTGCTGTAAAAGATATGTGAGCAGGGAGAGAGGAAAATCCATGAGCGATACTCGGTGGTCATCATCATTAATGATGAAAATACTCATGTTTTGCTTTTGAATGGATGTGGTTTAAAGGGGTCATATAATGCCATTTTCATACAAGTTAATTTGATTCTTTAGGGTCTAAATGAAAAGTTTGTAATATACTTTAATTAGAAATTCTCATTAGTATTGTAAGAAAACACTCATTTTACCTGGTCAAAAACAGCTCTGTTTTCAGCACGCCGTTTAAGTGCATGTGTCTTTAAATGATAATGAGCTTATCTCACCCCGCCCCTCCGTTCTGTGGGGCGTTTTGACACAACACAGTGTTGCCTTGACAACAGTTGAGGGTATATTTTGGAGAAAGAATGGCAGCGGGAGTCTCTGAGGACACATCTGTGCAACCGTATCAGTTTGAACCGGAGTCGGACCCGGAACAAGATGACAGCCCCGAAGAAGTTCGACAATTAAGCCTCGAACAGGACGTTTCTGAATGGTTGGGTAATGTAATGTCACTTTGATCTATCTTTGTATGTACTGGCAGGGTAGAGTAGGGAGATACGAACGCAATGTCTTTACTGATGTATACAGTCACAGTTTGTAATAACACAATAACCATAACGCGTTGTTCATTATAAACGTGGGATTATGAATTATAGTGAGAACGCCGTACATAGAAAGCATGCTGTTATGTACCCTGAGTGTAAACCTTAGCCACATTCCCCGTGAAGCGTGCAAGCGATTTGCAAAGATTAATATAAAGGTTAATAAAACTTTACACTCACTTCTTCTGGAGGTGCAGCAGGGACATGAATAGTTGGTACCGATTCTTTTTTCAGGAGCAGCTTCTTAGCAAAACCAGCTTTATACTGATCCTCGTTTATAAAGCAGTCTGGTGAGAAATGATTCGCGCAAACATGAAAGCATCGATGTTGATCGTGGGGAATATTCCCTTCGAAAACAAAACTCAGCCACTGTGTCTTCAGCGTTCGGATGCAGGAACATCAAAATGACTCTGTTCGTTATTACACCCAAGAACAAAACACTCCAATCTCTTAGACGCCATTCTGCTCCAGTGTATCAACAATGACGGACTATGATGACAGCTTGTTCAGGGCGGGGATGTGTTGAAACGCTGCTGTCAATCAACAATCGTGGGGGGGCGTCCGACCGTCACACGGTCGAACGGCTCGGTTTGAGACGGGAAAACATATAAGGAGATATATATATATATATGTATTCCATATAAGGAAACATAAAAAACACTGGATGGATTTTTATCATTATATGATGGTGGTGTACAGGTACTGCCAACACACATTTCAGCACAATCAACTTGAAAAAGTGCATGTACCATTATATGACCCCTTTAAGGGTTATGGCCCTTTAATGTGCATGCTCATGACTTTGAGGAAATAAGTAATTGAGTCATCTCACACAATGTATTTGACTGATTTGAGTTTGTGTGCACCCTTCTAGTGTTCACACTTTTGAATTCTCGTGAATGTTACAATGAAAAGTCTTGGTATTAAGCCAGAAATTAAACATTTTCACTGATAGTTTGGTCCCACTTTATATTAATGGCTTTAGCACCTACAAATAAAAATAACGTTACTTATTGTGTTCATGTTGTATTGTAAAACACATTGGTGCTATTGAGGTGTGATACGGGTAAGGTTAGGTAAAATCACTTTCCTGTTTAATTTTCAACCATAGAGGTCAGTGGTATATCATCTTGAGTATTGTTACTGCACAGAAGATTTAGGATCCTTGAATCTGGTTTGATGAATTGAAAATGAAATGACCTGTTGAAATATGTCATATTTCTGACCAAAAAGTCCTGGAATTTGTAACTTATTATACATACTCATAGACTCTTTCTGATGTTACATATAGATAATAGTCCATATTTGACCAACTGAACATATTTCTGATAAAGTCGTCGACATTGAACTTGCTATACATACTCATTGACACAGCATACATATTTATGGTTATGCTCTGTTATGTCCTGTTTCGTTTTGTCATTCATGCATAATAAATACATTTCTCTGAATAGTTTACAGAGAAATGTAAAAAGTTGCCTCATTCAAAAGCCCCCCCTTCATTCCCTCAGTGTTCTCTTGCGTTTGACTAAATTGTCGTATTTGGTGTCAGTTTGCCGATCTGTTCTGTTCTACTGCATTCAAAATAATGTCTGTTAGGTAAAATAAGGTGAGAGGATGAAGAGACAAATCTCTGGGTGTGAAATGTGTTTCAGTAGCAGGTACATTTTACTTTCACTTCAGTTAGCTGATTTAACAGCCATATGAAACTGAAAAGGCTCTGCTAGCAGCATATTTAAAACACATAAAGCTGAGGTGCTATGCCAATATCCTGATCTAAGCACTAAAGGGCCCTCGTAGATTGATATAGGCTATGCAGATCTTTAATGAAATAGTCATTACTTTAGTATCCCTGTGGGGATTTTTATGAAACCAAAAAAATGCAAATTAGGCCGATGTTGCTGAAGTGGTTAACAGCATTGTACAACTTAAGCCTGGCTTACAGACATGTACAGTATTTACATCTGAGCTTTAAGAAGGTGTATGTCTGGTGCTTAATTTGCATAGTGATAGTATTAGCTATTTAAGATGCTTAAAGCATATTAAAGATGGATGCTTAGTTTAGAAGCTACTTTTTCTTAGAATGTAAAAAAAAAAAATGCAGGTTTGGAACCACATGAGGGTGAACTAATAATGGTCATTTGTAATAATGTAAAAATTGTAAAAATCACTTTAATGTGACCTGTACCTGTTGTTACTGTAACATTGTAAGGACAAAATGTTGATTTTAACATTATCCTGTAATTGACTGTCTACTAATTAACTAATGCTATGATTCAAGAATAATCTTATAAAAAACAATTTTAAGTATGCTTGAGCAATTCCCAGAACCTAGGTTTATTTAGACTTTGTAATGTCATGACGTTTGGAACATAAAGGAAATTGTGTGTGTTTTCCCCTAGACGCAGCTGACCATGTAATCCATTTAGGAGTTTAGCCTGCTTTTCAGAATAGAATCAGACATGTGGACTTGTCAGAATCTGTAAAGGAAGTCCTTGAACGCATGGAAAGCAAACCAAATGAAAAGTCATTTTAGATTAAAAAAAGTATTTCTGGGAATATTGCTATTGAAATCAGACAGCTTACTCTCAAATGTACTTTCACAAGTTCACATTTCAAAATTCAAGATACTACCAGGGCACTTGTATCCAGTGGGCTTGGATAGGATGAGGTCATGGACAAATGGATAATAAAACATCATTGCTGTCAGGCAGAAACCTCCATATTTACTTTTTTCATAAATCATTACAATTGGTCACCCTTTATGTCTGTAGGTTTTGCGAATATTTAACCAACTTAAATACTAAATACACATACAATGTGAGCTTTGTTCCTCACTGTATTTAAAGAAATGTCAAATTCTAAAATATTTTTTTAAGAATTTGACTAAAATGTTGTCCAAGATGTAAGACTAAAGTGTCCAAGGGGATACATTTGTAGGGGATAATCCAGCAGTGCATTTTAATGCATGCCGTGGAGGCAAATAACCTCCTGACGCAAAGCAGAGTTAAAGCTGTCATGTTGCAGCACTTAAATGTATTATTTTGTCATTATTTTGGTTATGTTTCCACTCGTTAGATCTAGCATTCTGTGTGCTTTAAATCAGACACAGAGATAAAGTAGTGCAATAAGGTTATGTTTATTTGATTGAATTATAACATTTTTATTTATTTATTTATTTAGACAGAGACAGAGATATGTGCTTGTGAATAGAGTGGTGCAGATATGACGTCAGAACCCGGAAGTCTAATTCGCCGCTGGTTCCTTTGATATGGGGTTTATGTGTAAATGAAAGCCTGTGGTAAACAGAACTTGACAATACTTTGATGATGATACCTGACGATATTTTTGTTTTGTTACTTTGACAAACTATAGATCCCCTAGAACCACAGAAACACAATTTAAACATGGAGAAGGTGAAAACATTTCCTGCTGCTAACAATAGCAGCAGAACTTAGGTCAGACAACATACTATTTTCAAATAATGGGCCAGAAGATTAACAAGGATGACAAAAAAGAAGAAGAAAAATAAACTTTTTTTATTAAATAAAGAAACTAACAAGATAACAAAGGCAGACAAAACAGGACACAATGAAAATTAAAACTAAGCATTACTGTTACAATTATAAGTTAAACACAACATAAGTAGAATAAATACAAGTTGTATACAGTGCAGATGGAAAAAAAACAGTACTGTATGTGAGACCGATGCAGTGCAAAGAAATACCTAACATTACCTAAACACATTTTTATTTATTAAAAGCTATATACATAAAACAATAAAAGAGATTTTAAACTAGGCAAACTTTGCTTGTCATCTGTTTACATTTATATTTTAGTTCAATCAAATCAGTAGTTATTAGTTAATTAATCAGTTGATAAAGGAGACAAAAATTCATGAATACAACACTTTTGTTTATTATTGATTTGATAATAATAATTTTTTAAAAAAACTACTGGGCAAGTATGTCCAGACTCCGCCCCTCGTTAAAACAGATTTAGCCCCCCTGTAGTGACGTCCCTGCTGTATGGTCATGCAAACGCATTAATCTGATTATGATAGTTGTTCCACTTGTTAGATGTTTTCAGTCAATGACTTTTCAATCAATGGACAAAGTTGGAATATTGCATAAAACATTGTTGAAGAGAACAAAACCGTCACTTCCTGATAAACTGGCGCTAAATATCAACAGCTAAATCTCACAGCTAAATATCAAATCAAAAAAGTAGGAGAAGCCACTGTATATAAATTACTTGCGTCTCAGGGCGTGCAGAGGAAACGCAATAAATGTGTTATCTATCTTGCTTTCGGAGGCAGATGCTGCTGTTTGGGAAAACAGTCATGCGAGAGAGTTCAGGGAGGGAATGATACCAAACCACGACGATAGACTTCACTGACACAAAATCACATGATTTTTTTGATGCGCATTGAGGAATTCGGTAAATAAGTTTATGCGCATGTTTTCTTATCAGGTAAAAAAAAATTATCCGACTCAATCGAGCGCATACGTTTTTTATTCACATTTTAAAAAATTAATGCGCATTTTGCATTTACATCCATGGTTTTTGATGCGATATCCCAAAATGCCCATAAGAATAGGTGGATGGAAACATACTGTAGCTAGTGAGTGCCCTATTTTATTTAAAGAACTAGCAAAGTCTGAATGTGGAAGTGAAGGGTGTCATGGCACGGACAAAGGAGATTTCCGAGGAACTCAGAAAAAGAGTTGTTGTAGCTCATCAGACTGGAAAATGTTATAAAACCATCTCTAAAGAGTTTGGACTTCACAAATCCACATTCAGACCGATTGTGTACAAATGGAGGAAATTCAAGACAATTGCTACCAAAAGCAAGAAGTGTAATAGTCCACGAGGTCACAAGGGATCTCTGCAGGGACCACCATCAGGAGAACACTGAACAACCATGGTGTGCATGGCAGAGTTGCAAGGGGAACATTGCTGCATGTCAGCAGTTTGCTAAAGATCATCTGGACAAGCCAGAGGGCTATTGGAAAAATGTTTTGTGGACTGATGAGATAAAAATAGAACTTTTTGGTTTAAATGAGAAGCGTTATGTTTGGAGAAAGAAAAACCCTGAAGAACCGTATCCCCTCTGTGAAACATGGTGGTGGTAGTATCATGGTTTGCCCCTGTCTGTTTTGCTGCATCGGGGCCAGGATGAATTGCCATCATTCAGGGAACAATGAATGTTTGAATGATGAATGAATGATTTGTCCGTGAACTAAAGCTCAAGAGAAAGTGGGTTATGCTACAGAGACAACGACCCTGTCGTTCTACCAAAGAATGGTTATAGAAGAACAAAGTTAATGTTTTGGAATGCCAAGTCAAAATCCAGACCTTATGGATCCTTGTGGTGGAAGGACTTGAATCAAGCAGTTCATGTGAGGAAACCCACCAACATCCCAGAGTTGAGGCTGTTCTATACTGTGGAATGAGTTCAAATTTGTTGTGCAGGACTGATCAGCAGTTATCGGAAACGTTTAGTTGCCGTTATTGCTTCACAAGGGTGTAATACCACATACTGAAAGCAAGAGTTCACATACTTTTGCCACTCACATATGTAATACGATATTTTTTCTCAATAAATACAGTTGTAATCGAAATGATTTAACCCCCATTGCAAATTAGGTTTATTGGCAAAATGTACAGACTTTCAGCTGAACAAATAAAAAAAAGGAATTAGCCCCTTTCACACAGCAGTCCCGGTAAATTACTGTACAATTTCAAGAATGACTTTACCAGTAAATACACAAATATGCTGTATACACAAGCAACGGCGCTCTGGCTTTTTACCGAAGGGACCATTCACACATCAGCTCCAAAATACCAGGAAATTATGTGATGTCAGTCATCGGAAGTAATCTTTTAAAGCTCCAGTAGGTAACTTTTGAAAACATGTATTTGTTAAAACTGTCATTATGTCCTGACAGTAGAATATGAGATAGATAATCTGTGTAAAAATCAAGCTCCTCTGGCTCCTCCCAGTGGTCCTATTGCCATTTGCAAGAAATACACGCTCCCGGTCAGAAACAACCAATCAGAGCCAGGAGGAGTGTCTTAGCAGTGTCAATCACGCTCGTGTACGCGCTGATCACACCCCTCTCTTGCACAGCGCTAGCGCCGGAGCGCGAGCCGTCGTTCAAACTCAAGATTGCCGGCGAGCTGCAGCTGTGCTTATGACGGAGAAACAACCTAAACTGCCAATTCTCGAGTGACACCTGCTCATAAAACAAAGAGGTAAAAGGAAAAAGACTGATGACGATGAACAAGCGAAAAAGAAAGAATTACACAGAGCCCATTGACTCGGTGTCAAAACTAACATGTAGATAAAATGTCACGCACTCTGCTAAGCAACAATTGAAACCTGCTAATTCACTGGCTTGTCATGTTGCTGAAATAATGTACTAGCACACCTTATCTAGCATTATATATCACTAGAATAATTAAGTCAAGTCAAGTCACCTTTATTTATATAGCGCTTTTTACAATACAGATTGTATCAAAGCGCTTCACAGTGATAACATGAAAACAATATAACAAAGTTTGTTTCTAAAAGATATTGCGTCAACGTCCACCTTAAGTAAGGCAGATCAATAATATTATTGAATATTAAATGTCCCCAACTAAGCAAGCCAAAAGCCAAGGCAACAGTGGCAAGGAACCAAAACTCCATCAGGGACAGAATGGAGAAAAAAACCTTGGGAGAAACCAGACTCAGTCGGGGGGCCAGTTCTCCTGTGGCCAACGAAGGAACAGTGCATGATTCGGGCAGCATTACAAGTCAGATTGGATCGGAACATTTAGAGTATTTTTTGGAAGTCCAAGTATGCACGCCCGTCTTAAGACGAGTTGTTGAGGATCAGTGCCGTCCACCATAGAGAGTCCATATCGCCCGTGTTGAGTCGTCACTTCATAGGCTTTGTGATTGGAGCATCTGAAGTCTCCGTGAGAGGCTGGATACAAACTGGAGCTGACGAACGCCATTTTCTCGGGACTCGCATCCCGAGATAACAGCAGAAAAGCAAAGGGAAAATAATTAGCGTAGCTGCTGTTCATAATGATGATTTCCATAACACAGGCGTAAATGACAAAACATGAAGACAGTGACTCTTGCGTCCCAAAATCACCCCCCTCCGTCCCCCACTCAACTCAGCCCAGCTTACTGACCTCTACGTCCCTTCTGCTGCTGAGACCTAACCACAATCTCATAATCTCTCCGCAACCCAACCATACGCGCCAACCCGTTGACTAAGGCTGTCGAGCCCCACTGGTGCGTGAATAGGCAGTTTCAGTGGACAACGGTTCCGTATGGCATACTACCTACCGCAACACAATATCTGCCCAACCACCCGTCATTCACGCAATATACACAGGAACGTAATGACTGCAAATACTATGCAACCTATACAGATAACCTACAGTCTCTTCAAGTTTTATAGTATTAAATGCATTTGATCTGATTCAGCAGTATTATAAAAGGTAAGCATTATGTAAATGCTTGGCTGAAGAGATGCGTCTTTAATCTAGTTTTGAACTGGGACAGCGAGTCAGAGCCTCAAACAATATCAGGAAGGCTATTCCAGAGTTTAGGAGCTAAATGTGAGAACGCCCTCCCTCCTTTAGTGGACTTAGATATCCTAGGAATGACTAGAAGCCTCGAATTTAGTGATCTTAAAGAACGCGATGGATTGTAGGGCGATAGAAGGTCCATTAAATACACAGGAGCTAGACCATTTAGGGCTTTATAGGTCAGTAGTAGTAGTACTTTGTAATTGATACGGAACTTGATAGGTAACCAGTGTAGAGATGATAAAATTGGTGTTATATGATCATATTTTCTTGACCTAGTAAGAACTCTAGCGGCTGCATTTTGCACTAACTGTAGCTTGTTTATTGAGGATGCAGGACAACCGGCTAATAAAGCATTACAGTAATCTAGTCTCGAGGTCATGAATGCATGAACTAACTTTTCTGCATCAGAAACAGATAGCATGTTACGTAATTTAGCAATGTTTCTAAGATGGAAAAAGGCTGTTCTTGTAACATATGAAATATGATTTTCGAAAGACAAGTTGTGGTCTAGTATAACTCCCAGGTCTTCTACCGTAGAGGATAAAGTAACAGGACATCCTTCTATATTAAAGTTGTATTGTAAGTGGTTTTGTGGATAGTTTTTTGGACCATCAAGTAATACCTCCGTTTTATCTGGATTTAGTAGCAGGAAATTATGCGTCATCCAGCATTTTATATCTTTAAGACACTCTGTCAATTTTGATGAGTTAGTGTTTTCATCTGGTCGTGATGAAATATATAATTGAGTGTCATCAGCATAACAGTGGAAATTAATTCCATGTTTTCTTATAATATTACCAAGTGGCAGCATATATATTGAGAATAGCAGAGGGCCTAACACCGATCCTTGCGGCACTCCATAGTCTACTGACGTTATCTTCGATTTTTCCCCATTTAAACAAACAAAATGGTAACGGTCTGATAAATAAGATCTGAACCAGCTTAATGCCTGTCCCTGAACACCAGTGTAGTTTTGTAGTCGATCCAAGAGTATTTTATGATCTATAGTGTCAAACGCAGCACTAAGATCGAGTAGAACTAATATTGAGATACAGCCTTGGTCAGAAGCTAAAAGTAAATCATTTGTAATTTTAACTAGCGCAGTTTCTGTGCTATGATGCGGTCTGAATCCTGACAGAAATTTTTCATATATCTCATTTTCTTGCATGAAAGAGCACAATTGAGCGGACACAGTCTTTTCTAGTATTTTAGACATAAATGGAAGATTTGAAATCGGTCTGTAATTTGCTAAGTTATTTGGATCTAATTGCGGTTTCTTAATGAGAGGTTTTATTACTGCCAGCTTGAATATTTTTGGAACATGACCTAAAGATAAAGACGAGTTAATAATATTAAGAAGAGGCTCTTCCACTACAGGTAACACTTCTTTCAGAAATTTTGTTGGTATTGGATCTAATAAACATGTTGTTGGTTTAGATGCAATGATAAGTTTATTTAGCTCTTCCTGTCCTATAGTTGTAAAGCGGTGTAGTTGTTCTTGAGGGGCGATAATTGAGGCTGAATCATAAGACACCATAGAGGATTGTACATTTACAATTGTGTTTCGGATGCTTTCTATCTTCTCATTGAAGTAGTTCATAAAATCATTACAGCTATACTGTAACGGAATAATTTGCTCGGGTGATGTCTGTTTATTTGTTAGTCTAGCCACGGTGTTAAATAAAAACCTTGGATTATTTTGGTTATTTTCTATTAGTTTGCGGAGATGCTCAGCCCTGGCTGCTTTTAGAGCTTTTTTATAACGTGACATACTGTCTTTCCACGCGATTCTAAAGACCTCTAAATTAGTTTGTTTCCATTTACGCTCTAGGTTACGAGTTTCTCTCTTGATAGCATGCGTAGCACTGTTGTACCATGGTGCTTTAGTTTTCTCTCTAACCTTTTTTGATCTAATTGGTGCAACAATATCTAATGTACTAGAGAAAATGGTGCTCAAACTGCATTACTTGCATACTGTAACGTTAGTTACCGTTATATTAACGTTATCTTACTAGCTATTTATAACTTATAGAAAGAGTGCAACGTTATAAAGTTACACGTAGGCTATTGGAAAATACATAATGATTTGAGGACCAAGTTTGTAGTCAAAGTATGGGCAGGCCATAGTCAATGTAAAGCATATTATTGACGTTTAGTCCCTATTAGTGAATGTGCCATATAACTTTTTATCCGCTGTTATCGGTGGGCCTGTTTACTAGCCTGCGCGTTCACGACAGGCTCCGCTGTGGAGGACGAGCTGTGGAGGGAGGGCTGTAGTGCAGCAGAGAGCAAGGGGGTGGGACCTGGAAGTTGTGCTTGTTCAAATTTTCAGGCTAAGTCAACGTTTTCTCAAGACTCCCTACTGCAGCTTTAAATGCCGCACTGTTTTCTTCATCGCCCGCATGAGGAGAAGCGCTTTAGTTTCACTATCTGTTCAATCTGACAGCATTTTTTGACGTCTGAGTGAAAGGCAGAAGGGAATGATCAAATGGAACACGCTTTTGCTCTTAAAAACACGAGACGTGCATAATAGTATCCAACTGCAGAGCCGCAACGCTGATAAATGGAAAAGAAGGCTGGGTCACGAGCGCGACACGTTGAAAAAGCTGCGAGACGTGCGGCAACGGTCAAAGATGATCATCTTGCAGATATTTAGATTGAAAAACTATAAAAAAATCTGTGGCGAGCAGGACGAGGGGTGATAATGAGCGACACCTGTGGGACGCACCAGTCTCGTATCTCTCACGGAGGTGCGGAAACATAAAAGGAGGAGCGACGACAGTGCAGATCGAGAGAGGGACAGGCCTGATTTTATGTTGTGTTTTGTTTCTGTTTTGTGTGGCCAGCAGTCGTCTGTGAGGGGCTTCTGGCTTATACTTAAATTTTTGTATTTGTTTGTTTATTTGTTTATTAAAATCGTTGAACGTTCGCCAGTTCCCGCCTCCTTCTTCCCATAACATCTGAACCCCGTAACAAAATCTTACTGTAAACAGTGCCGATTAATCACGTCATCTCCATAATAACTTTATGATTGGCCCAAAGCAGACTTACGTCAGAACATTCTGACGTTGTACGTGATCATACCTGTAATCTTCATTCCATGTTCACACAGAGCAAATTACCGGTAATTTACGGGTAATGTTACAACTTCCCTCAATGGTAAATTGCCAGTGTCCGTCTCTAGCTCAGCGCCAGCCAACGCGCGAGAGCACGTTTGAATTTAGCAGTTGATCACGTGATGCACTGACCGTTCCAATCACACCGGTGTGATTGCACGTGCGAAAGGGTTGACTGTAGACAGAGTGTTCTTTTCTGAATATTTCACCTCTAAGATCTTCCCAGAGTTTGCTCTTACATGTTCCCAAATCACGGTTGATAACCAAAGGAGTTATCTGTGGCAGCCCCACATCTTTGGAATAGTCTTCCTCCTGTGACTTGTTACAATGTTTTAAATCTATTCTGAAAAGACACCTCTACGCTGTGGCATACAGTTGCCCCTAGGTTTTGAGACACTTTTGAGTCAGTGTTGTATATTAAGTTGTTGTTGTGTGTTTGAGTCATTTTTAGACATGTAAACACTTTGGTCAACTTGTGTTTTTTTTAAACGTACTCAATAAATGTTGATTGATCTATTGATATGCTTCATTATTCTTCCTCCAGACATTCCGCTGATCCAAAGGGCCTAAAAGTTCCAGTTTTGTTTCATCGCTCCACAGAACAGAATCCCAAAACTTCTGTGGCTTATTTATATGATTTTGAGCAAATCGGAGCCGTCTTTTCTTGTGCTTTTCGGTCTGTAGTGGTGTACGTCTTGGAGTTCTGGCATGGAAACCGCATGCATTTAGTACGCACCTTACTGTGCTGCTGAAACTTCAGTGCCTGTTGCCAGCAAGTTTTGCTGCAGGTCTCGTGCAGTCACTCAAGGGTTTTTCTGAACCTGCCTTCTCAGAAATCTGGTTGAAGCCGTTGATAGCTTCCTTTTTCTTCCCGTTCAGGTAGTGTAACCACTGTTCATTTAACTTTGAACTTGTGAACTATGCTTCCAACGGTGTCTCTAGGAACATTTAGTGCCTTCGCTATCTTTTTGTTTGCTGTTCCTTGTTTGTGAAGGGCGATGAGATCTTCTCTTAACTTTTTTGCCCATTCTTTTGACTTAGCCATATTTCTAGCATGCAGTCAAACGTGACACTCAACAAACCAGTTCAGATATTTCCATAGCTGTCAACATTGAACATTGAAAATAAGGGAGATTTCACGGAATCCATCCCCAAAATAAGGGATTTTTTTTTTACATGATTCTTACCCACAAATTTAAAAAAAAAAAAGCATAATCATTAACAGTCTAAAGAGTTTATAACTACAGTCTAAAGAGTTTATAACTAGTTGATATGTGTGAGAGAGAAAGAGATAGTGTGTGTGTGTGTGTGTGTGTGTGAGAGAGAGAGACAGTGTGTGTGAGAAAGACAGTGTGTGTGTGTGTGTGTGTGAGTGAGTGAGTGAGTGAGAGAGAGAGAGAGAGAGGTAGCGAGAGACAGTGTGTGTGGGGTGTGACGGTTATTATATAACCGTGAGACCGATGGTTATAGTTGAACACCGTCATCAGAACTCTATAACCGCCAAAACCGTGTTATTAAAATATTTTTTTACAAACATTTTTTTTATCATAGAGATCTGTTTAAATACTAATATCAGCTTACGAGAGAAACAGAGTTAGTGGTGCTTCGGAGGCTGCTACTGCTGGAGATGATTTGGGAGAGGTCTGTGCCCCTTTACCGATCAGAGCTGACACGGAGAAAGCCTTGTTTGACGCGTCCGCACGAGCGCGAAGGTGCGCGTTGCGCAAAAATGACATTGGGTGCGCAAGACCGGCAAGACCGAGTAGGCTACTTTACTGGAGGTCTAGCAACCCAAGTGCAAGCCACACAGATAGTTGCGTGTTCTGAGTTAACACAATCAGAGCGTAAAAATGCAGGATATTTTACGGGAAAATACTAAAACGGGAAGACAGCGGGAAAAGAGCTAAAATACGTGAGAGACCCGGAAAAAACGGGAGGGTTGACAGCTATGGATATTTCATGTGTTCTAGCTCAAGCACACCTGGTGCAACTAATGAAGCTCTTGTTTAGTTGCATGAGGTGTGCTTGAGACAACACCTGTTTTGCAGATTTTTCCTGTTGTGAGGGATTCTATTAAGGGGGTTGAATCATTTTGAGAGCGCAGAAGTCATTAAAAGTTGCATTTTCAGTTGAATTTGGGGAAACCACTTGAAACATTTGCTGTGTTGAGCTATTTGAATTACTTTTGTTTGAATTGTTAATTTCAAACCGCTGAAAGTCTGTAAATGTTTCCAATAAACCTGATTTGGAATGGGGGTTGAATAATTTCGATAACAACTGTAATTGACAAAGTTTTTATTTTGTCTCATTTGTTTGATTGGGTTCTCTTTGTTTACTTTTAGGATTTTTGTAAACATTTTATGATGTTTTGGGTCATATTTAGGCAAAAATATAGAAACTTATAAAGGGTTCAAAAACATTCAAGCACCACTGTAAATAATGTATCTGTGCACAACATTATTATTATTATTTTCATTATGCCACATATCATCAGAAAAGAGATGTCAAAGTTTCTTTGATTAAAGATTGAGGGCACATGAATTAAAAAAAAAAAAATAATGATGTGCAAAATCACTTATAGGTCTAATAAATACTGCAATATTACATAAAAAAATATTTCATGGTGAGTTTAATTAAAAAATTACAGTATATAAATATGGTTTTTATTGTGATCTAAGAATGTGGAATACAAAGTTTTGCGGCTGATATCAAATTACCACAGTTTAATGGATTTTTGGCGTATTTAGTAATTCGGTAAAGTTTTTGCAAGGGTAGTGAGACTTGAGAGACACATTCCTCCATCTACCTCAAAAAAACTAAAACAAATTGAGCAGATGGGCAGAATAGTGTCGTTAGAGAGATCGGAGTCACATACCGGTTTCCCTCTCTCTCTGACTCTGACTCTCCTTCGCACGTTCTCTCTCACTCAGACCACTCCTCTCTCCTCTCCTCCGATCACTCCCTCTGATGATCCGACTCTCCGCTACCGGGGACAGAGTCTCGCGCTGCGCTCTTGAGATCCTGAGGAACTGCCGCGCGTTCATCCGCTGTCTCACCGCGCTGGATTTGATTCTTTAAACAGAAACAAGGGGCAAGATGGGTCGAATACAAGAGGAAACGAGCGGGCCGTAGCTATTTACTCTATCCCGTCACGACATGCCACTTGTCATGAGAGAGCCGTCTATTTGCTTCATTGAATATGCGTAACGAGAGAAGCAGATACGATTTAATCGTTGGCAATGAACTTGAATTTCCATTCCTCCACATCAACGGGAGGGCATGGCTCAATACACATATTATTAAATGCTTTGAACATAATTAATGTTTGCGTCATTTCAATAAGGAATCAGTAGAACAGTTTGTCAGAGCACAGCGCATTATGTCCGTTCAGTGCTGCATTGATGTAAGGGAAACGCTGGAGCGGAGGACAGACCGCAGCGTCGTGTGATGTGACTCGTGTCTCAGCACTACATCCGTCCTGGGATTACTGCTGGAGTACCAAACAATCTGTAGAACAATCTAATGGACAATTACTCAACGATTCAGTGTAAGTAATCTTACCAAGTCATTTTAACACTATTGCGTGATGATATTCAGATGCATGAGATTAAGCACTTTGGGTACAACGGTCTAAAGGCCCCGGTGTAGAAAAGTGATTGCTTACAAAGTAGCCTATGTCGAACCCCCCTATTAAATATGAATGGCGCAACACAGTTTCTTAGAATATAAATTAACAGAACGCTGTTCTGATATTTATTATGGCCTATTATTTTATGATGAGGGGCCATTTACCTCATAAGTGGCCCCTTGCTACAGAAAGTGCTGAAATTGTATACTTGCGTAAATACTTTTAAGATTGCAATGTATTATAAGAATTTCATTTTTATATCTCATGGGGTGTTTAACAAACTCCTTTTATAAAAAAAACTTGAAAACAATTTGTTGCAATTCAGGCATTCTGCATTTTCCTCCTCTGCCAATAGCAGTAATTTTTGGTGCCATTTCAGACCAGAATGGATCTTTTTATGGGGGCCTTTAGACAACCCTGTCTTTTATTTTTTTATCCGTTTCAGGGATTCACACATGCCAGCAAGTCAAATCAAACTAGTTCAAATGGGCATTTGTCAAATTCATGTTTGTGGTATTCGATGACCTCATGGAACAGAAACAAATTGCAGTGCATACAAAGCAGGTGTTTAGGAAAGTGCTGTGGTGGTGTCTGTTGGTATTTGTTTTGAGAGACAATAAATTGAAAACTTTCTTTTACTCCATGCCTTTTTAATAATTTGACCCCTTTACAATATAACCCCTTTAAAATGCTATTCAGGTTCACTGCATCTTTACTTAAAGAGGTTAAGATAGTCTTGTACCTAGCCTCTTATCATGGCTCAGTAGCCATTTATTCAAGTAATTTTTAGACCTTGACATCTAGTCTAGGGATTTGTCTCAGTCTTAATATTTTTATTTAACACAGAAAAGTGCTGCGAAAATGTGCCGATATGACAATCTGCCATAATTGTTTATATTGTACCTTAGTGATGTCCTTCATTCTGCACTTCCTGGAACATCGGATATTTCTTAACATAGCTGCTGTGAATTTCATTTCTCAGTCTCAGCGCTATTTCCCTTTAAATGCTAAGCTGCCATATTCTGAGAATGTATGCATGCTGCAGATAAGTTGCTAGACAGGTGTAAACAGGCAGTGCCAGAAAAATAGGACCAAAGAAAACGTGACGGCTGAACAAAAGCTGAGTGGCACGGCCGGTGGAGCGATGTTTGTATGATGGGCCTTATGGCTGTCAAGAGATAAATAGCCCTCTGCTAGCAGAGGAGTGAGTTGGAAGGCCTGCTGGATCTGTTCCAGGAGCTTGGAGAGAGCAGGGAGGATTTGAGGCTGTCACCAAGGGCACTGATACGTGCTGTCCTGCTGCCAAATGCCAACCGTTGTCTGCGTATAAAAAATATGATTTCTAGGTGTTTTTCAAGCAATATGCCTTCAGTGCAGCCTTAAAAAGCCTCCTAAATACAAATAGTCCAATCAGCAGAATAGGATCAGCTTGTTTATGCAGCTGTGAATCGGCCTTGTGTGAATGAATAGATCTCATCAGGATTGTGACAGCAGTTTTCAAAAATGAACACAATTTTACACATTCTGTTCATTTACATCCTTGTAAAGTTCCTTCCAATCATATATGTGTTGTCATTAATAAAAACAATCAAGTGGTCCCGTCCTACTTAGTGTCACAGTCACATTTTGGCTAAATGAATACATTTTTTGCTTCAAAAAGCCTAAACATAAGATTTGAAGTGTTAATAACTCAAAATGATCAAGTACAAAATTGAGGCTGGGGGAATACCCACAAGCCCTTGTGCTTGAATAATTTAATTATGTATGCTTGATCAAAGCATGTGAGCTTATGAGGGTATGCAGTAGTTGTTATTCAAAGTTAACATAGGCTTTAGCTCTTTTGAGCATTGTTGATGGTTCACACGGGCCATGTTAAATTCATTCAATTTCTCCCATGCAAGTATTTAATAAAAGTGCAGTTTTATGTGCATTAAAATTTATTTGGAAGAAACCAAGCGTGTTCGTTGCCTGACCCAATGTCCAGCCATAATTGCATTTTTAAAGATTTTGACTTGAGCTAATTTATTGAAATTATTAAGTTAAAACAATTATATTTTAAATGTACAAATCTAAGTTTCTTCAAAGGTTTTGAGTAAATTAAACTCATTAGGGTTTGCAGCAGTGTTATTTTATTATCATTGAGATACTATTATACTTTTTCTTTATATTTTGTTTTTATTTTTGTTTTCCATTTTCATTTTAGTTAGTTTTAGTCATTTTGTTGTGTTGTTATTTTTATTCGTTTTTATAATATGTCCATATTTTATGATTTTTTCATTGCAGTTTTTTTAGTTTAGTTAAACTAAAGGAAAATGAAACATTCAGCCTTTTATTGTATTTCATTTCAGATAATGTTTATTTTATTTCAAGTAACACATTTTTTTATTGTTTCAGTTTTAGTTAACTATAATAATAACAGCTTTGCAGTGTGTAAGCAGTCTCATACTTTTTACAGTTTTTCTTCTGATTTTTAATTTTTTTTCTGATTATTTTTTCTGATGTCTCCCACTTGTCTCAAGGTATTTTCTGTTTATTTTTTGCAATATGTCATACTACTTATATACTTATGTTTGATGCCTTAGTGATTTTGACATAATATAATACTCAAAATGTTATGCAATGTTGCTATCCTTAGAGTAACATTTAGAGTTTTGCTCTTTGAATGCTAGAGCAACACAAGAAGACTAATGCTGTTCTTTACGCTGCCCAGAGTTTTGCCCTGTGGTCGGCAGCCCACTGCTTTCATTTGCTCTTAAGGTACATTACAGTACATTTCCCTGTACGCAGTTCTGTTTTCTGATGGCTTCTTACAATGAAGACCATTTTCACAGCCTTAGGCTACTATTACATGAAACATGAAAGTGGCTTATATGATGAGTCCAGTCCATGCAGGTTCATTCTATTTTTTAAGTAGTTTCCATGGACGTAAGAGCTAGATGTCCTTAGAAAACCCAAACCGTAATTTCCATTCATTATATTCCTTAAATTGACCCCTGTCACTTTTTTTATGATTTTTAAAATGGTAAATATTCATGGTAATAGACGTGATTAGTAAATAGGCTTTATATTTGCATAAATAGTCTCAGTTCTTTGAATCATTTATGTTTTGTTTGAGGTTTCATGCAACATTGTCAGAAGCCATTCATAGGCCCGTAGGCAGTGACAGGCAAGAGAAACAGTTCACTCCATAAGCAGTGTGTCTAAAGACATGACGCAACATTTTCTACCCCCCACCCCCGCCCCCGCCCCGCAAACACAAACACACACACACACACACACACACACACACACACACATATTAATTATAGTAGTCTGCTGTGATTTAGATTAAAGCTTTGCAGTCAAGACCTTGTTTGCTGCATAACCAAAGTAAAAGTATTTAAAGTTTTTAGAATTATTAAAATAAATAATATATATAGCATTTGAATTGATGCAAATATGCAAAGAGTACAAACATATATTGTATTTGATTTTCTATTTTGAGTGGTTGGGTCACATTTGGTGAGTAATGTCATCCTCCGTATGTGTTAATGCTATGTCCGCAAAGAGTGAAAATAAGATACGGCAACTATGGTTCAAGATATCTCGCTTAGATGCTCAGACATCAATATTTTTAGAAACATGCTTGGACTCTCTTCTTACTGCCAGTGTAGACCGTCAGATCCGCTCAGATATAATCATCGCAGGTTTTTGTGTGTTCATGTGGTTTGTTTCAACCACAAATGGTGATAGAGACGTACTGAAAAATGGTAACAATTAAATGAACAAATTTTAAGTCAAAAATATTATTTACCCTCACTAAATCAACCTAATACACTTATTTCTACCAAAGAAATCTAGTTTTTTGGGGGGGGGGGTACATCAGGTAGAAATGACTCTTTAAAGGGGCTATATGTAAGAATGTTCATGTATTAATCGCTTTCTTTATGGACAATATGTGAACAGCTTGTATCGAAACTTAAAAAACGAGACCTAATTCCAAATTCCTGTTGTCTATGAAAGCCTCAAGCATGTAGACTGATTTTTATGTGAAAGATTTGGGACATTTTTGCTGGGAAATATAGTGTTAAATATACTAACATGATGCTGGTGAATTGCAGAGCAGTTCAAACATATCCAAACATATCCACATTGCTATGATCAGATGCTTTCTAACTGCTGTTTTCTCACCCCTGGCATTTTTGTTGTGTGTTTATTTTGTTATTGAGAGGAAAGCGTGCAGCACATATTTACATATTCATCCGAACATCGCTCTCAGCAGCGTGGGCTGCGTCTTTATATTTGCTAACAGTATACTGCTGTAAAGGTATTTTCAACCTCTTTTTACTTCTAAGCAAAGAACGAAAAAGAACTTTGCCAGGAGTAGCCTATCAGGGCCTTGAATCACATTGTGTGTGCACGAGTGGGAGCACAATCAATAAGTCGTTGGCTGCAGTTCACTTAACGGCCAGCGATGTCGCTAATCACAAGGGTTTCTGAATTCTACATATAGCACCTTTAAATGGTTAGTTCACCCAAAAATGTAAATTCCAACATCAATTACTGACCCTCATGTCGTAAAATTTCTTCATTTGTGTTTCAAAGATTACTGAAAATCTTACGGGTTTAACATGACATAAGGGTGAGTATGTAACTAATGACAGTTTTTTCTTCTTTTTTTCCATTATTGGGTGAACTAACCCGTTAAGGTAACAATTACAGGTTTCCACTTTTTACAGTGATATAGTGCACATTTACTGTAAACAGTTAATTTGAAATTTTCCACATTTAGGTTACCTGGCAAAACATTTTTACCGCTCATATTGTCACATTAGAACCAACTAGATGCAATTAAGAGGAACTGAAGTGCATTTGAGTTAGAAGAGCACAGGTGCAAACAGTACAAACAGAGATTATGTTTCACCCCAGCACTTCTGTTGCAAGCTGGTTTGTACAGTTGTGCGTTTAGAGACAATTTATATAAAACTGTCAGATACCTGTTCAAGCTGTATTGAACTACACATCATATTTGAACATGCATGTATATATATATATATATATTCTAATTCTCCTGTCTTTTGTGGCTGTGTCCTCATTTTTGCTGTCTCCACGGTAGAACAGTCTACTGAAGTTATTTCCATTAGCAGCAACAGTAAGGTGAATTTAAGCAAATCAGGCCACATTTTGACAGTCATCTCAATGTCTAAACAAGGCTCAATTTATCTAAATTTACAAAATATTTGAAATAACATCGTATAACACCAATGCTAACGTTAGTTTGATCTTTGCTATGCGGTGTGTGCTGATTTTGCAATTCTATTAAAAAAAACATATTTAATATTCCTACAGCGTATCATTCTCGAGATTAGAGAAACCCTGCAGTCTCTCATGCAGAAAGGAAAGCCCATAGGGCCTCATCAGAATCATAATGCCAAGTTAAGTATAGACTAAACAGTCTGCTGATAGACACTCAAAAGCATTATGTAAGTGCATAAGAAAATATGAATTTATTACCTTTGCTTAAAACCTCTTTGGACTGGCAGGATGTTGGAATGCACCAAAATTTTGTCTACCGAAAATCAGTGACCGAAACAGCTAGAAAAATAACTCTAGAGAAGAGCATTTTGCTCAATATATGCACTGCATTACATATGTTATAATTTTACTTAACCTGTAAGTGACGTATTTAATGTAGTTTATGTTTGAATAAATCTGTCATAAAATAAATAAATAAATAAATAAATCTGTCATTATTGCAGTTTATTGATTATTTACAGTTTGTATTAGTTTATTTATATAGAGTAGAAAGAATTATGTTATTAAAAAGTTATTTACATTTATATTTATATTTACGTTTATATTTAATCATTTAGCAGACAGTTTTATCTAAAGCGACTTACCTGTACAAATGAGAACAATAGAAGCAATCAAACCAACAAGGCAACAATATATGCAAGTGCTGTGACTAGTCCCAGTTAGTCTAGCACAGTACACAATCACATACCACAGTACACGTAGCAAGTTTTAAGTAAATAAAAAATAAATAGATATACAGAATATAATAGTAAGTGTTAGTCTTAATGTGTTGTGTTGCCGAAAAAGTTGCGTCTTTAGCTGTTTCTTGAAAATGGCTAAAGACTAATATTCTGAAGTAGTGAGTTTAGGTATTAGGGATATAGGTAGAGGTATAGGGATGTAGAGCCCGTGGTTGTTCTGTAGGCAAACATCAGTGCCTTGAATTTTATGGCAATTGGCAACCAGTGCAAATTGATAAAGAGAGGTGTGACTGTGACATGCACTCTCTTCGGCTCGTTAAAGACCACTCTTGCTGCAGCATTCTGGATCAGTTGCAGAGGTTTGACAGTGCATGCTGAAAGGCCTGCCAAGAGAGCATTACAATAGTCCAGTCTGGATAGAACAAGAGCTTGGACAAGGTGTTGTGTAGCAAGCAATGATAGGAAGGGCACAAATCTGCAGGACTAGGCAGTTTTAGGAATGTATTCTGTGAAGTTTAACTGAACATCAATCTAAACTACAAGGCTTCTGGCTGTCGTTAATGGAGTTATGGTTTACAAACCTAGCTGCATGGAAAAGTTGTGATGAAGGGTTTAGTTGGCTGAGACCACAAGCAGTTTTGTCTTTGCAAGGTTGAGTTGAAGGTGGTGGTCCTTCATCCAGCAAGAAATGTCTTTCAGCTATAGACTGAGACGCGAGCAGCTATATCGTCGGATCATCTGGCTGAAATGAGAGATAGAGTTGTGTGTCATCAGCATGCAGTAATAGGAAAAAAACATGTTTCTGAATGACATATCCTAGTGATGACATGTAGATGGAGAAGAGAAGTGGTCCAAGCACTGAGCCCTGAGGCACCTCAGTAGCTAGATGTTAGATGTTGCAATTTAGACACCTCACCCCTCCACGATACTCTGACAGACCTACCTGAGGGGACTTGAACCACTAGAGTGTGGTTCCTGAGATGCCCTTCGTCATGAGGGTTGACTGGAGGATCTAGTGGTTAACTGTGTCAAAAGCGGCAGACAGATCCAGCAAGATGAGTACTGATTTGGAAACTGCTCCTGCCAGCCTCAGAGCTTTAATAACTGAGATAATAAAAAGTTAAAATAAAAACTGCCTTATGTGCAATTTAAAGGTTTGTACAACTCAGTTTTAGCTATTTGAGTGTTAATTATGAAATAAGTTTGAGTAATTAATTGAAATTTTTTTTTTCCGGCCAAGTGCATCCTGAATTTTTCAGCCTGGTTTCAGCCCATTTTCATTTCGGTGCATTCCTAGTAATAATCGAATTTGACTTTTATAAAGATGATTGATTCCCTTTGCTTTGATCAGTGCATTAGCTCTTGGCGACTTGATAGAGCACTGTAAAACTGAGATCTTATAAAACAAGCATTCAAAGATGGTTTCTTTTAATTTTCAAGTATGGATGGAGGTTGCTGAGCTGTCTCTGTGCTGAAGTTGGGCTGCGCCTGAGGGCTTTTCACTTTCTGGCAGGAGATGTGGATTTTGCTGTGAACATTCTCTTTTCATTAATTATTGTTCATTCTATTATGATTTCCGTAAATCATCTTCTCAATTTATATGATATTACTTTTCTTGTTACAAATAATCACAAACATTATTGCTCTCAAAGACTTTTGTATTGACTTACATATCATAATTTCAGCAGTTGCTGACTGTTTCTCTAGATGATCATGTGGTGTGTCACTTGGAGAACACCTTGATGTAAAAATGCCATTTTGCAACACTGTATATATTGCATGGTTTCTGGCTGTGTGTAGCTATTGTACTAAAAAAACCTGTGTACTGACCATGAACTCAGTGTTTTGGATAAGAAAACATTTTTATGTATGCTGTTCCTCTTACGTATCCCCTTTATCTGCTTGCTGTGAAAATTTTCATTCCTACTAACTCTATTTTCATCTTTTTTTTTTACTGCAAGCACTAGAGCTATAAATCCCTAATCCACTGTAAATTTGCTCGATTGAAATGAGCTTGTACTTCAGTAGCAGTGTAAAAACATTTTATCTCACTGTAGCTTCTGTTAAATGAAACTCCATTTAAAGTAGCCTTTTTCTCTAGTAGTACTTTTTCTCTTCTCTAATACTGTAGCAATCAGAAACAAGTAGGCCAACGTTAAACATGCCTAAGAAGTAATATATGATGTGATAAATCCATGCATGGGCTGCTGCAGCCTGTGGACTTAAATTATGTTAAGCACTTCATTTAAACACCTTTTAATTCAGGCATTTAAACATTCCAGATGAAGAAGAGCACTATCTTTGTGTGGTAGGATGTGGTTATGCATGAACACTTGTGCTTGCTAGCTCTATGCGTGCTAGTTGAATTCTTGCTGACACATACATACTGCAGCAATGCCTTAATACATAATCTGAATTATAGTTAATTATTAAATATTTTTTAGGCGGAATTTTTTACCTTTTTTTAAATGATAAAATTTTCATTTGTTTCATTTAGTTTTTTTAATGATTTTAAATAAAGTATTATTATTATTTTGCTAGAAAATCAGGGTTTTAATATGTCACAAATTTTGGTAACTTATTTCAAATAAATTGAAAATATAACAGCTCACACAGTACAGTATGTTTAACTTGACCTCCTGAAGATTATATTCAACATTTTCTAAAGGCTTTCACTGACCAATTGTTTTAAAAAGAATTTGTGAAAAATGCCCTATTACATTACTCACATTTTTTCCTCATACAAAGCTGTAAAGCTGTTGTCTAGCTGTCTACTGTATATTTATGTATTTGTGTGAGCTGTATTTCACATAGTAGCTTTTCTGCTAGTGCTATACCTTAAGATGGGTGTTTCTCCTTTGGCCTTGCTCTCTTGAATCAGGCTCAGCACAATAAAGAACAAGACATTTCCATTTTCCCATGTGTAGGCCTGTGACCACATGACTCTATACTGTCTAAGTCAGTTTAGTGCAGAGAGTCAGAAGGGATTACTCTTTCTTGTTTAAGACCATACAAATGAAGATTTCACATGCAGTGCATCGTTCTCTAATCCGTTACTTGGGTCGTAGTCTTGTGGCTCAGTGCGTCACGCGTGGGATCCTAATTAGACTGTGTTTGATTTCTGGCCAATACTTTGGTTGCAATACGGTTTAATGCTCAGTTGTGACTGTTATACATTTTTTAGACTCGTTGTGTTATGGAGAAAGGGTTCCAGAAATGAAAAAAAACAACAACTTTGTACTAAGTCAATTGAGGAAGGTTAGAATCTAAAATGTGTCTATGTAAGTATCCATACTTTTCAGACTTTATGTAAGACATAAAAATTATCCTTAACTTAATTGATATATCAATATACTATTATACTATAGTAATGCTTGTGATGTATATACTATTATATTTGTTAATATTTTGGATTAGATTTCATTTTTATTATAGTTTATTTTGTTGTTTTTGTATTTTTTATAATCTTTATTTTTTATTTATGTCTGTATATATTTTATTTAATACAGTTTTATTTATTTATTTGTTTGTTTGTTTTTTGTATTTTTTATTTCAGTTAACAATTATTTTGTTTCAAGTATGAAAATGTTTTATAATTTAGGGTTTTTGTTTAAGTTTAAATTAAGGAAACGATAATAATTCTGGTCGAGAATCATAACATGACATCACCCATATCATAATAGGAATGAGAAAAATTGCAACGCTAAATGTAAAAACATATTATCACCAAAAGCCACAATGAATGTATCGCACACTGATCTCATACACAATGCACATACAATGCTACTACAAGCATTACTAAGAGACAAAATAGCAAAATATTATACTAGCAGAGCAGCTTTTGATAGCATATTAACATCATAACAAGCTGAAATGGCAAACTCTTGATTGTATTATCTTATGAAGTAATGCAGTACCTTGCACAGACTCGAGTTTTATTTTTAAATGAGGGTGACGAAAAATCAGTGACATAATGTTGGAAAATAGAGAGGAATCAATGAATTGTGAGAAACTAATATCAAGCTCCAAATGCAAGATAACTTTGCTGACTGTTCAGGAGCTACGTCAACTAGAGCTTAAACTTGATTTTATCCATCAATATTTAATTATAAATGTTTTTCATTTTTTATTTTTTTTACATTACATTTTTTAGGTGACACTAATATGTTCACAATAAGATGAGGAACATGAATTAAGAAAGTAAATAGGCTTTATTCTAGTTTGATGCTGACTTTAAGGTGCTATTTCTACCTAAAATACTATCTTCATATCAATCATTTATATTATTTCTGACTTTTAAAACAAGTTCATTTCAAAGATACCACATGAAGCACATTTTGAGGTTATCCTTTAGGTTATTTTTCAGATTGTAATTTTACAAATGGTGGGAGGTGCTGCTTGTTGGATGTTTTCCAGCTGGAGCATTTTAAAACTTTACTGCTTTCCATTATCTCCAGTCTGTGCTTGCACAGAGGGCTCATGGAAGCTCTCAATTCACTGCCAGTGCACATGGTCCATTAACTCGGCAAAAGAAAGTCATTGCAATCAGCTTACCATTTAATTAGTTTTTACTGGGGTGTTTAGGAACTTGTTTTTCTTTAGAATTTCATGAATACTGCACAAAGTGGGAAATTAATCGTTGTCACCCTCTATCATCTAGCTTGCGAGCGACTTCCAGTATAACCGCAAGGCCCAGTCACAGCACTGTATAATGCTAGTCAGATTGCTGTACATGTAAACAGACTTACATTGCTGGGTTGATGACATCGTTTTAAGCCACCAGCATGGATGTTGTTTGCTTATCAGGACTGAGCCTGTGGCTCACTGATTCTTTTCCATATCAAGACCATTGTAGTTTAACATGGTTGCTGCTGCCTGAATGAGATTATGCTATTTCTGCCTCCTTTTTTGCATCCAGACAATGGCTTGTCACACTACGTTTCCCACATTGTTTTAGAAGCAGCAGTTTTTATAAAAAATAACTTTGTCTTAAATGAATAGTTCAGCCCAAAATGAAAATTCTGACATTATTTACTCATGTCATTCCAACCCCATTTTTTTCTGTGGCCATTCTCAGACTCCGAGGAGACGTGAAAAGTTGCAGGATTCCAAGTATGAGCTACCTGTTCTATTTCCTTTCCGTCTTGCCTAAAAAAAGCTCTCTCTCTCTTCTGCCTTGTGTCCTGGATCTGTCTCCATTAGCGCAACTGTCCCCGGGCCCCAAGATCCACATAGGCAGCTAGGACTCCCTTTCATCAAGGTGACCTAAAATACCCATATATCTAGCCTAAACTTTGAGTTTTGTGAATCCTCTCTTGGTGTTTGGGAGCAAGATTGGCTCTTTTATCACTGTCATGTCTAATAAATCTTTAGGATAGTTACACAAAAGTGTTTTAACTTTATGGGACAAAGCAGAGCTGTTTTGGGTCCATAACTAATTTCACTTTAGATTATTAAATGACATATCCTTGCTTACCAATTCATCGTCTTATGTTTTTTTATGCTTCCTCCCAACATACCTAGACTAAAGGCCTCCTCAGGTTCTAAGATCTGAAGTCTGAACCCGACCTGTAGTCTGAATCATTACTTACCCAAACCCAATGTGCATAAATTAATTTAAAAAAAAAAGAAAAACCCAACCCAAGGCAGACCCGATAAAATTAGACCCGAGTCCAACTTGACTGCAAATAAGTAAGTCAACTTTATTTATATAGCACCTATCACAGATAGAAATCACAAAGTGCTTTACAAAGTGCAACCATTTAAACAAAAGAATAAAACGCAGATAAAACTATCAGAGCTAAAAACAAAACATAAAACATAAAAGCCCAATCAACTAAAAGCTTGTCTAAATAAAAGTGTCTTCAGCTGCTTTTTAAAAGAATCAACAGATTCGACCACATGCAGCGACAGGGCGTTCCAGAATTTGGGGCCAACTCCCTGAAAGGACAGATCCCCCCGAGTTTTAAAGCGGGTTTTGGGGACCATCTGGAGGTTTTGACCTAAGGACCGGAGAGTGTGGGAGGAGGAGTAGGGGGTCAACAGGTCTGTGATGTACTGGGGGGCCTGTCCATCTAGTGCTCTAAAAGTCAAAACTAAATTTTTTTAATCAATTCTAAATTTGACTGGAAGCCAATGGAGTGTGGATAAAACCGGTGTAATTTGTGTCCTTCTGTTGGTTCCTGCAATTTCTTTCAACTGACTGGACCCAAACATAAAAGAGGCAGTGACGCCCTGCACACCAATGACAAGTACGTTTCTAACCTGGTATATATGAAACACCTTGGCATGTGTAGATTTAAAAGTATGCATATTTTTCTTCCTTATTTGTAGATAAAATTCAATCTCTGTTCCTTCTTCGTAATGTTTATGTTAGCAATGTTAATTGCTCACCCAAGCGGCAAAAACTATGTACCGTTGCCAGATATCAATTACACTGGTCTACAGCCAAAATGCTTCTGAAGCAAATGTTGTCAAACTTGACTAATTCTGGGTCACTGAGCATGAAACTGATGCCTAAAAGTTGTTGATTGGCTTTTATGTTATTTTTTTTAAGATGTGGTATTGGGACAGTATATGACCTTTGACTTGGGAATGGTGGAGGATAAGTGAATAATAAAGGGAAGGGATCTCAATTTCAACCAGAAATGACTAAAATGCATCTTTGACTGGATCTATGAATAAATCTATGACTGGGGTTGGACAGTATTTTCTTTTAGGAATGATGCAATCTGAAGCTGGTATTGCTTCATACATGATATGAATTGCATCATGTTATTTCTAGAAGTCATGAATGATACAATCATAATGAAGCTTACATCACTCTGCTGAAGAAATTGCCCTATATCAGCTCTAGAAATCATACAGCAGGGGTGCAAAACTCAATTCCTAGATAGTTTAGTTCCAACAGTCCAACACACATTCCTGTAGTTTTCAAATAAGCCTAAAGGACTTGATGAGCTTGATCAGGTTGAAGAGCTAAACTCTGCAGGGCTGTGTCTGTTTGTCACACAGTGTTTTGCTCTCTTCTTATTTGTCAGTGTTTGATTTTGCAATAGGGACACATTTCTGTTTAGCCAAAGTGAGCAGAGATGCCTCTTACTTGTGTGAACAGTGCAGAAAATAGAGCCCATCAATTCTTGACTATTCCTGGACAGGGACAAGAGATGCTTCATTTAATGAATACAAGTGACAAGCCAAGTACTTTTTTTAAACTTTAAAAAAATTGCCTTTTTTTCATAATACATTTCATTTCCCTTTTGCTGATTTTAAAGTGTTTCATAAACAGGACATGTGACAGATAATATCTACACAATACATAGACTTAAAATGTAAAAACTTAAATATCTTGGAAACAGTAGCCAATCAGTTGTATTAAATGTTGCCTACTCTTTGTGTATGTCGACAATGTGGGAGAATATGTTTTGTGTGGTTTTTCACAAATTGTTTTTTTTTTAGGAAAAACAAAAAAATATACAGTTATGGTTTCATTTTTGTCTTTGATTAGTTTGGCATCAACTGCAATATGGTTTTACCATGGGTATTGCATAGTGCAGTTTTTATGAAACATGCCGCTGCTGCATGCGGAAGAAGGATAATAACGTCAGAATTTTAGGATCATAGTGGAGCTGCGAAGACCTCTAACTAAGAGGTCTTCACACAACACCGTTTTGAACTTTTTATGTGTTTTGGCCGTTCATTGACACGACAACACCATTTTGGGGGCCTGAGAACTCAAAGTTTTGAAAATGGGTTTCAAAGCGCACAAATATCGTCTCCATATATCTACAAAAACGTGAATTTGTGACTTCATGCGCATACATTTGACGTGTTCAGTCTATATGTGCATAGTGTTTCTTTACAAAGTGACATCGGAAACTACAGGCCTGGCATGCATAATATGCATGCTAGTTTTTAGTCGTTTTTGACAAAGTTTGTCAATTGTTTTGACAACGTTGTCGTCTGTACACGAAAAATTTACAGTTCTGTTTTTAGTACATTGTTGTCGTGTAAACGTACCCTCAGACATTTAAAGGGATATTTCCCCTGAAAATGACAATTCTGTCATTACTGTGTTTTTTTTAAAACTTACATTGTTACAAAAAATGCATTCAAAACAGTAATTTTAAATTGTAGTAACATTTCACAACATTACAGATTACAATTTATTCAGTATTTTTGATTAAATAAATGCAGTCATGGTAAGCATAAGAGACTTGCAGACCCTAGATGTTCGAACAGTGTACATGTATGGAAAGTATTCAATATTTTTTCTTTATTGTTTCTCTTTTTGTGCTCCATAAACATCATATGGGTTTGGAACAGTATGAGGCTGAGTAAATAATGACAGTAAAAATGGTCCCATGTCTGGAATGGGAAATGGGCCATGGATCATTGACTGAGGTTTCAAAAGACGAACATTCAGACAATGATCTCAGAGCATGCACATATTGGTAAATACAAGAGCGTTGTTAACCAGATCATTCACAGTAAAATCCCCAGAGGTACATGCATACATTTACACTGTTTAAAATGTAGCTCTGGAGAAGTACATTTAATTCAAAAGAGTTTGCTTTACCATAATTGATTTCACTTTGTAGTGAAAAAATAAAATGATGCCTTGCCAGCGGATCATTAATTGATTCTGAATTTGAAGCCATGGCTCTTTATTTGCTCTGCTCTGGGAAGGATAGGTTTGAAGATCCCAGGGGCATATTTGTTTTCCTGCACGTCTTCTGCCTCTGATTATTGGAGAAAGCTGCAGTGTCTGCCAAATAGCTGTGCCTCATGCTGAGGCAGCAGTGAGGCTGTTCTGAGCAGTCATGGTCATTGAGAAGGAGAAATGGAGGGAAAGCAGGTTGCCTGGTCATCACAGCAGTTAGGTCTAAACAGTTGTCTCTTTTTTTGGAGAGGTTTAACAATTGTTCAGTGAACCTAACAGAATGTCTCTGAGGGGTTATAAGTATTTGTGGCATCCGTTTGCTTGACTAACGGACAGAAGATCCATGTTTTATCAAGCGTTTCACGCATGAATGTTTGTGACAGATGTCTCTACAGCAGTGGTTCTCAACTGGTTTTGCCATGGGACCCACATTTTCCCATGGTCATTAAGCTGTGACCCAATTTTTTTTAGCAATTTGAACCAGGCACATTTATGTCTCAAAAATGGTTGAAACATACACAAGTACCATCCCACTAAGGGGTATTTTGGGTTATGATTACAGAAACTACAACTACCATGGTACATACACAATACTAACATGAACTGTTAATAACATAAGGACACTGATCCTGACTTTAGGGTCGCAGCCCACCAGTTGACAAACACCGCTCTACAGGATACGGTTTTTAATATCAAGCCGTTTTTCATGACTATATTTGTTGTACTTTGTTGCAGCGATTGACCTTCAGCTTTTCAAAAACAACAATGCCAAGATTCACAGTGCTTTCCCAGCAAGTCTGTATAGGACGAATATGCTTTTAGCAAATTCTGTAAATCTGTTTCTGTTACCTGCTGTTCCAATCAAAACTGACCCTTTATCATCATTTTAGTGATGCATGTCATGAGACGAATGATGTACTTTGTGTACTGGCAAATTATGCTGCCAATGGTAACATCCTGTGCCCTCTAAAATTACACAGAGCCCACATGTGCTGATCTTCCCGCTGCCATTTTGCCTTCGTTGTATGAATTTAAATACACGGTGGACCTACATGATTTTTTCAGAACCTTTTAGTCGTAGCTGACGTGTGTTTTCGGATTGCTTAATTGTAATTAAGTTGGAATGCATTAAAGAAATACTCAACCTCTTATTACATTTGCCATAACACATGATTAATCTACAGACCTTTTTCACATTTCCAGGTTTCTCAGAAGCGGAAGTTGTCATAGTTGGGTAAACTTCTATAGTGGTGATGAAAGACGACACCAAATATAATTTTTGTTTTACAATTTGCTCCAAAAGCAAAAGAAAAAAAGATTTTTTTATTATTATTTTAACAAATACATGTTAATTCCTTGTTTGACTGCCAAGGTAATAACACAAAGGTTATAAATGTGTATTACATTTAAATATATATATGAAAAGTAACCTTTACTAGATTTACGATGTTGAGAACTGTGGAAACTCATCATCACGGTCTGTAAAAAGGGTCCATTAACATTAAGATATGAATCTGATTTTTTAAAACATATGAAAGTCTTAGTCTTGACAAATGTTTAAGATTTGTATAAGTACTTATTCTGTCCTTCATAATGTAAATTTGAAACACCCAATGTTCATTGGCTGCTTTTGAAGTTGAAGTTGTTGATTTTGTGATTGACCTCGCAAACCAATCTGACTTTTTTGTATAATATTTCCATGATAATTCTTTGACTATTAATTTTTATTATGCTTAAATATGACCTTTTTGGGGTGCATATTCTGTCAAAAACATATAGTACTTTTTTTGTGCTTGTGTTTTGTAACAGATATCTATCCCGGGCATTCTACATGTGTGAGTTGTATTGCTCTGTAATTTCATCACATACTGTCAAGTAAAATCAAATCACCTTTATTTTTATAGCGCTTTATACAATACAGATTGTTTTAAAGCAGCTTTACAGTGATCAACAGGAAAATAATGGGCCCTGTCATACACCTGGCGCAATGTGTATGCCATATAGACTGTAAAAAAAATAGACAAAGCGTCTGTGACGTCACCTATAGACTTTCTGAATAACGGTTTTGAAGCCGTTTGTGGGGGGTATGAGCGGCGCCATCTTTTGAAAATCTTGGGAAATCCTAACCCCGCCCACCTTCTGGCCAATCCATATATGGGTAAAAGGGCGGGCTTTGCGTGAGACTGAGCCGGCCGGTGGACGCGCCTCTTCAGCCAAGGAGCCGCCCTCAGGTATAACGTTACAAGATCGACTGGCAGACTAGGCTACTTTTTACAGTCTATGGCTACTACATTCACTGCAAAGCTGCTGAAGAGTACAACCCATCAAAATATATTAACACTCCAATGTGGGACATATCAGTCTATCCTTATGTTACATTTATTTATTTGGCAGACGCATTTACAGTGTTTCAAACGTCAGTTATAACCATAAAGTACCTCGGACGCTAACTTATCCGAGGCGATTTAATGCTAACTGTTGCAGTGCCACTGCCCAAAAACATTGATGCTAAATATATGGAAGTAAAATAATGTCAAATGTTTTTGAAACAAAAAGCATGTTGAATTGCACCAATTGAAAAAAAAATATGCATTGCGTTAACCATGCTTGTATTTTAATCCATTGTATTTTTAAGGCTTGCATTTTTATGGGCTGAAATTCAACATGGTTGAATATTTAAGCTGTGAATATTTCAATTAAAAACATTTCAAACACATTTTCAATATTAAAAATTCAATAATCCATATTCACCTTTCATATTTCACTTCCAAAATTTTCAAACTGTTTAAAAATACAACCTATAATATTCAACAGGCAATTTTCGGTCCATTTTATTTCGCCTTGAAAATTCGCTTCCACAAATTCAGTGGTTCAAATTCGACAGTAAATTCAACGTCGACATCCAGGAACTGCAGGAAAAGCAGTAGATTACCGATCATAATCTCCATCTGCTGTAGTCAGCTTTACCAGCAGGGGGTGCACGCGCGTGTTGACAAGCACCAAAGCAACAGGACAGGCCTTCACAAAACGTCATTTGCTGAAATGGACAGAACGATGAGTACGAGTTATAATTTATGTGTGTGGAAAAGGTTGATTAAGACACAAAACACACGAGCGTTTACTCAAGTGTCTTATGAGACTTATTTTTACCCCGGTGCAAAGTAAGGTGATTTGTCCACTGCAAAACTAAATTCTCTCGCCGTTGATATTAAGTTTTAGTAAAACAACTGTAATACACTGAGACAGAGTGAATTGTTTGTTTTAGTCACTATGACGGAATACTAAATTGATGGCTGGGTTTTACATGATGGCAAAGGCAATTTTATTTAAATATAGCATCATTAAATACAACCAAATTACAATTATAAATTAAATTCAGCAATTATAAATTAAAAATTACATCTCTACCATGATATCTGGTAATCTGTGTTATAACGTGAATTGTCTCCGCTATTATCCAGGGCTGCGTAGGCTACAGTAGGGGTATTTGTCATCTTATTTTATATCTTTTTGTCCATTTGGAGCGCGCGTCACGTCACCTATTAGCGTCGCGCCTGCCACAAGATCTCTCACTGTTTACATGAACCAGACACTCCGATGAGAACACATAAAGTGCAATCCATCTCTTATTTACCATTTTTTCATCTTATCGTATATTTTATTCGCTCCTTTGCCCGTATTTGAGCGCGTCTCGTGGCTCTTACTAGCGTCGGGCCAGCCACACGATCTCTCACTGTTTTAATCTGCGACGCTAATAGGTGACGTGACGCGCGCTCCAAATGGACAAAAAGATATAAAATAAGATGACAAATACCCCTACTGTACGCAGCCCTGGATAATGGCGGAGACAATTCACGTTATAACACAGAGATGACCAGATATCATGGTAGAGATGTAATTTTTAATTGCTGAATTTAATTTATAATTGTAATTGGGTTGTATTTAATGATGCTATATTTAAATAAAATTGCCTTTGCCAAAACCCAGCCATCAATTTAGTATTCCGTCATAGTGACTAAAACAAACAATTCACTCTGTCTCAGTGTATTACAGTTGTTTTACTAAAACTTAATATCAATGCCAACGGCGAGAGAATTTAGTTTTGCAGTGGACAAATCACCTTACTTTGCACGGGGGTAAAAATAAGTATCATAAGACACTTGAGTAAGCGCTCGTGTGTTTTGTGTCTTAATCAACCTTTTCCATACACATATAAATTAACTCCGTTCTGTCCATTTCAGCAAATGACTTTCATTCATTCAAATGATATTGAAAATGTGTTTGAAATGTTTTTAATTGAAATATTCACAGCTTAAATATTCAACCATGTTGAATTTCAGCCCATAAAAATGCAAGCCTTAAAAATACAATGGATTAAAATGCAAGCATGGTTAACGCAATGCATATTTTTTTTCAATTGGTGCAATTCAACATGCTTTTTGTTTCAAAAACATTTGACATTATTTTACTTCCATACAAATAGTGCTAACTACGTGAAATAGTAGTGGAATGTCACTTACCGGAAAAAATGGAGCGAAGTACTCCTACAGTGTCGGTTAGTGCAGTTTTTAGCAGAGCAACCCATTTTATGTATGATATTTCAATACAAATGTTAAGAAAGGATACAGAGGTGGTATGATGTGTTTTGTCAGATCATGGCCGAGACGTCAAATTTCAGGAATTCCACTCGACGCAGCCCGTTATCAGCTGTCAATCAAACTGTCAATCAAAGTTAACCACGCCCTTATTTGTCATACATTTTATATCTAAATACGATCTAAACTAACGAGTTAGAGAAAAAGTCACCCCCCTCACAGTTGTCAGGCACTCAGAACCTAACGAAAAATACAATAAAAGTACATGGGACCAACCTGTAAAAACATGAATTTATGCTGTGAGAACGGACATTTTAACATGGGGTCTATAGACATTTGCTCCCTTTTGGGACCTGCCCCTAGCGGATTTTCGATGTATTGCAGTTTTTCGCACTTCCGGGTAGGCTTAATTTTTCAGATTAGAATGTTGCCGCTTGGTGTACGCAAGTGTTTTTTGCTAGTTTCAGCGTGACACAGTTATAATTTTCACGTCCTGCCCCACGTTGTTTAAATAGCAAATGCATTTGCGCCCATTTGTGCGCCCATGGTCGTGCTCCGTGCTGGTCTGAAAACTGTGTGTTCAGGCGTATTTTGTTATTTAAAGAGTGCGTTAGTAATGTGCGACTATAGGCGGGTCCAACACGCGCTTACACACACAGGTAGCCTACACGCAGCAGCACACAAACCAGCCAAATATTAAAAATAAAAGTATTACAATGTAAAAGATTATTATTATTGTGTACATAAAGATATGGTGGAATCCGGCTTGTCCCGTAGATGGTCTGCTTGTGCGCTTTAACCTCGCGCACGACCAGATCCGTTTCCTCTCTGGAGACGTGTTCAGTCTTTCCACTATCATATTCCGTCATGTAAATAGCAGTCCGCCATGGCGCAAGCGCAACTGGCATTAAAAGGGAATGGGAGATGAGACTCTGATTGGGCTCATAACGCCCAAAACACACCCATTACTCATTGAGACAATAACCCTTTTAGACCATGCGCCTGGCGTGCCGACATTTTTTCCCGTCATTAACTAGTAAACGTGGATTCGGACAAGCCCTAAGTGCACTTGTGCCGTGTGCTTTAGACCATGCACATAGATCGTTAAAATAGGGCCCAATGATTCATTGATGCAGACATATTTCAATTCGACTGTAAAGCAGCTCTAAAAAGAAAAGAAGCATAATTTTTCAACTAAAGTCAGTTAAGTGTTGATTCAGTTCCGCTTAAAAGAACATCGATTCTGAAATAAGTTAAATTCGGCTATAAACCAGACCTTTTCAAGTCGTTTTCACAGACCCCGATAGCCAGTTTTGATGAATGATACCAGCGTGATGAATCCGATCTTCAAGCAGAAGGAACTGGTTTAATATTTGGAATTATACCATTCCATAATCTGAATTCTGACTGATGCAGCCTGGAATTAAATCACACTATGTTGCTTCGTTTGGCCAGAGGAGAACAAGTTTCCGACTGAGCCTGGTTTCTCCCAAGATTTTTTCTAAAACTTTAAACTTTTGTTAAAAGCTAAATCATTTGTTACAGTTGTTTTTTTGCATTTGGCGTGGATGACATGCAGGGGTATATATGCAGTGTTGCTTCGCTGAAATGTTTTGCCTGCGCGAGCGAGACCCAGGGCGTCAGTAAGAGAGACAAAGAAGCTTGCTGAAAGAGTGCAAGAGTTTTAGTATTCTTCTTAATTTTTAATTAGTTTTTATATTAAAACAGTACTATTTAATTATTATTCATTTTTAATTTTAGTTTTAGTGATGCGATATTGTAGTAGATGGTTGCTTGGTTATAATTTTCTCTCTTATAGTATCAATCTTGCAAGTTGCAATTTAAGGAATGAATTTAAAGAAATTCATAAAGTCATTACTGCTGTGCTGTTTAAAAACCTCCAAACTTATTGAAGCTTTATTTCTTGTTAATGTAGCCACTGTATCAAATAAATACCTAGGGAATTGTGTTTGTTTTCTTCTAAGAGCAACACCTCCCCCTTTTTGCCCTTCAGAAGAGGCTCATGTTTATAACAGTAATATTGGTAGACTCATTTAAAGTCCCTGTAAAGTCAATTCTAAAAAAAAATTCTAAACCCATTATAAATGTTAGAAATGTATTGCTAAAACATATTACGAAGACTGTAAACTGTGAATTAATGAATTGTTGAGTTAGACCGTTAAACAGTTTTTCACCATTGCTATTTTCCGGATTTTTTGGGCTCGATGACGCACTGGAGCCCCTGAGCTCGTGGACACGCCCCTACTTGATGACGCCCTGAGACTGGCCCCTCCCCTAACAACAGAGCACATTCATCAGTTTGGCGCTCAATCGCGAGTTACTGTCAGTACTATTAGAGTTACTACAGCCAACAGTTTGCTAGCTAGCTATGCCTTCGACACGGAAATGCGTAGGCTACTACATGGATGCGATCATGTACAAAACAGATCGGTGTCTTTATTTAAATTTCCTAAAAACGATCACATCAAGAAGAGGTGGATTAATTTTGTGAAGAGCCAACCTTGATGGAGATCTGAGGATCACCGCCAACACCCGCCTCTGTAGTGATCATTTTACACAGGATAGTTTTATAAACTGTCGTCGGAGACAACTGGGATTCACTGATAATCCGCTGTTACTGGTGAAAGGGGCCGAACCACTGATCTATAGAGGGTATGCGCATGACGTCACCGTCGGCCGGAGTGAATGCGGTCACGCCCACAAGTGGCAGCATTTGTTTTCAGCGTGAATGCCGTGAAAAACACACAAAACACATCTAAAACGGGAAAGAGCTTTGCGATTGACTGTACAACTAGATTTGACCAGAAATCTGAGGTACTGTATATTTTTACAGACTGCAAAAAGCTACAGAACAGACTATATTCTGCATAATTGGATGTTTTTAAATAAACACTGACAAAAAACTATACAAGTTTTAGGGCTGGACGATATGATGATATACAGTATAACATTAATGTAAGTGATCACTCGGATTTAGACCTATCTATATTGTATTTATATAAAACGTTTACAGGCAAATTTTCTTCATTTATTTCCCCGGCGTCGAAATCAGGCACATATAAATGTCAGGAAGCACGATTCCTGGCTGCATGTCAATATCCATGGATCACTGGATCTTTGATAAGTTGTAAGGAACACTATATCGAGTCCAACTTTTAGTTTAAACTGATAATAGTTTGTTTTACTCGCGTTTTCGCAGTTTCCCCTATTAACTCCAGCCACGCAGCAGCTCTTTTGCCACTCAGTCCGGCTGAGGGGGGCGTGTTCCGGCGGGGAAGTGACGTTAATGCATTCCCTCTATCCACAAGTTTCCTACGTCCCATGAGGCCTTGCGACAAAAGTGGGTGCGTCTTACGGTTCGAAGTAAACAAGCGAAACGTGACACTCATTCATTCATTCGACTATCGATTAATCATTAATATTTATACTAAAATGTATTATTTAATTTGTTTAACTTTTTATCAATTACAAATGCAATGAAAATACAAAATACAGCGTGTTTTTCCACGATAAGTTCTTTATTACAAGATCAACTTGTGGCAGTTAAACTGGACATTTGGTTATGGCTAAACTTGAAGATATGCGCTGCGGTGCTCTGGACTGCCGGTGCGAGTCGGCGTTTTTTAAACAGAGACCCTTGTTTGTTCCTAAATAGTAATAAAAAAGAATCATGTTAAATAAAACCGAAATCGCGATACTCAGATCCACGGACCTGTGTCGCGGTCAGGGATGGCAGAATCACGATACGCCCTTCCCACTCCCAGAGATATCCTTCCCGTCCAGATCCAATATAGCTACCATATCTTTACTATTTGTATTATTTGAAGTTAACATTATAAAATTTGTAGACCTACACCACAAAACTAGTTGAGGATAAATTATTTAAAATTGGGCGATTCCAGCATTATGGACGTGACATTTGCAGTCAAAATATAAATTCTCCGAAAATGCATTTAGGCTATTGAAACCTCGGTTTATATACATATATCATATCATATCAATAAAGGAGTCCAGACATTAGAAATATATAGCACATGCATTTTGTATTTAATATGAGGGAAATACACGAGGGTGACACAAAAAAAAAACTTTAACTTTTTGAAAGCACTGAGCCTTTATTTAAAGTTAATTTCGTTTTGTATTAATTGTATCTTCATTTCAATCAATGTTTCATCAACAATTTACCTGGATTTAATAAATAATAAGTAGCGGTAAATATAGCAGACAATAATCAAGACACGGAGGCGCTGGCGCCTGAACTGCAGCTCGTCTCATAAATGAACCGAAACTCAGCGTCTACTTGCCTTACAGACCTGAGAAATATATATATAGCCTATATTATATTAGATATACTATAAAATGTTTACTGTGTGTCATTCATGTTCTGAATATGTTGCTTCACAGTAGCCTTCACTTAAAATCTTTAGTCCAAGATTGTTGGATAATACAATTTGCCACTGAATTAGTTTAGTCCGGTTATAGGCCTATGTACAACCGCGAACAGCACATGTTGTCCCTGAGCTCCGTAACGACATCTCTCATAAAGGTTTGCGACTTATTTTAAATAGTAAAATATTATCTGAAAAACACCTAGCCTCTTCGCTAAATAGCACACAAAATACCATTGGTATGCTACTTCCGCCGCCTGACCGGAAGTTGCACCCACTTTATTTTTTACAGTAGCGCCCCCCCGGAAACAGGTGGATATAATGACTGGATAGCTCATGACGTTCTAAACTGCCACCAGGCAGTGAAGCCACCGGAAGTGTTCGAGCGGCCATCTTACGATTCCCTACCAGCAGAGGGCTCCAACTGCCGTTATACAGAGATTGGTAGCTCAGACGGCACTTTTAAGATGACCCGCTGTGCATCAACAAGTGTAAAACGAAGATCACAAAAGGATCTTGAAAAACTGCTCACAGGTTGTACTTTAAGCCCATATATAGTAATTTATATACACAATTGTCGCTATTTCCGTGTTGTTTAAAAAAAAATGTATAGCCTGCTATGTTCTTTCCTACATTCTTTCACAGACGTATTCAAGTTTAAACCCAATAAACGTATTATTCAATGCATTACTACTTATAAATTTAATTAAATGCATTTATTTAATATTTTCAAGTCAATCCGTGTTCAGTTTGACCACGAACCATGCGCTGTCACTTTAATTCAGCGCCTGCAGCACAACGATCTCTGCACGCACCGCACTTGGACGGGCATCCGCGTGCAGTGAAAGCTCCAACCTGTTGACATGGGTATGGTAAAAAAAAATATGCACTGCAAACAGAGTAGGCCTATGTGTAACCCCCTTATTTACACTGCACACATCTGCGGCGCATTACGGCTCCTAAAATGTTTTATTCCTACCTTCATGCGGTGTCAACTCACACCAGGAGCATTTCCACGTGATTTGCCGATTTGTGGGCGCGAGCTGTAACGCGCCGCAGACGTGTGCAGTGTAAATAAGGGGTAAATAAGAGGTGAAACGGGTATACAATAATCCATACAATTTGTATTATGCATTTCCTGGACATGTTCTTGCTAACTAATCAAATACTTGAACAGACTACTGATCTATCTGTAAAACACAATCAGAAAGAGCTATATTTTAAGTTCACAATTCACATATACTTAATTTTTAGTAAGCAGGAATAATTTCCGACTTTAAACAAATACCCATTTAAATGCTTAGGATGTTTGCGTTGTAAGACTGTTCAGGGAGACTTTAGATTTAAAGACGGTGTCTCGTTATGCAATGTTTTCTTAGTCAAACCATACAATTTCCTATTGATTCAATAGAACGAGTGAGCTCACTAGGGAATCACAATATGGCGGCGCGGTGGCTTCACTGTTTATGACGTCATGAGCTATCCAGTCATTCTATATAGATCAGTGGGCCGAACCGACTATCTCCCGCCTCGGCCTTCATCTCCCCGTCCCGAAAGCAGTATCAGCTAATAGGTGTGTTCGACATCGGCTGCGGCTGGATGTAAGCGATCGGCGAGAGTAGCATCTGCCTGCAAAAACGGAGGCTGCACTTTCAGGACCGCATTTCTAGGACCCTACGTTTTAGTGACAGCCCCACCTACCGAATTAGAGGACCAGCGAAGATGGATGACATTCAGAGTGTGAGTATCAAATGCGAATCAATTTTTATTTGTTTAACTTTAAAAACAATTGTGATGCATTTCTTCGGGAAGTTAACGTTGCCAACGTGCTGGTGATTTGCTAAACAGTCTTGAATGCATAGCCATCATATATTAGCCTAATGCTGGAAAATGAATAGTTAGCACGTTCATTTAACGGAACTGTTGCATGATAAGCCTGTGTTGACTTATTTACAGCACAATAAACTGTAGGATGTTCGTTCTGAAAGCATGTTAATTACTCATTGTTTTTCCATTTTAATTCAGTTAAAATAATCGTAATGTTTTCACTGTCACGTGCTCACAGTCAACCTGTTTAACGTTACCCACAATACATGTTAGGTGTACGTCTCTTCATTTTGACATGGTTTTATAAAGTTGGTTGAGACATGACATTTTAATAGTCAGACATATCAGAGAGGCCATTATAATAATTGACTGTTAAAATCCAACGTGATTGTGTCATTTACTGTATACTGTACTCTATATGAAGTGCTATCAAGGACACAGCTCAGGGTAGGCAATAATATGACAAAAGATAAATAAATAAATTGGTTAAGTACTATGCTTAGGCCTAATTTATGTCTATTTATTTATATGAAATTAACTTTAAAATGTTTTTCAACAAACACATAACAATCCAAACAATTGCGAAAAGAGGGGCGAGCATCAGGTGGTAGGTAGTGCTGCTGCATACATAAGTGTGCTTTAAATCTGATATATATGGTCAGGAAAAGTCGTGTCAATAATGTTATTTCTATTCAGATTTCTTGCATCTCTCTCTATTCTTTTTTTTCTCAGTTCAGATGGGCTTTATTGACATGAGTGTTTCTAGAACCTTTTTTTCCCACAACATCAAAATATTTTTTTTTCAAATCTTTGAACAGTATGCAATAATTGTATTGTGAACATTAATTGGTATGAAGATTGATATCATTATTTTTATCATTATCATTACTCTGTGGTAACTAAGATCTTTTAAATATGAATTTTAAAATTGGAGAGTAGAACATGTTCAACTAAATGTTCCTTATTTAATTCACTTCTCTTTCTCTCTCTTAGGAGTCAGTGATGTTGTCCTTGTGTTTGTCCACGCATCGAAGTTCTGTCTATGTGGTTCACGTCATGATCAAATTTGTTTTTGTGTGTGTTCAAGTTCAGTTGTTATATATTATTTTGTAAAATATTTTGTGTGTTCAAGTTCAGGTGTTATATATTATTTAGTAAAATACACAATCTTAAATCTACCCCCAGAGTCATCCTTGTGGGGGGTGGGGGCTTGTGAATGAGACTGGAATGAGTGAATGTCCATTAAATTAATGACACACAGTAAACAAATCCTTAACAAACAAAACAACTTTACAATAAACGTGCTTTGTTTTAAATAAATCACACACAGTAAACAAAACCTTAACAAAAAAAAAAACTTTGCAATGAACTGCAATTTAGACGTGCCGGTGCGGTGATAGGCCTACATGCTTGGGCAGATTCGGCTTGAAGTCATTCATCCTCGGATGCGGCGCCGCGCGCGCTGTTACAAAAAAAACTGTGCACACAGCAATGCGAAATGGGGTCTTGCGCACCCAACGCCTCATTTTTGCCACGCCCACCTTCGCGCTCGTGCGGACCATAGACATCATATAGATAGACGCCCTATCGACCGCTACTGCTTATTGGCGCGGACGAGCCGTGGGGCCGCCATCTTAAACCGGTCAGCCGCTCCGCTCAGTGTAATCTGTTTGGCAGGTGCAATGAGCTGTCAGCGCATTTAATTAATCATATCTCACTGAATACCGAACTGATTTTCACGCGGGTTTTTTTTTGCTGCAAAGGTCATACACGTAGCTACGATACAGGACACATTGAATATTTTACTCACAAAATACAAACAATAGTACGGTAATGTTAAATGTTAAATCTTACTTGTGAAAGGTAATCCCCGAGTGATGGTCCGCCGATTTGAGCAGGAATATGCTGCACAGTGCTCTGGCATCTACTGCTGCTATGCAACGCTAATAGGAGTATGACCGGTTTAAAATGGCGGCCGCATTTCTTGCGCCACAGCGGCCAATAGGGCATCTAGTCTCTATATGATGTCTATGGTGCGGACCATAGACAGTAAAAGAAACGGACGCGTCGTGTATAATCAAGGCTTTACTCCGTGTCAGCGCGCGCTCTGATCGGTAAAGGGGCAGAGATTTCTCCCGAATCATCTCCAGCAGTAGCAGAAGCACCACCACTAACTCCGCCTCCGTTTCCCTCGTAAGCTGATATTAGTATTTAAACATTCTCTATGAAAAATATTTTAATAACACGGTTTTGGCGGTTATAGAGTTCTAATGACGGTGTTCAACTATAACCGTCGGTCTCACGGTTATATAATAACCGTCACACCCCTAAATGTAAGTTAAAACTGGGTGGAAATACTGCCTTGGTGGCACTTTTTTCGGTCCTCCAAAACTAGGGTCCTGGAAATGCGTTCCTGGGACTGCGGTTCTCCGACTCGGTAGGTGGCGCTTTCACCAAAAAACTAGGGTCCTAGAAGTGGGGTCCTGAAAATGCAGCCTCCGGGACTGCAGACAGATAATATTGTGCAGGCGGGGAGGAGCTGCAAACGGAGACGTGAAGTCGGACACTTTCTGGTTCCCGTAGTGACCGCTCACGTGGTGTTTGTATACTTTACCACAGCTGAAGTGAAATAAATTCAATATTTGCCAAATGCACAGATGTTTCAGACACATTTTCATTCAATACTTTATGTACTGCTTCATACTGCATCTGTTTGAACAAGAATAAAGTTCAAAATAGCCACTATCAATGAAGTGCAGTCGACGTTTTTTAATCACTTTTATTTTGATAAACATAACACAATATAGCCTAACATCACGATTACATGAAAAGAGTGTTTACTGTTATAAAAAACTGATCTGTGAACTTTAGTGGAACTAAAGGTGTGAGAATAAACACGAAACGCACGTGATCGTTGTCATGCGGTGAATCCGGCCAATCGTGGAACAGCTGTGTCGTTATCAGAGCTCGTGCAGCCCAGAGCAGCCGCTCTTCAGAAGCTGCGCTGGCTGAGTTCTCCGGCTGCTCTCGAATCGCTCTCGCGGTATTTTGATGGCATACGTCACAGTCACGTGGCGTCGGCGCTGTATCAAGTCGGACAACATTTCTAACCAGCATGCACTGCTTCAAGTCAGCCGCCGATCGGTCTGCGCAGAGCTGCATGAAGTCGAACAAGCCGTCGGCAGCTTTCCCGCGAGTGGGCGTGGTTTCAGCGCAGCCAGCGCACACGCCCCCAGCGTTTGAGAGCAGAGAATAATGCTCACTTTATCAAGATTTTGATAGCTTATTTTATGTACTTGCCGGCTTTTTTTATCATTCAAATTTGGCTGGGTCGCTAATAACACATTTTTCTGTGGTGTGACGAACTCAGAACACATACTTAATTTTGACTTTACAGGGACTTTAAAGTTTTGTAATTGTCTGGTTTTAGCCAGGTTTCTGTCATACACAGCAAATCTAGTTTATGATCTGTGATCATATCATTTACAAAAAGTGTTTTTGTAGAAAGGGATTTAATATTCAGCAAGCCGAGCTTTATCATTTGTTTATCTGTATTATATTTGTTTTTAATTTGTTGTACATTAATTAATTTATTACCAAAGCCGTATCTAGAGCCCTTGCATTCTTACTATCCTCGATTAAAGTTTGGATGAGTGTCTCTAATTCTGAAATCTTCCCTAACTACTTCCCTACATTTATCACATGTGAAACCCTCACCGCTGACAGAGAAGGCTATGTGGCAGGCAGTGCCAGTGACAATAACAGGAGAAGATGATATGATTCATCATGACAGCATAAAAGATCAATACAAATACAAGTGTGCTGATATATCTGCTGATGAAATTGTAGGAAAGTAATTGGCATTGGAACAACATTCTTGCCAATGTTATTTTTTATTTTTTTATTTTTTTTTTTACAATAAAACCTAATAGAAAATCTTATAAATAACCTGCCATTTTTACTATCTACAATAGAGCGACCATCTTGGGGAATATTTGTCTGTACCAATTTGCTCATATAATCCTCTGTTTCCCCCTTGAGCTTAACTGTCCTGAGGAAGGACTCCCAGGAGATCAATGTCAGACTCACCCACAAAACCCACAGACTCACACAATCAGCACTGGAAGAGATCAGAAGCTCTATATTAATTAGAAATAATGGTAACATTAGTTAACATAACATTAGTTAATGAACTTACTTAAAATACTTCTAAAGTGCCAGCGTGAGTTGCATCAGGGATGAAATAAAGAATTGGATTTAGTTGCAGCAATAAGCTGGTATATATTAAAGGTGCCGTAGGTGATTCTCTGCAGAAACATTTTTTGTTATGCTGGTTGAAAGTCTCCTGATATCCTGATAGCAATCACTCTGTTAAGTGGTCTAAATGTATTTTTATAAATTGTCTGTGGAAGGCGTAGGACCATAAAATGTTCATTCATTCATTGCGTTCTGTCCGAACGGTCCTATAGCATGTGTTCCCTGCAGGGGCGTAGAATTGAGTAGGGACGCTAGGGACGTGTCCCTACCAATATCCAGTGACACTGATACATCCCTAGCAATAATTTCGATCAAAACATAAAATATATTTATATATTGATGTCCCCGTCCCCACCAATTTCAAAATCAAACCTACGCCACTGGTTCCCTGTCAGACAACGTGTGTTTGCACTGCACAGGCTGTTCACGCAGACATAATTCATCAGCACGTTCAGTAACGCTGTGCAGACAGAGCGAGAATGGCAGGCAAGGAGCAAGGAGCAACAACCTAACTTTCCTTCTGAACCGACAAGTGGCACTGGCAAAGGATATAAGATCTATAAGATAAGATCTGTCATGCAGGAAACATTATTACACACTGACAAGTTTTGCTAGCTAAACAAACCAAAAACTAGCTGCATCTAATTCTGTTTTTAAGAATTTGTTTACATTTGGTATTGTAGTGTTACTAACTGTACTATAAAGTTTTCCCACCAGTGAAGTGCGCTTTCCCACGCTTTTAGTGCTATCAGGCTAAAGTTAGCATTTTCACCAATGTCCTACAGCACCTTTAACAGCTCAAAAGAAACCAAAATACGCAGGAATACATCGCATTGAACACGGGACAATGAACTGAAAACACGTAGGGTGTAAATAAATACATAGGTAAATTAATCAATGAAATTAACATCAGGTGCAAAACATAATCAAATCAATGAAAAACCATAGAAATTAACTCAGACACAGAAAACAGAACTAAAACACAAGCAAAACCCAAACAAACACAAGACCAGATCACCTGTGACATAAATTAATCTTAAAGTTAATTTTAACATTTAGTAATATATTATTAGAATCAAAAGTTGTATCTGTTTATATTTTTTAATGGACCTGAGCTAATAATTAACAATTGTGTCCGTATTAAAGCTACAATATGTAAGAACTTTGTAATAAAATATCCAAAAATCACTTGGACAGTGTAATATATATTTCCTGCAGTTGTTTACTTACAATATCCCAAAAGTTCCCAAAGATTTTTAATTTCAGAGAAATTCCAATTTTAAATAATGACTCGTCCATGTTCACATGTCGCCTGTCAATGACGTAATATCTGCATTATCCCTGGTTTCCGCCAGTAACCATGGCGACAGACGTGGACAACTGCGTTACGTCCCTATGGTTATGTCTAGCGGCACGCTGTTGTTGTTTCGTTCAATCATTAATTTGGACCATGGCAAGCAGACTTTGGAACAAAAGGAGAACTAAAACGAGGATCAATATCAGCGTGGTGTTTTCGAGATGCCGAGAGCTCCACGTCCGGGACTAACTTCGACTTGACAGAGACGCCACTCTTTCATGCACTTTATTAGACATGTGAGCAAATGTACATAAAACTAATCAATGTTATATAGCTCAAAGTGATGAAATGTTAGAATATGATCTGTATGTTATTCTTGATCTAGCTCACTGCGAGTCTCATTCAGCCAACAAACTAACACATAGAATAACATTATAACTTTCACCACACTCAAATGCAGTTTAGTGTAATAGTCACAGTGTAGACCAAATGAAACAGCGCTGCGTTACCTCACAAGTTTCATTCATCTAATAAACTGACCTGTGTGAGTATTAATACAGCACTTGCGGGTAGTTCGGTAGAATGAAATGTCCTTATTCTTTTATATCCGCGGAACTCGCGTGTGGCGCTGATATCTGTCTCTCATTAGCAATCGTGCCCTACTTTATCCCACAGCCATGTTAAAAACATCAATGTATTCGCTCATCCATAAACATTATTAGTTCCATCAGCATGACGACAAGTTCCATAATTCCGCTTATAAGTCATCAACCTACACCTTTATTATTGTTGTAAGAGGTAAGCGAGCCCTAGTGGCGAAAAAATAACATATTGTAGCTTTAACTAACGTTACAAATACGTTACTGTAACAAATGTAGTGCTCATTGTTAGTTAACTAATGGGACCTTATTGTAAAGCAATACTGAAATAATGATTGTTTTAAGTACACTAATAATTGCAGGATTTTACTATTTATTTAACAGTTACTTCTTACAATACAATAGTTTTTACACACTTTTTAAGATATTTAAAATTCACTGTGAAATCAATGCATTAAACAATTAGAGCTGTCACTTTCTATAGCTGTTTAAACAAATTGCTATAAAAACGTATCATCGGACAATAGTGTAAATAGTGTTTTGTTTGAATTGAATTTGTGTTATTTTGTTTTTTAAAGGGTTAGTTCTCACCAGGGACGTGCACAGACATTTTGAGGGGCAGGGGCTCAAGTGAAAAAAAGGTCACTTCTCATAATTACGTTTTTTTAAACTTTTTTTAAACAAAAAAATATATTAACACAACTCACGCAATTGTTTCATTTTCAAAAGATGTCTACAAAATAATCAGTTCACACAGAAACCATGGTCTCCTTAGTATTCAGTTTATAGAGCAGCAAAGGAAACCATGCCACAATGTGCATGTTTTCTATGCTACTAGTTTCAATCAAGTATATATGTGATACACCTGATGGTGACATGGACTTAGTTTCACATTTGAGGGAGGACTGTATCATCATCATCAAATAAAACCTTCAAAATCCACATTTAGATGTAGTTTGTTTTAAACCTATCCTCCATCTGTTTGCATCTGTAGATTTCTTCTAAATTCACCAATTTAGATTTCTACATTTCAGGGGGAAAGACTCTTTATGTATGTAAGTCATTAACTTTAATAATAAGAATTTTAGGCCATAAAAACGTCCGGATTTTCCATACAAGGTCATAAATTACATTTAGCCACGTCTTAAATTGATATGCTCATTCATTTATTATCGCGATATAATTTTTCTCGATAAAACAATATCAAGTTCAAGAGGGAGCGCTTCAGAACTCCTGAACTGATATTTAGATACACTATTCAATAAATATATTTGTTTGACATGGAAGCTGTGCGCAAACAGGAATATATTATTTTTCAAAAAGTAAAAAAAAAAAGCACCCCAGAAAAAAGGGCACTTTCTCTCCAGGAATAAAAAGGGCAGGTGCTCAAGCCCCCTTTGATGTCTATGTGTGCACGTGCCTGGTTCTCACCAAAATGAAATTTCTGTCATCAATTTTTCACCCTCAAATTGTTCCAACCCCATGAACCCATTTTGTTCATCTTTAAAACACAAGTGAAGATATTTGTATAAAACCTGAGATTTCTGTCCCTCCATTGAAAGTTCATTCCACTAAAACTTTGCTACAAAAAGTTCAAGAGATCAAAACAAGGGTTTTAATCCAAGTCTTCTGAAGAGACACAATCACTTTTATTCATACATTAACATTGATCAACACACATAAAGCAGCACATAATATAAATGTCAGACGGACTTAGAGGTACACAGTATATATACACATGTATGTACTGTATATACAAGTATCCAAGTCCAACGTACATAGTCATCTCAATGTCAAAAAGTATCCCAATATATATATATATATATATATATATATATATATATATATATATATATATATATATATATATATATATATATATATATATATACGTATAGGCCTATATATTAATTTAATTTAGAAGTTCAAACTTTTATAAAAGTGATATCTTTGACCTTTATGTGGATCATATTACGGACTGTGAGAAGAATGTGTGAAATAATTGTAAGAAAATACATTTCAGCTTCTAGAGGTGGTTTCCTAGGAAACAGTTTTCAGCTATTATGAACAATATGTGTCAGGCTGGCTGCATGCGGCTCTGAGAATGCAGTTGTTAGATATACATGCATTTTTAATGGCCATATGCAATGTTCTGCTTTTATTCCTTTTAAGAGTGCATTTACTCCTTGCTTCAGTCAAATGAATAACCTTTATAAAACAGTAGAGATGCTAAAGTCTGTTTGGCAGGATAAATGTAACCTCATTCACCGGCTGAGGAGCGACACTGATAGCATTCATCTTGTGGCACCTCCGCTCTCTGTAGATCTCACATAATGTGGCCTGGCTTCACCAAAGTCATTACAGAGATATCCTCTACGGGAATGATAGTGAATTAATCGGAGATGTCTTTATATGAGGCGACTGCAAGACAGAAATTAAGCCATTTTGCTTGAGCGGAGCTGGGAAACTTGTGAATGTGTCCTCGCGCCTTTGCAGAAGCAGCTCTTGCGTCATGCAGTTTCCATAGCACCCTGGGCAGATCTGGCTACTCTGTGAAATCACTCAAGACTTTGCTTGTGTATGTACTCGGCTGCTGGCTATTGGATACAAATGTTGTTGCTCTATGTTCGATTTAAAGTAATTAAGGATAGTTCTGGTTCTGAACGTGACGTACATCGATCCAGCCGTGTTATATTCCGCGATTTAACAGCTTTGACCTGCTTACCATATCACTGCACATCTCCCAAGGTGGATTGTTATTTTATGTTGCATAGCATTGTGCTGTCATGTCAGTGTAATCACTGTTTCTAGTGTAATAATAGCAGTTTATAAAAAAATATTTTAATGAAAATTTGTGTCCTTAAAGGGATACTCCACCCAAAAATGAAAATTCTGTCATCATTTACTCACCCTCAAGTTGTTGCAAACCTGTATGAGTGTCTTTCTTCTGCTGAACACAAAGGAAGATATTTTGAAGAACAATTGGAACCAAACGGTTGTTTGGCACCATTGACTTCCATAGTAGAAAAAAAAAATACTATGGAAGTCAATGGTGCCAAAGTTTCAATCGTTTTTGAGACAAATCTTGTGCGATGTCCTTATCTGACAACGCTAGCCGTGTGTGTCCGCTAATGGCACGTCCGATTCGCGAACTAATGACTCATTTGAACCGATTTACTTTTATGAATGGTTAAAATAACTGATCTGTCCAACATCTGTCTCTTCAAAAGAGATCTGAATCGGTGTATAACAAATCGATAACACCAAACTAGTTAATATTAACTATTAAAAAACTGCACTTCATAATCTTTATAAATAAATAGCATTTATTAATCTTTGGTAATGTTAATTTCACTATTTACTAGTAGCCTTATTACAATTAAAAGTTATATTTGTTAACATTAGTTAGCCTAATGCTACTGTGAAGTAATATGAACAAACAATGAACAGATGTATTTTTATTAACAAAGAATAATAAATACAGTAACAAATGTATTGCTTATCGCGGTTCATTTATATTTTACTGCCTTTTTTCTCCTTTGCCAATCCTATGATAATTATATATACAGTATAGTGTTCATCCAGAACAACATGTAACTGTGTAACCACACCCTAGCAACCGTTTAAAGCTACCTAGCAACCAAATTGCAACATATAGAAGCCATATTGCAGCTCCACAACATCGCCAACCCAACACTGTCACCTTTTTTACTCTGAGGAGTTTGCAGGTCTGTCATCAACTGATTCGGACCAGAGCAATCAGTGTGGTGTGAAAACGAACCAAAACCCCGGAAAAATGCTACAAAGTATAAGTTTTCGCCCTTGGTCCGGACCAAATGAACCGAACTACAGATGTGAAAGCACCCTCAGTCCGACATATGACCGACATATGAATGCAACACGGACCAAAGACATGTAAACAAAGCAAAAACAGGATATGAAGTCACAAGATGTGACCCTAAAAAGGAATGCTCAGGCATACCTGTTTTTTCTCATCATAGTCGTGATGTTGCCCATCACAGTTCGGTACAGGCATCAGAACCGCGTCTCCTCGCAGCAGATTTTCGTTTGTGTGTGACGGAGGGATTCCTGCTGCTGTTTTGACTCCATTTTATAAGCTCTGCACAAGTTCTCAGCTCCAACATATATTATCAAATGTATGCACATTCAGCGAGCACACAGAGTTTTGAATGTTTGACCAAGTTCCAGTGTAAAATGTGTCATAAAAGCAGGGTTTTTTTTATCTTTCTTTAGGCTACGGTGTTATAAATGACCGTTTGAATGCTAAGCGAAGCAGGACTAAATATCCTTTTTTTTTGGTCCAGACCGAAAGAACCAGGAAAACTGAACTGCAAGAATGAACACACCTTAAAAAATACAAATATTGTGCAGGAAACTGATACTACACAGTTTTAAATAGAAAAATGGTTTTAGGTTTATAAATAACCATGCCAATGTCGCAGACGATTATGCTTATCGAGAATCAAATGATCCTGATTAAATTACAATTAATCGTGCAGCACAACTGTCCTTCATTCATAACCTAAGGTCTTGAAGTTGATTTTTTCCAAGTCATTGGATTGCGCTAATGCTTCTCTCCATTTCTTTCAAATTTAAACATACTTCAGTTTTCATTTTAGAAAATGAAAGACAACAATGATAGTCAGAACAAATTTGCTCTCCATTTCTCCCCTGAACCAAAGTTGAGGGTGCTCTCATTACCCGACTTGTGGCATGTGTGTACCCACAGCAAACTGGCAAATGAAACAGTGGATGATTACAGTAATTAATTTGTCTAATGTAGCAATCAACCAAACATTTCCTCCTGAGGGATAATAATCCCAATAATGACAGGAAGGTGCTTCAAATGCACTTAATGAAGAAAATCTAAACTAACTGTAGACAGAGGAATGTTCTAATAAACAGATTATATTTTTTCACATATGTCTTTACAAGACATTAAACAACTTTTTTTTAAATCTTAAAATATAGTTGTATTTTTAATATTATAGTGCTCAGGAAAAGTAGTCCGAAATTGTAATACAGTACACTAACAATTTGAATCTAAACATCACAAAGTGTATATTGGTGTGACTGACCAGTGAGTGTTTGTGTATTCTTTGCCTACTTGAATAATGAATATAAATGAAATGAAAAGTTTATTATGTTGCTGAAAATATATCCTTGTGTATTACGGTACTATTTTACATTCTGCAAGTCCATGCATAATGAAGGGGTATGTTTGGACCAGCCAATTATTCAAATTAGCAAATTATACATTATATCTTGGTGGTAAAACATTTTTGCTCAGGCAGGAAGAGCAAATATATTTACTTTTGAATTCATAATTCCGACTAAAAGTTATGGATTTCGTGACGATAGACGAAACCGTTTTCGTATACCGCAGCAACAAAGTTGAGGCATGCTGCCAAAATGACTATTAAGTCTTTATCTCTGCAATGCCTTGACATTTTGACACCAAACTTTGTATGTGTCATTGTCACCTCACTCTGACCACATCACATCAATTTCGTAACTGCGCCACCTATTGGTCGAAAGTGATAATTTTAAATCCATTAAATCATCTTAAAAGTTACTTTATATATGATTTTTTAGCCATTTGCCCAAAGTTCTCTTAAAATGTCTTTAATTGCTCCTTGCTGCAGTTGGTCTGCCACTCCCACCCATGATGGCATCTGTTGCCGCTTCTTGCGCTGGGCCCCGGCAATGGCTGCTTGCAGCTATATTTTTTTATTATTTTCAATGTTGAAACAGTTGCACTGCTTAATATTTTAGTGGAAAATGATTTTTTTCTTGGATTCTTTTATGAATAGAATGTTCAGAAGAACTGCAATTTTGGAAGAGAAATCTTTTGTTACATTATAAATCTATACTGTCACTTTTGATCAATTCAATGCATCCTTACTAAATAAAAGTATTGATTTCTTTCAAAATATCTTAGTGACCCCAAACAAAACCTTATTAACAGTTGTGCATTTTTTTTCTTTTTTAAATTCATTAGTTCTTTGTAGCATGTCAAATGTATGCTGTCCCCTTCACAATGTCTCATGCATAAAAATTGAACATTAATATGCATGTTTTGAGTGTATTATATAATGAGAATTTTTTTTCCCCAGTTCAATTCAGGCTTTTGTTATGTAAACTCATTTTCATCCAGCTGCAGTGACGACTATAGTGGCACCTTGGCATGATCTTTTCTCAGGATCAAAAAAGAGGACACTGAAGGACCCATAAGAGCTGTACAAATGGTTAGGGTTCACATACAAGTGAATCAGATGAGGAAAACCTGCTACCTTATCTGAGACGTGTATATCTTCTTGTGGGTGAACATGACTTTATCTTATCAGAACCGATCATCTCTCTCTCCAAGCACATCTCCTAAAAGAAAACCAGTTATCTCTGGCCATTGTTTTGTTATCACACAATCCCTTTCACATGGTGGCTGACAGTTCTCTGCATGTGCCGGTCATTCAGATGGAAGGATGTTACATCTCAAGTCTGTAAGGAGACACGATAAAGCAGATACAGCTGTCTGAAGCGATATTGCATGTTTTTTGGAGTGGTCTTTCTTGTGAAATAATTATGCCCCCTCCAGACACTTAGTCTGTTTTCATCCGGTTCATTCACCTAAAGTATCACCTGTCCTGTAACTCTTCCTTCTTCTTGCATCGTTCTTGCCTATTGGTTTAGTTACTATGCAACACCTCTCAAGATGACATCATCAGTGAGAGGAAGTGATGTTCACACAATAATATCACACAATGAGGAACTTCATAGACTAAAAAATGTTTAGGGCTGAATTTAAGATGTACAGTATTTGTATTTGAAAATGCAAATAAATATTTTACATTCTGCAAGTCCATGCATAATGAAAGGGTATGCTTGGGCCAGCCAACTATTCAAATGAGCAAATTAAACATCTTCATGGTAAAACATTTTTGCTCAGGCTGGAAGAACAAATATCTTCGTTTTGAATTCAAGTATATACTGTATAAATATTGTACTCTACTCTTCAAAATTCTGAGGTTTGAGTTTTAACATAAACTAATAAACATAATGTGATGCATGTTTGTCAATCAATGATAAATGAAACCGGTAAGATTTCGGTGCTCACAAAAAATCATGGCATAGTTTATTATTAATTATTATACCATAGTTTATACATTTGCTTCTATTTGATTTGATTTAAATCATGTTTTATAAATCATTTGTTCAAATTGCTTAGAATCAGCATATTGATTGTAAAAACAATAAAATTTATTCTGTTAAAAAGTATGAGAAAATATGGTTAGCTGTGGAACAAGCAATATTCAATAAGTTATAATGTATGAGATTAATATAAATTAGATTTATTGATGATACATATATATTGTCTGTTTAAAATACGTAGTTTATTAGTACTATTACAGATATCTTTTTTTATTTATGTATGACTGTATGAGATTCATACCGCGTAAATGCAAATAGATGGGAATTATATATGCAATTCAAATACATAAACGTTAAATTTAGATCTACATATTTTTCGAGCAGCAGGATAACATGAGCAGCAGGATACTATTTGATTGCTGTGTTCAAGCAATAGCAGCCTAAAATTTCCACTCTCTTACACTAACTCTTCCTGAAATTTGAATCTCCAGAATCCTCTGTGCAGTCGTTCATCCAGAGCTGCTGCTTGTCTTTGTTGAGTGGAGGATGTTTTAATTATCAGTGATACATTTGCATGTGCAAGGGACAAAAGCACTCTGCATTAACGCAGCTTGTCTTTCATTTCAGACATTATTCCCTATTGCCCTCTCAAACATTGTTTTAGCAGCGCGTTCCCATCCCCGAAGAACATTACCATGCCCGCCGTGTCTCTTCTCTCTCTTTGGCTTCTTGTCAGGTCAGAGGCAGTAGAGACAAATCTCGTCAGTTGATTGATATAAGCAATTTTGTGTTATACTGCTTCCTTTTTCGCTGACTGATATTTGCGATTAGCTCCCAGATGGGTTTCTCTCATAGGTGCTAAATTAACCTACATGATAAACTAAATCAGATAAACTGCTTTGATTTATGACACAGGTTAACTGCACACTAACACCTCTGAAGTGCAGCATTGAGTATTTATGTCAGATTGTCTATGTCTTATAGGGCAGATGTTATGGTATCAGTCACCTTATGATTCCCATCTAATGGTTTAAATTAAGGGGATGTGGTGCATTTTATGAGGGATCTGGTAAGGTCTTCCTACTCAATTACAGCACCCTGTCCAGCAGGATGAGGCTGTTTTTTCCCCACTAATACATGATTTTGACTTTCGTTATGGAAGTCTGATTGATAGATTATAGTGGAATATTGGTATTTCAGAAGTTTGTGACTGCGGTCTGCATATTCTTTCATAAATGTTGGAGCTGTCGTGCACAAAGTGAATCAGGTTTTGAGTCTGGCCTGGTCTCTTTTTTATTTGCAAAAAAAGGCATAAAAATGCCTTGCATAAAAACGCTGACAAAAGTATATTATGATTTAGCACATTTGGCTGTTGATTATCATGTTTCTTACACCAATATTGCTAAAATAATACATAAAAAAACATGAACATGAAATACTGATTTTAGTTGAAATTATATTATTTAGTTTACTTGTCGATTATCTAAACAATCTGCCTACACTGAAATAATATTACATTATTATTATTATTTTAAGTGTATAATTATTATTATTATTATTATTATTATCATCAATCTGTGATACAAGTTACATATATTAACTAGTTATCTAACACATTTAGCTACAATGCTAACATGGTTTTGTCGGTTTTAAGTGTCGGTTTTAAGTGTCTACTGGTTCCCCTGTCTTCAAAGCTCGGTTGTTTTTCACTCTTTAACTGGAGACTCCTGAACTTCTAACCACGTATATAAAGGTCTAAAAATCTATTATTGTGTATAAAAATCACTTTAGAAAAAAAAAATTAAACTTGAGATGCAAAAATTGCAGCAGGGTATATCAACTTACGCTGAAAAGAGAGAGACCATGGAGTGATACAAGAGACATGAAAGTAACACCGGTTTGTTGCTATGGGCACTTGTCAAATATAAATTTAGTGTTTAACTGATCAATGCCACAATTTTCCAATGAGAAGCAAGTACTCCAGAGAGCCGTGCAATAAGTGAAGATAATGATAGCATATAGTAAGGTTCATGGGTAATGAAAATCTCAACCTCAGCTTGAATAAAAAGCTCCCGACAATTTTGCTTTTGGTACCAATAGAGACACATTGGTACTATGCAGTTTGTTGTACAATTAAACGATACCAGCTTTAATATTGTAGAAAGTTTTTAGTGTGAATATGTGTGTGATTTAGTGAATCAGCTATATACTTCTGAGAATCCCTTTTCTGTATGTGTTTTTTAAATAGCATTTTCTTTTTCCTTTCTCTTCCTAAAGTGCAGTGTCTGGAGATGACTACTAAGAGGAAGATCATCGGCCGCCTGGTTCCCTGTCGATGCTTCCGGGGGGAGGAGGAGGTCATCTCAGTGCTGGATTATTCCCACTGTAGCCTGCAGCAGGTCCCTAAGGAGATCTTCAGCTTCGAGCGCACACTAGAAGAGCTCTACCTTGACGCCAACCAGATTGAGGAGCTGCCTAAGGTAAGTTGTCAAGTGTCAGCTTAAACATGCATAATATCTTCCTAACACTGGATACATCAACTCCTGAACATCATCTTACACAGCAGTAGAGCAAAATTGTGCAAGACATTGTGATTTTTGATGTGCTTGTTTACTTATAAAGCACTAAAAGTGTTCCATAATTGAAGTTTATTAATAATATTGACTATTTTGTCTATAGCATTTATTCTGATATACTCCTTAGATAAGTGTTCACACTTGAACTCAGTGCCATTCTAAACCCAGAGTTAACCAGGTGTTTCATGTTTAACACTGTTCATGCTTAAGTTATTAATCTTGGGTATTCAGGTTTTCAGCATCATTACTCCAGTCTTCAGTGTCTCATGATCCTTCAGAAAGCCTTCTAATAGGCTGATTTGGTGATCAAGAAATATTTCTTATTATTATCATATCAATGTTAAAAACATGACAAAAAAATCTCCCTAGTTCCTGGGTGTTGTTATTGAACTCCTAGCAGTAAAATATCAAACAAGGACCATAAGGATGAAGAATGACTTTGATATTGGCTGATTTTTAAATGGGTTTATAGTTATCATTCTGTACACAGCTATGAAACCTTATAGTCGAAATTCAGCGGAGCTGTTGAATACTTGAATCCGGTTGGTGGACGAACATTCAAATTAGTAAAGGAGGCGTGTAGGGATGTCATGGTACCAAAATTCCAGTAGTCGGTACCGATACTATTAAAATTTTACGGTTCTCGGTACCAATTTCGGTACCACAGCAAAATCAGTTTGAACTATTTTTCCAATTTAATTATTTGAAAAAAAATGCAATTCAATTAAATGACTTTATTATTTATGACGGTACATTTATGAAAGCATTGAAGGCTAAATGCTGTTTAAACAAAAATATTGATGATATTGAGAAATATTGCTTATAAAAAAATCAAGTGAAAATAAGCAACCTTCTATGCACACATTATTATTTTTAGTAGTAGTATTTTTAATTAATGGAGACGTAGTTAAATTTATTGTACAGTAGCCTAATATAATTATTTTTGTCCAAAAAAGTTAAACCAAACTTTTATTTTGACGGGTTGCCGTGAAGACCTTTGAGTTTCTGTGCGTGTATGATATGACGATAGTTTTTCTCAAATGAAGCGGTAAAATGCTCATGAATTGACTCTCGGAGATGAATTGAATCATGAATCATGTCACCATATTGTGAGGCAGTAGAGACTGAAAACAGCGCGAGCGTCACTCGTGCTTCAGTATGTGTGTGTGTGTGTGTGTGTGTGTGTGAGGCAATGTTAAATGAAACCGCGCGTCTGCGCCGTTCATTCACACAGAAACAAGCAGAACATGCAGGGTTAATACTTAAATAGTCTTTGACATCAGCAGCGCCGCCGGTCGCCATGTCTCAGCGATTTCATGAAGAGGACGCAACTTCACACCCTTTGTGCATGCATGCGCATCCAGAACCGGGTTTGACCGGGTACTCGGTACCGTGACGTTTAAAAATGTTTAGTACCGACTTGGTACCGAAGTAGCCTACCGAATATTTTGACAACACTACCACACACAAAAGCCTTTTTAAGGCCAAAAACCTGAGAAATTCAACATTTGAACAATGTCTTAAGGTGTGGTAAATGTCATATAAGCAGAATAATTGACTCCGTGCCATTGAATTATTAGAAAATAATGCACACCTAATTACCACCTTCGAATTATTCTGTCATTCTAATTATTATATGTCGTCAATTATTCCTTACATATTTATTAGAGTAAATAAATCAAACATTACTTAATGAGATGGTAGTGAGGGGTAATAAGTGATTATGTAAAGTTATTAGACATATTTTATCCAATGCTTTGGAAATTTGGAAGTAAGTTTATAAAGAATTTGGTTAAAACCCAAATATAGCGTAGTATACAAATATATACTTTGATGGTGGCTCTGCATGTACTGTAATACTCTGTCAGAGTTTCACCAAAAAATGAACACAACCTTCAACTAGATCTCTCTATTTTTCCGTCTTTCTCAGCAACTCTTCAACTGTCAAGCGCTCAAGAAGTTGAGCATGCCTGACAATGACCTCTCCAGCCTGCCAACCACCATCGCCAGCCTTGTGAATCTGAAGGAGTTAGATATTAGTAAAAATGGTATATCCTTAACTCAATTTATTCTATATTTGCTTTTTAATTCATTCTTGTACCTTTATACACTAATGTATCAACATGGTAAAACTGGCTTTATTTCAGGTATTCAAGAGTTTCCTGACAACATCAAATGCTGTAAATGTCTATCAATTGTGGAGGCCAGTGTAAATCCTATAGCCAAGTAAGTAGAGCTGCTCACATTTCTTGAAACCTTAAATGTTTGATAATTGTTGTATTATATACATATGGGTAATTGACGAATCCATGTTTATTTATTTTACATTTTGTCAGCATTTGATGTTGAATGATTTTAGGTTAAATTTAAAAAGTAATTTAAATTGTGATGTGATGCATTAAAGAAAAAAAAGTATTCCATGTAGTCCCTCAAATATGAATTGGTAATACAAAAAATGTGAATAATAATTATAAAAAAAAAAGAATAAAAAGAAGCATGTCATTTGAAGTATTTCTTCTACTATTGCCATTTCCTTCAAATTCTGTTTCCTGACTACAGTATTTTTTATCATACAGTATATGGATTGGCTGTATATATTATGTTCCTTATCTGGTTTCCTTAAGATAAAAGTGAACGTACAGTATATGTAAATTCTAGATATTTTCATATACTTTTCTATCTTTTTAAATTCAGTTTTAAAATAAGTAAACATAATGTTGAATAATAAGCACATTTGTGCATTAATTCTGCATATTGCAAGTAGACGTCATGCCTTGAACCAAACTCCACTCAAGTAGAGATTAGACATGCATTTCTATGTTGATCTCAATTTATTCCTTAGGCCTTCAGTCGGAAGCTGAGCTTAAATCTTTGATTCAGAAGTTTATGATAGAGGATCAAACATTCAGGATCCAGTGCATGGTCTCTGCAGAGAGCCCTTTTCTTCATATTATGATTAAATCATCCCTCAAGTGACTCCATTTACTGGGATGCTAACAGAGCCAGTAGAAGGGGAAGTGTAGAGGGATTACAGATGGCTCTCACCGCTTCTGAAGTACTTAACGCTTATCAAATCTTAAGGGCACTGGCCTTTGAGAGGGTCTGATCACCTCTCTGTTCCTGCAGGCTCCCGGACGGCTTCACCCAGCTCCTCAACTTGACACAGCTCTTCTTAAATGACGCCTTCCTTGAATACCTGCCTGCCAATTTTGGGAGGTAAGAGCTTCATCGTGGGCCTCTGTGTTCCTGTTCTGCTGGGAATTGTGAAACAGTTCTTCAACACACCTGTCTGAGTCAGTCTCATTCTTGTTGTTGTCATTGTAGTGTTTTTATTTTTAGATGTTATTTTGTATCCAAGGAGCAGCATGGTGCTGATTCTGGCAGTGATTTGCCTAAAGCTTTCATGAATAAATGGGTTCTTGCGGCTCATATTGGGTTTAATAAAGAATGGTTATGTCAGTTGGATTGGGGAAAATGGGATTCATTATTGCAGCTGACATTGGTCAAGGGCTGTTGCATTTAGAATCTGGAGAAATTCACTAAGAATGAATTGCCCTGACAACACTGTGTATTTGCACGGACTGTCTGTGTCGTTATAGCATTTGATTCATTTTCTTTTAATCTGTCTTTTCATGCTCTTTTAGAAGGTGGTAACAAAATGTTAATTATGGCTGGTAAATAGTGCTAAGTTTGAACATTTATAGCTAGAAGGGCACATTAATGCGTCTGGTTAAACTGCATTGTGAGTGATTGGAAAATATGTATTTTTTTGTGCTCAAATACCACATGTGAAGTGGAAGAACTGTTTAGTAAATTCATCCCTCTGTGTTTGCTTTAGAAAAAACCTTGAGATAAGTTTCTAAAAAAAAGCTGTTTTTCAGATTGTCTAAATTACGGATCCTGGAGCTTCGTGAGAATCACCTGAAAACTATGCCAAAGTAAGTAATTGCCATTGAAAAGCAAAGGAAAACTGTTTGGCATAGGCATTCTATTTGAATTTCTTTATTTAGACTGCCTTCAAATGTAAAGAGATGGAGATATTGTCATTACACCTACTATAACAGATGGGCAAATAAGGCAATATTGATGTTTGAATTGAATGCTACTTCAAATAATCACATTAATATATAAAACTCTTCTCTTGTCTTTCCTGAAGAGGAATGTCATGTATTTATTGATTTATTCATTTTGTTCATCCCTCAGCAATGTGACATGAGTTAGAATAGCAGAGTCAGTGTAGCAGAGTCTACAATGTCATTTGTCACAGTGAGGAAGACCTCTGGACTCCTCTAGAGAGGGACACATTGCACACGGTGGTTTATGCTTGCTGACTTGTTCAGATGTCCTGGTTCAAGACTATTTTTATCTGCCACCAATAATACCGCCCAGCCTTCCTTCCAAACCAGACTGTATGAAGGAATGTTCTCCAAACTGGGAGAGAGATGTTTGCCCACATGCAACAATTAAATGTGGGCTATGTCATCACAGATATCCGAGTAAATTATTACAGACTTTTCTTTATTGGGTGGACTAGTCTTTTAAATTCTAAAATTAAAGGTGCATTTAACAGTCCATAGTTTATATATCAATTGAGTTTTGATTTCTTTTCTTGTCATGTTGCAGGTCAATTCATAGGCTTTCGCAACTGGAGCGGTTAGACTTGGGAAGCAATGAATTCTCTGAACTGGTAAGAAAGATGTTCTCCTATTGAACACTTTTTATCAATGGGACAGCTGCTACCTCACTCAGTCTTTACCCAGCATGGATTTTGGCTTTAGTGGGGATAGAGGAGGGAGTAGGGGAAGTTATTGCCTCCATTCCCAGATTCTCTTGTCAGATCTCTGGTGCTGCACTGCGTTGGTTGCATCATGCCCTGATCCATTATTCATGAATTGGTTCAAACACGTAGCGCTTGCCATGACAGAACGTTCACCACTGAGCTGCATTTAATTGGCTCACCCAAGCTGGAGTAAACAATGGCAGGGAATGTATCATACGTATCACAGGTACCCCCACTCCCAACATGCCTATAGCAGTTTCTTTCAGTGCTTGATGCTGGCAATCTTGCATTCATTTTTTTTTTGAGTATAAATCAATGAACAGGTCTGTGAGCGGGCAAGTTACTGTGTCTAGTGGAACTGTGCCAGTTGAACTCCAAATTAGCCATTAATAGCAGACTTCTTCCAATAATGACTTTGCTTTGTGATAATTTGACAAGGAGATGTTTGTTGTTTTTAAAACTGGTCCATTCCAATGACCCATTTTGGAAACATTTGTAATAATGGCTGGAAAAACATTTTAAACTAGGGATAGGTGATAAATCGATATCGACTTTTATCAGAAGCAATAAATCCACAATATCGATAATAAACTAATTGTACTAGTAGTAACAGTTTAAGTATACTTTGTTTAACAATATCAACTTTGAATTCACTATATAGAACTGTTATATTTTTTTCTACATATTTTACTTTTGCCCAGCTGTATTTTAAGCTTTCCTGTACCAAACAGGTTAAGTTTATAGAGCTGTGAAATTACTTTTAAACTTTGTATCAGTGTCATACACACATTTGGAATATCCAGGACACTTTGTCCTTGGGTGATGAAAAAAATGCATGCGCGCATCAATGCTTCCAAAGGGAACAGATTGTTTGGCATTGCAGTAAGCGTTCTTTACTGCTCAAAGCCCCCAAGTAATAAGAGAACACCCATCAACACTTTCTGGTTCTGCTGTCTGGACTTTCAATCTCTGTTTCCCATTTCAGGATGACTTTTCAAATAACTTTTGGCCTTTCCTGTTGGCAGCCCCATCAGTGCTATTTTAATTTGTGCTCCGCTCCCTACATTCTTGATAAGCCCCCTTTAATAGTAATATTTTTTAACTACCACTTTTGGTGAAACCTCTTCATGGAGTGATGGAGTCCCATTACTTTTTGAAGACATTAGAGGAACAAATCCTGTGTTTTCTTGTATAACTATAAACTATAAAAGTAAACTATTATCAAACCTAAAAATAACCTAGCCTGAAAAAATTGCTAGTTTTAAATGACAATGGTGATTTTTGATCTGTCTCACCTCAGAGGTATTGTCCTTGACTGTGTCAATTTTAAACATTTGCGTATAACTTTTACATACTACAATGAAACTAACAACAATTTCATAGGTTAACTACTTTTCATGATTAACTAATTTGAGTGACTAAATTCATTCATTCATTCATTCATTCCATGTTTTATTAGTAAATGACAGAATCACACAAAATCAGACATATTCTGAGTTTTGGTAACAGGGCTACAAAAATTGAAAGCCTCGTAAAATGACCAGAAAATTAAAAAGCTCATATAATATTTAGTTTCACATTCTTCGGTTGATGTTCGACATTATCTGAAGGTTAAGCATCTCATTTCAATGTGATTCAGGCCCTGATTTGTACTCTTTCATGGAAAGTACCAAATCTTTCATAAGAAAAACAACAGCACATTAACAAGCAATAATTCTCAACTGAAACTACTTAGCGGTTTTCTCAAGTATTTGTTGGTGCATTGCATCATGTCAGGTAATCATGGAATAGCAGTTGCACAGCCTGAAAACAACCATACGTTTAATTTATTATAGCTCTGTTGGTGTCATGTTCTTTTACAGAGATATTTCTCTCTAACAGCTCACAGTCCTCAAACAATGGGTGTTGAGAATTGAGCACTGATGGCATGAGGCGTTTGTCAGAATATCTGATTTTTTTCTGTGATGTTGGCAGATGTTGGCTGGTGTGGTGCTCTGAGCTGCAGATAGTTTCTTAATTGAAGTCCTTGCTGAGGGGATCATGAAGGGACAGATGCTGAGGCTCAAAGAGAGAAAAGCAGAGAGAAGCCATTAAAAACTGGATGAGTCTGCAGCACACAGAGGATTTGGGTCTTTTGAAACTCAATTTAAAACAATAATGTGTTTTTGAGGCCTCTGGAATGTTGAGATTTGTCAAGATCTTGCTTTTATTTGATAAGAATTGGTTATTGGTTTCATCACCATATTTGTGCTTATAATGATTCAAAGGATGTGCACTAAAGTGGTTTGATTTAATATCTAATACCCACTCTAAAGTGATTTTCTGAAATAAAAATAGGCTCCAGTATTTCCTTTGCAAAGTAATATTTTTATTTGGTTTTGCTTTTTGAATATCTTGGATGATGTAGATAAGCAAATGAAGATTCTCAAAGGATTTACAATAGCTACATGTATCACCACATAGTGTCTTTCTGTCTAGGAGCTGTGTTAAGCCCCAGAACCATTACATTTTTCACCAAATGTCTGAGCTTTCAATTTGGAGGTTTATTTCATATATGTTAAAGGCCAAACATATGTATATATATACTTTGCCAAGGAAAGTATTATATGATGCACATTGAGAAGAAAAAGGTTTTAAAAAAGGTACTCTCTTAGAAGAAAATGTTTAAAAATATTCAAAACCTTAAAGGGTTCTGTAAGGCACTTCATATAAAACCTTTTGGGGTTTCCATCATGGGATTATTTTATGAATTTAGTTTTAATTAATACATTTTCTTTTCATTCTTTTTTAATTTTAATAGAGCAGCTTGTAAACATACTGTATCACTAGATACAGTAAATTGTAAGTTTAAAATTGAAATAACCTTTTAAATGTGAAAGTATTTTGAACCCATTTAAAATATTTCCAATTATATAGAACCTTTTTGGCATAAAAGTTTTTAAAAAAAAAATTGAACCTTGAACCCTTGTTCCCTAGAAACTTTTTTCCACCGTCGGGCCAAACCATTCTCATACTGATCCGGCCCAGCCGGTATGGATATAATAATAATTAATAATAATTCATTACATTTATATAGCGCTTTTCTAGGCACTCAAAGCGCTTCACATGGAAGGGGGAATCTCCTCCATATGGTTTATTTTCCACTGTGAGGCCACACAGTTGTTTGCTTCAGTTGCCTTGGTAAAGCACGAGTTAACAGACCAAATGAAATGTAAATAGCGACCATGTTATGGAGGATGGTCAGATATTTCTTTTAATTTTATTATTAGGTTGCCTTAACTTCGCTCAAATAGCGTGCTTGGCCAGCTACAGACAAACTGGCTGCCAGGCAACAGACAAGAGACCAATCCTGAGTCACTACATGCATTCTACCAGCACAGTTGGCCACGGTTTGTAATTGTGCCGTGCCGAACCAAGTTCAAGTGGAAATATTACTGGAACTGTTCCTTACCTTTCTTAGAATCATTTGGCCAGACGGTGGAAAAGCAGCTTAAGAGTGTATACCATATAGATTTAATAGATTGGTTTTCATTTGTGATGCTGTATATATTGTTCTTTTGTTGGTCATGACCCTCTTTTATGTTACAGCCAGAAGTGCTGGAGCAGATCCATAGTCTAAAAGAGCTGTGGCTGGACAACAATTCATTACAAACTATACCAGGGGTAAGCACAGGATACATCCACTCACAATTTCAAAAGTAGAATAGATATCCAGAGTAGCATTTTACTGCATGTACGAAATATCAGCATACCTTGTCAACCCTGTTATAGATTTCATGCATATATAATACCAGTAAGGCTAAATTAACATTTTATCATTATATAATCAGTTCCTTGTCATTCGGACATATCATTATTAGCGTTAAAAGTACTTGAGTGGCAGTAAATGATGACACAATCTTTGTGGAAACTATTGGAAGTTGACATGGCATTTAAACATAGATACTGGACTGTAATATATGTATAAAGTATAATATATTATTTCTTTCATTTATCTCTCTTGTTGTCTGCCGAAGTCTATTGGGAAACTGAGGCAGCTGCGATATCTAGACTTGGCCAAGAACAGGATTGAGAGTCTAGATGCAGATATCTCTGGCTGTGAGTCCTTAGAGGACCTACTTCTTTCCTCCAACATGCTGCAACAGTTACCTGATTCAATAGGTGAAGTTCCACTACTTGCTTTGTTGGAAATATTTGGGGTTTTAGGGTGTTTTCAGTATATAAGATTAATTGTGCATGATGTATCTTTATAATGTTACAGGAAAGTTGAAAAAGTTGACAACATTAAAAGTTGATGACAACCAGCTCACCTCACTGCCTAACACTATTGGAAGGTTAGTAACTCACTTACAACTCATCCAGCTGTGTAAAAGAAAAATGACAAAGGCAGAAAATACCTCTGAGACGTCTTAGATTGTATTCCCTGAACATTCCTCTAATGCACAGTTTTTTCTTTCTTTCTTTAAGTCTATGGAATTTTTGTTGTGGTTTATAGCCAAATAATAGACCTCTGATGCAAGTCTTTACTGACCTGAGCCTTTGTAATTATATATATATATATACATCTTTTTATGATGACATTCAGTGACATTGAACTCTAGCTTATTGTGTCTGTATTGGATTTCTCTGTGAATTGCCATCTGGAGCATGATATAACAATTCTGCAGCTTTGCTGCTGTCATTCTGACAGTTTTTCACACCCCAGCATGAGAAAATGCTGACTGTCAACTTCATTGTGACTCTCAGCTCAAGCAGTATCTTTCAATCTTTATTATCTATTGAGGGAAATTGTATGTAGTCCTGATTGGGAAAACATGAGGTTCTGGGATTAAAATGTACAATTAATTTAAAACCCTAAAAAAAGTAATTAGATGTAAACCTCCTTAGAGTCAATATATTGTTTAGCTAAAATGTACATTGATATCTGATAACTTGTAAATGAATAGTTTGATCTATTGTTTTGGTCATTCTACAAAATGAGTGTCATTTGTGTCTTTCATACACTACTGTTCAAAGGTTTGGGGTCAATACAAATATTTTTTCAAGAAATAATACTTTTATTTAACATGGGTGTGTTAAATTGGTCAAAATGACAGTAAAGACATAGAAAATATATTTTTGTTAAACAGAAAACAATTTTGTAATAAAAACATTTTAATAATGAATAGCTGATGGCAACTTTTTTACATCTTGTTATAGTGGTGTCTTTTCTAAACAACTTATCATTGAAAGTGGGTATATGTAGAAGTATCAGCATTTTTTTGCAAAGCAGTACCTTGTACTTATCAAATTAAACCATTAAACTGTCAACCCTGTAATCTTTCTGAACAATTAAATCGCAGTATACAGTATTAAGATGTTTTAATTTCGTTTGAGATGGCACAATGCAATTAACACTGAAAAATATTAACCTTATATTGGTCTAATTAACTGTTTAAAATCTTCCAGAAATTAATTTTAGAAATGACCTTATCAAACCAGTTTCGTAAGTTTGACTTTGGATTTTTAATTCAAAATCAAATGGGAAATTCAGGGACGAAGTGTATACACCATTAGTCACAGAATATGTTAATTGAGAGGTCATATTTTCTGCAGACTGCCTTTTTCCTTTATCAAAGCTGTCACCACTACCTCATTCCTGTGATACTATACTCCATGCATCTCTCTTCTTGGTTTGTCATTGCTCGGTTCTGTGTGTTGTGTTAATCAAACATGCATCTTAAATGGGCACCTCAGTGCACGTGGCAAAACCGGGTAAGTAGACCAGCGAGCATTTGTATTCCCCACACGTCTGCCACAGCATGTTTATTTAGGCAAGGGCATACCTTTGCATCCATATCTCGCTTAAAGAGACACAATGAAAGCCCTACATATGGAAGGCCAGCTGGACCGGTCTGCTAGTACAAATGTTGTACTAATGACCGTACTTAGCTTAACAAACATATGTTGACCTCTTTCAAATTCATTAAATTAAAATATGACATAAAGGGGGAAAGCAACTAAGAAACAAAATACATGTTTTAAATGACTAATGTGAGGTCCAAATGCACTCATTACTAAAAGTACTGAAACTCGTTTGACTCAATAAACACTGTGGCACATACCAGACCATTGTAAATGCTATAAACTAACATAAGTTTTTTAGAGCCCATATTTCATAGGATAAGAGTGTTTTGTACAACCACCAGAACTGCATTGCAGTGTAATATATTTTTAGTAAAATCATCATTAATCCCTTTACCATTTCTTCTGTTAATTCATACCTTTGTTACGTGGAGACAATGGTTCCACATAACTCACAATTCTCATTTTCCATTAACAAAACGTATTCCTTTTCTAAAAAGGATATGAGCCCTACACTCATACTACTTGTATTGAATATACTCAGGCTTGGATATTTTGTAGGCGCATTGTAAACATTTGAATGGGATGTTTGAATGTGAAATGGATATTAAAGGAATAGTTTACCTGTCATCATTTACACACCTTAATTTTCTTCCAAACCGTTATGACTTTCTATTCCTCCGTGGAACACAAAAGAAAAAATGTTGATAAATGTACTGGGCGCTCTTTTCCAACGAAAATGAATGGGAACTCAGCATGGCAAGCTCCAACATGACAAAATACCACCATAAGAATTATAAACTGACATCGGTACTACATGTTCCAAGTCTTATGAAGCCACACAAGCTAAGAGAAGTCTGTAAGAATAGGGACTAATTATACTGTGCTAATATGAAGGAATATCAGTACTGATTTTTTACAGGTGTTTAACCCATATTTTGAACTATGCTTTTTAAACATTTGAATGACATGTTTTTGGGTTTAAAGGAAAATGCCAATACCTTTTATGTTATGTTCTATGGATTCTTTTCTTACAATGTATGATTACTTGTGAAAATGTATTTATTGATTACCTCCCACTTGAAATAGAATTGATGTTGATTGTGCCATATAAGATTTTCTGTAAATAATACAAAGCTTTTATATGGCTTTAGAAGACTTGAAAAACAGTGCACAAGTTGTTATGGTTATGGTTAAGTTGTTGTCATCTTTGGAGCTTGACTATCTGTATCATCATTCATTTTAATTACATGAAAAAAGAGTGTTCTACAAATTGAAAATCAAATGGGTTTGGAACGACATGAGGGTGAGCATTTTTAATAAAAAATAGGTGAAATCTTCCTTTGGTCTGGAATTTGGTTAAAACACCTAACTTGCTACTCAACCCAAACTCACAAAAATGTTTTGAAGAAGAGTTATCCTCTACAGTTGAGGCAAATATGTCTTTATCTGCTGGACTTTAAAAAGACGTCACATGATGCATACATTTATCTTATCATCTCATTAAGTGTTTTCAATTAGCTTTCAATAAGGATTAATCGACCTTGCATAACTATACACTCCTCACCTGCTTTCTCTTACATCTGCCAGTTTATCACTTTTAGAGGAGTTTGACTGTAGCTGTAATGAACTGGAATCCCTGCCTCCCACCATTGGCTACCTGCACAATCTTCGGACATTTGCGGCCGATGAAAACTTCTTGGCTGAGCTGCCCAGGGAAGTGAGTATTGGTGGCCTTCTCTTTCTACAGAATTAATAACGGAAATTAAAGATACATTCTCTATATGTCTTACCTTTCTTTGTTCTGGAAATACATCCTACTGTAGACTAGCTAAGTTTGTTTAGATGGTTGCTAGTATAAATAACCTGTTCAAAACCATTAAAACGTTCAAAGGTTAAACAACATAAAAAATGTGTCCATGCCTGTCTACAACATTAATGAGCTCAACTTAAACCAGTTAAACCCAGACCATATAGGAATTTGTATTCAACAGGGTTCTTAAATTACTTCCAAACAACTTTTTAAACTCACCTTTAGAACTTTGGGGTCATATAGATTTGATATGAATACCTTCATGATATCTTGATACCTTTTATAAAGGTCGTCTCAGTTTATTTATTTATTTATTTATTTTTGTTTTTTTGCACAGTCTAAAATCATGGTGTGCAGACTGTTCAACAGGGCCACAGCTTTAAAATTATTAAACACCTACACTACCGTTCAAAAGTTTGTGGTTGGTAGGGGATTTTAATGTTTTTGAAACAAGTCTCTTAGACTCATCAAGGCTGCATTTATTTATTACAATTCAAAATAACTCGTGTTATTTAAATAATATTTAAAATGTAATTTATTCCTGTGATGGCAAAGCTGAATTTTCAGCATCATTACTCCACTCTTCAGTGTCACATGATCCTTCAGAAATCATTCTAATGCTCATTTGGTGCTTAAGAAACATTTTATATTATTATCAGTGTTGAAAATAATTTTTGTGGAAATCGTGAGGTATTTTCCTTTTTTTTTAAGATTCTTTGATTGAAGAAAAGCATTTTATTTCATAATGTGTCCTTGCTGAATACAAGTATTACTTTCTTTTAAACAAATCTTTCTGACCCTAAACCTTTGAACGGTAGTGTATTTGCTTCCCAGAATCCCAAAGAAATAATGTTTACTGTGTAGACACAACACTCAAAGCAATATTAAGGCTGTAGACAAATCAAATTAAATATAACAGTTAAAATTGATACAATATTCAAATAGGATATACATGTTTAGCGTTCAGTGTACACCTGGTGGTTCACATACATTTTGAGAGCCACTAAAGTGGCTTAATACAGCACAGCTAAAATCTGTAAAACCAAAATGCTTGGTAATGCCCTGCTGACCTTCACTTACATAACACACTGTATTGACAGTTTACAAGAGTCATTTTACCTGAGAGAAAGAGAGAATGCTGATATCCAAAAAAAAAAAAAAAAAAAGCTGACAAAATTGCACCTTACCAGAGCTATCATATCCTGTCCTGTGCTGCAGATTGGAAACTGCAAGAATGTCACGGTCATGTCCTTGCGCTCCAATAAACTGGAGTTTCTGCCTGATGAAATTGGACAGATGACAAAGCTACGTGTTCTCAATCTAAGTGACAATAGGTAACACCTGATGTTCCTGTAGTTATTTTTTTGTTCTCATTTTACACCCTGTGCACACATTTATCACACCAACACATGATCTTCAACATTGTTTACTAAATTAAAGATGAGACACATGAAAATCAGCTCAAAGCATATAAAGTACTTCGAACCTCTTATAGGTTGTTTTGAACAATCTTGATCGGTTTATGTAAAGCAGTGAGGATGGTGTTTATTATTTTCCATAATGGCACAGTAATGGGGCATGACATCATAAAAGTGCCTGGCCTGCCCATAGGCCAATTAAAAAAGCTCTTTATGAGCTATGTGGGCAGTTTAGATGCTCTGAATGCGATTACCTGGAAACTGAGTAATTAAACTTAACCAAGACTAAATGCGACATAGACATTAGAGTACCTGGGTTAATGGGCCCCTTAAATGGAGAGAATTACCACAGGTCTTCAAAACATTTACACCAAATAACTCACCCCAACAGTCTCATTTGGCTTTTGACATCCATGTTTTACCTTTTTGAATTCTCTTGAACTGATTCTTTATGTTCTGTTTTAGGTTAAAGAATCTTCCCTTCACGTTCACTAAATTGAAAGATCTTGCTGCACTGTGGTTATCTGACAATCAGGTTGTTATCTGGACCTCCTTTTAAAATAATGTACAAAGTCTTGTCTATACAGTATTTGGACCACTTTTAACCACATTTTACAAACCATTTAATACAATTGGCCCCCAATTAGTGTTTGGGCCATATAAAACTTAATGTATGAATTTCATTGCATTAATGCATTATTTAACAAAATATAAAACTAAATTAATCTCCACCCCACCCCAAATTTAAGTAAGTAAAATTGTTTTACTTACTTAGAACCAAATGCCACTTTGTTTTATTTTTATAAAGTAATTCAGTGATGTTCATACATCGATGTATCTACTTAATTGTTTGTTAAATGTGGTTAAAAAGTAGGGATGCACCGGTTTTGGCCGATACTGATCATTCTTTATTTATTTGAAAGCCGATAACCGATATATTGGGCAATAAATCTAAATCCAAATTTTTGAGAGCCTGATTACAAGAATAAAAGTATCACCATTAAAAGCCATGTTCTAAGCACACAATTATAATGTTCTCATTATAATTTTATGTAGCCTATATAACAGCACTTGTTGCACTTAACTGCATTTTCCTTTTTTGAAGTGATTCCAATTATATTTCAAGAAATTCAAAACCATAATGGTGAACAGTTCACATCTGAAGTGTCTCAGCTAAAGGAAATGATCCATTATTTATTGGCTTTAATATATCGGCCAAATTTTCTTATTGGGACGATAACAATAACATTAAAAATGAACATATATCGTCCGATGCTGATATGGTGGCCGATATATCGTGCATCCCTTTTAAAAAGTAGTCGTAATACATACTGCCATTAATACATTTGATTTGACAGTTGTATTTGTTTACAATAGTTATTTTTGTTATTCAGTCCAAGGCCCTTATCCCCCTTCAAACAGAGGCTCACCCTGAGACCAAACAGAGAGTCCTTACCAATTACATGTTTCCTCAGCAGCCCCGGCATGATGAGGGTGAGAATACAGTAAATCAGTCGTTTCTCTTTTCTTCTTTACATTTTACCGGATTCATTTTTTTGGATGGATGTGTGTTTTCCATGCTGCAGATTACCAGTCTGACACTGACAGCTTTAATCCCACTCTCTGGGAGGAGCAGAGACAACAGAGGATGACGGTGGCATTTGAGTTTGAGGACAAGAAGGAAGAAGAGGACAACTCAGGAAAAGTGAAGGTCCCCTTAGGAATTAAAAATGTGAAACAGTCAGCCTCTTTGGCCCCGTTTACACCTGGCATTAACATCCATCTCACGTGATCTCATCTGATCACAAATGTTAATATCAGATGTAACCGGGGCCATTGCTGTATCTGGTTAGCTGTGATTAATGAAAAAACACTTTTAAGGATCAGAAAAGGTCATAGAGCTGCCATATGGGCTAAATCCTCTTCCCTCTATCTGCAGGTTGAGATTAATCTGAAGCGCTATCCCACCCCTTACCCAGAAGACCTAAAGAACATGGTGAAGTCAGTGCAGAACCTGGTGGGTAAGACCACTCACCCCCTCAACACTGAAAAATGCTCTTCTGGGACCAATATGGAGCTCCACAGCCAAGACAAGTATGAGCCCAAGTGGCCCATTGCTCCTAAGGAGGTAATGCTTCTTTATCTTATTTTACCACAGTGCCTACCTGGGTTCATACATCAATGTCTCTGCAATTTGCTTACAATGTGCTTTTTTTTTTGTTTTATAAAAAGGATAGATCAGACTCTGAATTTCAAATGGAATGCTGATAAACAAATAACTGTTACTACTATATTATGATCCAAGTTTACAGGTAGACCAAAAGATTTCAAAATAGGCTCTGGGGACCACCTTTGGGACAAAAATAATAATAATTTGACAGTTGACAGCTGCAAAATCAGGTTTTGTAGGGATGCCAGACTTTCTTCAAGATTCCTTAAGATTGTATTATTCATCTTTATTTATTTTTTTTAAATGTCGTTTGAAATCATTTTAAACATATAATAATAATAATTATGTAAAATAATTGTAAATATTACATTATATTATATTTATATTATTATTTTATAAACAATCAGAGGTAATATATAACGGTGATTACCCATGGTAAAATGAAAAATGTGACACATTGCTTGAATATCCATCACTTGGGAGGCACAGTTTATTTTGTCATTGAATCATGAGACACCATTCAATGAGATTAGCGTATGTTCTTTGCAGGTGATGGAGCGAGAGGTCAAAGACTATTCTAAAACACCAATGTCTGATCAAGGTGTCCTCCTCAACTCAGCCATTGACATCCCAAAACGCAAAGAGGATCTGACTGAGAGCTCGGAAGTATGACAAGTTTTCTCTTTTAATTTTGTCTCTTTTAAATGCTGAATGCCTTAGCTTTATCCTCTTAAAGCATTTACACACAGCAATATCTCGGGGTAGCAGCTTATTTTACACCCCCTTTAACCTTTATATTGGTTCATTATTGTAACTACAAAACACATAAGGGATTTATGAAGGCAATAACTTTAAAAGAGAAGGATGAGAGTGTGTAATGAAATTTTGGCTGTAGTTTCTTTGTTTTTGAAGGCCTAGTATTTGCAGCCTATGTGTCTGAGTCAGTTTGGTTGTTTGTACAGTATAGAGAGTGTTGTGTAGTACTGAGAGTGTTTGTTAAAGGTTAGCTGAACCCGCGGAGATAAAATACACAAAGATCAGAGCAAATGTTTCATCTCTCACAGCCAGCAACCCCCCTCCCCAACCGCCAGAGCTGCAGTGTTGTTTAGGACACAGGACAACAAAGAAGTCATTAACTTTGCCTATGAATATTAGAGCAGAGCTGGTGCAATTAGTAATGAATGTCACAATCACCTTGTAGGATGCTTCATTTTTTTGGTAACTCACCTTTAGTATATCCTACAATTATTTACTAGAAATCTAGATCAACAGTGTTTTTACCCTCGCTCAGTCTTCAGGTTTATTTCCCGTAGCACTGCTCAGTTTTACAGCTGAAAATCTTTCAGTAAACAGAAATAAAGGTCAGAGTGAAATGTCAAGAACACTCAGAGGACCCATTAAAGGTCCCTATACGAAAATATTAATTGAATTCAGGAATGGTAAGATGATTTGAGTAAACCAGAATAAATCAAGGAGTTATGCAAACACAGCTACATTCGTAATCCATTCATTGATGCCAGGCTTCTCTATGCTTGCAGTAGCTCTTTGTTTAGAATAGCATACAAGTGCATGGTGTATTTTGTCCGTCGCAGCTTGGCCTCACACTGCTTTCCCCCAGGGTCTCAGAGACCCCCCCCCCAGCCAAACTGTGGAGCTACAAGCATTATTATTAGTATTATCAGGGTTACCGGGACCTTGGGAGTACCAGTGCCATAAACCTCATGTTTCTTACACATTCTTTTCTTTCTAGACCATGAGAATCCATTTTTGTTTGTTTGTTTGTATATATGTATGTATGTTTGTTTTGCTTAGATTTCTTTACATCGCGTCGTCCCCAAGCCGCTACAGCCAGAGAATACGAGCCTGGCCGTTACTTCCTCTTCCCGTTTCTGCCTCATAGTAAGTGGCTGAGAGACCAGACAGCAGAAAACCAGCTAAGCATATGGGGTGGCTCATTTCAACTGCCTTCAAAGCAAATTCAATTCGTTTTCTCAGACACCCCCATTGTGGGTGAAAGATTGAAATACATGCATGGGTTTGTTTTCTATAATGAAGGAAAAAACACTCCCAGTTCATCAGTTTCCAGCATAATGTCAGTGTTCGAATTGTAGGGAGGCTAGAGGGGAGATTGGCCAATTTCTTTTTGCCAATTCCAAAGTCTTTTTAAATAAAATAATAATTAAAAAAATAATAAAAAGAGCTATTATAAAAGTAATAGACACCAGTACCTGTCAAAAGTTTGAAAACATTTTTTTTTTAATATTGTGAAATATAATTTAAAATAACAGTTTTCCACATGAATATATTTTCAAATGTATTTTATTCCTGTGATGGCAAAGCTGAATTTTCAGCATCATTATAATGGTGATTTGCTGCTTAATTACTTCTTATTAACAATGCTGAAAACAGTGATGCCGCTTAATGTTTTTGTGGACACTGTGATACCTTTTTTCAAGATTATTTGATAAATAGAAAGTTCAAAACAACAGTATTTATTTGAAATAGAAATATTTTGTAATATTAAAAATGTCGTTACTGTCAATTTTGACCAATTTAATGTATCCTTGCTAAATAACAGTATAAATGTGTTACTTATATTACTTACTGAACACAAACTTTTGAATGGTAGTGTATAAGAGCTCTTTTATTCCAAATCTCCCTGAAATCTTGGGTATAATTGGAATCAAATTGCCCACATGCTGAATTTGGTTCCCAGTTAATTTAATATAAATATGAAAGCATTGGTCTGCCGCATCAATTTACACAGTCACATTTCTTTTGACCTGTTGTGCCAGAGCAATGAAGAACAAAAAAGACAAAATAGAAAAGATGATGGCAGGTAAGGGGAGAGGCGGCTATAAAGGAGTAAAAGAAATAACAAGAGACGTTGTTCTGAGAGAATGTTCTGATATGTGACTTCTCTCTTGCTCTGCTGCCGGTTGTGTGAGCCAGCCTGCTGATGTACAGTCAGGTCTGAGAGGTGTGAGTGTGAGACAGCTGTGAGAGACCTGGAAGCATCTGATTTGCTCCTGGGGGATTTGACCAGACAAGCCAGGACAAGGCCTGTGAATCCTAACAGTCTACATATTAGTCTACTAATGATGAATCTCAACTTGATGTTGAGGTGTGAGATCACACTCTGTTACTTCTGATATAGTTCTCAGCTTCAGTTTTGTTTAACTTCGAGGTCATTTGGGGACAATGTTTGTGTTTTATAATCAGGCAACTGCAATGTAATAAGGGAATTGTTTTAAGCATGTTCTAATGAATGACTCATTTCAATATACTGTAAAAGCTTTAGAGAATCTAAATACTAGCTACATTAATGTATTTCACGGTTTAGCTTTCTGATCCTTTTGTAACGTCTTTAACTGGAATCTCGTTTTTTAAACGTAATGCTGTCGTGTGTTTTAACGGCTTAGTTTTTCTAAAAGCAGGTCCTGTCTAATAGAGTTTTATGTAATATGCAATTAGGAAAACATATTTTAATATAGCCAAAATGTTTGCTGTTAATATAGCAACTGTTTTCAATATAATTGGATAGGTTGACATTTGAAAATACATTTATTTTGATTTATATTGACAGTGTGATCTAAAATTGGATTACAAATATCACCTAGTATGTTTTAGTGGGCCTATAAACAATTTCGTCTTGGTTGATTTTAGTTTTTAAATGATAGATTGTAATTTGATTGCAGGAAAACCTCCTCACTGCCCTAGTGCCTGTTTTGTATTCCTTTTGTCTACTGTTTAATTCACTGTGAATTTGACACCTGTGTTTCCAGGACTCAATGGGAGGTTCCCCCAATGATATCCGAATTTCTGACATGAGGCCAACTTTGGTAGAGCCATCTATGTACAAACCAAAGGTTGTGTTACTGGGCAAGGAAAAAAAAGGTTAGTGAGATGAAAAAGCCTGTTATTGATCTTATTGTGGACCAAAATATCATAACTTGATCTTATCTTATTTTGGTTCCATTTTTCAAGAAATCCCCTCATTCTCTTTTGATGTTTATTAACCCTCTAGGCGCCACGGTCGAGTTTACTCGACAAGATGAGGCACTGAATAAAACGGCCGATTTTGTCAAATTGGGTGTCAAATTTCGTTCGACCTCCCCTCCACTGGATGGCAGACATGTCATACTTCATCTCAGACTCAAAAAAACGTCATGCTTCTGAACAAAATGTTCGAGTTAGAGCGCATTGAATCAGTGCGATCAAAAGCGGAGCTAGTGTGAGAGTGAGCCATTTTATCAGAGCCTCTCCGTAATCGCGGCGACAGTATTGTGGTGGAGACTTTGTCTGTTATCACTGGGTATGTTAGACGAGGTCGAAGTATTCATAGTACAGTTAGGGGGCAACGTGAAGGCAGGGTGGGGAGTCGCAATGAATGTGCATACTCGGCGCGCGCGCGAGGCAGATCTGGCCGCGCTCGCGCTGCTCGTATCATCTCACTCATGATCTGTGCCTTGCCGTCGCGAGTGATCTTTTGAACTAAACAGGTCTTGTCTACTTGTGTTTGTGTGTCATATGAATAATATATATGTGCCCCATACATAGAATCAGAGTGCTTACTGTATGTAGTAAATGGAAAATCTTTACAGCAAAAGGCCAACCACTACATGCATACGGTTTGTTCTACCATTTATTAGTAATTATTTACACAGTTTGTTTACTACTTCCTATATACCTGAGCATTCAGTATTGTGCAATATAGCATACAGAAGGTGATGGACATTTTGGGGGGAAATAAGTGCTGCATTTTATCATTTAAACATGTGACTTTTCATGAAACTTCTATAATCCAAGATTTCTGCCACCATATGACGTCATAATATGCAAATTAGATGGAAAAATGTAATCCCTAAATAAACTTTGGGTCATCCTTTAATATTTCTCTAATTTACAGAAAGTCTCTATCTTTTTTCACTTTTAAGATATAGCCTTGTGAAATTAAGATGTCAAAATCGAACTTTTATGGAAAAAACCTCTGGCGCCTAAAGGGTTAATAAAGCTAAAATCCTTCTGCGAATGATGTTCTGTTATAACGATGCATTGTGTAATTGCACTGGGGATCACTGTGGAATAATAGTTATTGTGAGAAGCACAATAATTGGGGTTTATTCTAGACAAAAATAGTCGTTGTTGATGCATATATTAAACTATTTTACGTTGTATACCTCCTTTATGCCTATTTTATCTTTTTTTTTAAGAGTCCACAGATGAGTCTGAGCCAGACAAAATGCATTGTTTGAACAACAGTGGATCATCTGCCACTTATTCAGACTACTCACCCTCCCAGGGATCATCTGGCTCCTCCAACCCACCTGGAAATGTCAGTAATCTGCAAACATCTGGCAAAGAGGGGCCACCACAGACTCACTGGACCAACAGGTTGGCAAGAATTTAATCACTGCCACTATTAGTGATAGACTAATAGACCATCTGTGCTTTCATATGACATGACAGTTGATCAAACAGTTTAGATATCCAGCTCACTGACTTTTGGGTGGCCCAAAACTGACGTTGTGTCGTTGTGATAAACATCTCTGCCAATAATCCATAATTATTTAAGCCAATTGTAACAAATCAATTGCATCAACCCTCTACAGACATACTAAAGCTTGAGTCGCCATTGGCTAGTAAATTTTTTTTTATTTTACTTTCCAGACTTTTATGGAATGCAAGAACAATGCAAATTTGTAAAAAAATTACATATATATAAAATATAAATTTCAAACACTATTAAAGGCAAGTGAACAGTAAAATAAGACCAAATAATCAAACTACAAGCAATAGCACAAATAAACACAATAGAGCATAGATACAAATTAAATAAGCAGTACCTTTCAGATTTTTCAGGTAGATCTAACAGTAGATAGATACAGATTAGGTAGAATAGGTACATAAATTAAATAAAATGTACTTTTACACACACTGAATAGTCCACTGTATAAATTAAATATAGATTAATCCTTATCATGGTTACAAAAGTTTTTCAGTCAAGAGCATTGAGTGATTTTGCAACAGACAGAAGCAGGAATATTAAGATGCTGACACTTTTAAGACATAATACATGGATCCAATATACTGATACTGTTACACTTGCATTTTTCTTTACTGTTAACGCGCACTTAAGATATAACCGACTATGTTTACTAGGATACTCAACAAGACAGGGATTTTGACATAATTTTGTGTGAAATTGTCCGTTCAAGCACACTACGACGTGAAAGAGAGCTCAATTATATAGAGCTCAAAGTATTTGCGTTCAATGCGGCTGTCAGATGCGGCTTTCTGGGACAACATTAGAAAACAGTGCTTAAAGGGGTCATATAATGGTACATGCACTTTTTCAAGTTGATTGTACTGAACTGTGTGTTGGCAGTGCCTGTACACCACCATCATATAGTGATAAAAATCTATCCAGTGTTTTTGTTTTAATCTCCTTATTTGTTTTTCCCTGCCTCAAATCGACGCCCCTCCCACGATTGTTGATTGACAGCAGCGTTTCAACACATCCCCGCCCTGAGCGAGCTGTCATCATAGTCCGTCATTGTTGATACACTGGAGCAGAATGGTGTCTAAGCGATTGTGGTGTTCTGTTCTTGGGTGTAATAACGAACACAGCAGTCATTTTGATGTTCCTAAATCCGAAACGCTGAAGACGCAGTGGCTGAGTTTTGTTTTCGAAGGGAATATTCACCACGAGCAATGTCAATGCTTTCATGTTTGTGCGATTCGCAAATCTTTTCTCACCAGACTGCTTTATAAACGAGGATCAGTATAAAGCTGGTTTTGCTAAGAAGCTGCTCCTGAAAAAAGAATCGGTACCAACTATTCATGTCCCTGCTGCACCTCCAGAAGAAGTGAGTGTAAAATTGTATTAACCTTTATATTAATCTTTGCAAATCGCTTGCACGCTTCATGATAATGTGGCTAAGGTTTACACTCAGGGTACATAACGTCATATTTTCTATGTACGACGTTCTCAATATAATTCATAATCCCACGTTTATAATTAACAACGCGTTATGGTTATTGTGTTATTACAAACTGAGTACGTATACATCCGTAAACACAATGCGTTCGTACATCTCACTAAGTTACTCTAACATTACCCTGCCAGTACATACAAAGATAGATCAAAGTGACATTACATTAACCAACCATTCAGAAACGTCCTGTTCGAGCCTTAATTGTCGAACTTCTTCGGGCCGTCATCTTGTTCCGGGTCCGACTCCGGTACAAACTGATAAGGTTGCACAGATGTGTCCTCAGAGACTCCCGCTTCTTTCTCCAAAATATACCCTCAACTGTTGTCAAAACGCCCCACCGAACAGAGGGGCGGAGTGAGCGAAGCTCATTATCATTTAAAGGCATATGCACTGAAACGGCGTGCTAAAAACAGAGCTGTTTTTGACCAGGTAAAATTTGTTTTTTCTTACAATACTAATGATAATTTTTAATTAAAGTATATTACAAACTTTTCATTTAGACCCTAAAGAATCAAATGAACTTGTATGAAAATGGCATTATATGACCCCTTTAAGCTTTATTTACAACACTGTTCCAGAACAGTACAACCAAAATATTCGATGATTCTAAAAAGTGGGGCAATTCCATCTTTGCAAGTACAGTCTGACGCTTCTGACTCACAGACACAGCCTGTAAGTATGTTTTCATATTTTAAGAATTTGCTACTGACTATTCAAACGCGTGTTTTGAGCATATAATAGAGTCGCGCTTGTATGTCGTTTCTATGATTACAAATGCAGACATGGTTTTATGTTTACATACATACAAACACATTGCATTAAACCAAATACACAAAATAATGCTTTTTTTTAGAACCGTCATATGACACTTTTAAATTGGCAAGGCTTAAAAACACGTGCAAATGATTCATTTTTATGATGATGCATTGAAGTTTATCACCAGATCGGGACCAGGACAGTGACAGTTCTGTCAACTTTTGGCCATCGGGCAGTCCTTATGGTCAATTTTGCGTTAGTTGTTCATGTCTCACGTCGAGTGTGCGTGTGTGAGAGAAAGCGACAGAGGGTGCTCTCAGCCAAGCAATGTGCTCATCAGGCAATGAAATTATATCTGTGCTAAATCACAGGCAACGGAAATCGTACAATTTACTAGCCATTAGCTAATTAAAGACATTTTAGCCGCCTAGTATGAAATTTGGTTGCATTTGTGAGTGATTTAGGTGCTTTGTAGAGGGTTGTGCATATAGTTTTTACTAACTGGCAATATTTATAAAACACAGAATTGTATTTCATATTTTTACTACTCTTTCATATGTTATTCAGTGAAATAGATCGCAAATCTGTGCCTTTGTGGTGATGTCCCGTACACCACTGATGATGTTGTTATTTGCCTTTTTCCTTCCATTTTAATTAACAAGACAATTGAAGACAATTCTAAGAGGGCTCTATCTGGGCATTTGTTTCTTTTAAAATGCCTCTATTGCTCACATCACGATTTTGCTCTCACTCAAAGTCACATACAGCAGTATGACTCCTGCTGTCATCTTCAATAAAGTGTAGCGGAAAATCCATCTCTGTTGATAACAGTAAAAGTTTTATTATATTAGTACTGCAGAACAACTTAATTATCACTCCTTTCGCTGCCTGTTCTTCATAAGAACTCTTTGAGAGATTTCTGTTTTGATAACCTTGCAGAAGTATTACGTGGGCAAAATTTTGTAAACATTGAAAATCTATTTGATGAGGATGGCAGTTCAGTCAGCCACAGTGATATTTCCCAGCACTTTTCAATTTGAACACTACATATGGTATATTAAGAAAGTTAGATTTAATTTTCAATATTTCATCCCCAACATTACTTGAATGAAGACATCAAGTTAAAAGATCAAATAAAGCATAGTACATAGAGCAATGACGGGTAGTGGTTGGTTGCCTAAGGAATTTGAGCTGTACACAAATGTTGTAGATTCAGTCCTAAATGAGCAAGGAAATAGACAGTAACTAAGATTGCAACCCTATGTTTTAACCATTGTGCCCTTGAGCAAAGTACTTAACCTGAACTTGCTCAAGGGATATCATGCCATATACAGTAAGTAAAAATCTTTTAAAATTGTAAAGTTCTTAGTAATGTGCTCTTTGTATTTTTTATTTTATTTTTATGTTTGTCCTTACACTGAGTACACAAGTCTTTTTTTTTATTTTATTGTTTGTATATTTATTTATTTATTATTATTATTATTCAGTTATCATAGAGTATTAATATATGAATATAATTCAGTTTTTTCAGGGATATATAATTATAAATATAATTAATATAAATGTAATTTTTACTACCTGAACTACCCTTTCCTTGTCACAAAAAGGTAAATGTTTTGATATTCTGAGAGGCTTATTGACCTTGACACACAGTCGTGAGAGTCTACATGGGTTTCCTTTTGTTTTTTCTGCATAGTTCTAGATGCACCACATTACGTTACTGAGTTTGAATTTTATGATATTGAATATGCTTGTCATATCCAGTTTATCTCCATGTTTTTGTGTACAGATTTTTTCGTATTGTACAGTGATAAAAGCTCAAATATATACTTATCTGAATATGTCAACAGGCTGGCCCAGTCTTTCCCAAAGCCCATTGAAACCAAGCCCCTTCTGAGCCAGAGGGAAACACCTCCTTCCAGCACCCTGCAGCAGCGAGGTGAGAGGCGACCACTCAGCGACACCTTCGACAGCTGGAACGATGCCCCCCACTATGATAACACAGGTTTTGTCTCAGAAGAGACACCTCTTGACACTCCAAGCAGCAGTGCTGGAAACCCCATGCTAGGCTCAAAGCCCCGGAGTGCCTCGATGGCACATGGGCGACGGCCTCTCATGAGACAAGAGCGCATTGTGGGAGTTCCCTTAGAGCTCGATCAGACGCAACACACTTTCCACACAGTCCGCACCAACCCTGAAACTGAAGTGCCTCCTTCCTCTAACCCCTGGCAGAACTGGACGAGGACTCCCAGTCCCTTTGAGGACAGGACAGCTTTCCCTTCCAAGTTGGAAATTACTCCTGCCAACAGCCCCAATCCTGACCGCAAGGACTTTGAACAGGAGATGGGAGAACTACCCAGCACTTTTCCCTCAACTAGAGCCTGGGGGTTTCTGGACTCTACGGACTCAGGGCCGGGACGAGGTCATCCCAACATTTATTCACATGTCCAGGGTGGAAAAGACCCACACAAAGGAAACACTATGGTTGTTAGCAAGAGTTCTGAGAGACTTTCGCCAATGATGAAGGAGGTAAAAGCGAAATTTAAGAAATCTCAGAGCATAGATGAAATGGATACTGGGTCATACAAGGTTTACAGCATCCCCTTGGACCACTACAGTTCTAGCATAGAAAATCAGGGAAGTGTTGATAGAGCAGACCTCCCTGTACCACTAGAACAGAGCATGTCCAGGAGCCAATCAGCTCCAATGCTGGACGATGATATGGATGGCTACGGTTTAAATAAAAGCTCTCAGCAGCAGAAGCCTGCCATCCCAAAGAAAGTTTACCATTTTGACCAAAGCTTCAACCCGCAAAGAGCCATGGATCTTGTGAAAGCTGACAGGAGAGTTCCTCCACCTTTCCCCAACGCCCCTGAATACATAAACCAACCTGGGAAGACATTACCAAAGGAACTTGTGAGCCCGAGAGGCTACCGAGGCTATCCACCGATGGAACAGATGTTTTCATTTGCTCAGACTGCAGTCACCGACGATGCCATCAATCCACAGCTCTCTGTCCAGCCCCAGCGCTCCAGGCCGGGCTTCCTGAGGCGAGCTGACTCTCTGGTAAGTTCGACAGAGATGGCGCTATTCCGCAGAGTAGCTGAGAACCATGAGCTGCAGATGGCAGAGCACTACAACAGGCCTCAGCAGATAAAGAGCATGCTGGAACAACAGAACAGCTTGTCTACCATCTCTGACACCCAGTTCCACAAGAGGAATGGTAGGTATGATGAAGATTACTCGTCTTATCAAGAACCCAAAAAGCCCATTATGGGTTACCCCACTAAGAGTCTGACACAACGTCGCCCCCTGTCTGCACGGAGCTACAGCACAGAGACATACGGGGCATCTCAGGCAAGGCCAGTGTCTGCCCGACCCACCATGGCTGCACTGCTAGAGAAAATGCCTTCAGATTACAATCTTAGTACATGCACTGAGAAGAGCCCTGAGGGTGACATGAAGCTGAGATCTGTCCCTCAAAAACAAGAGGACCCGAACTCTAAAATGCCAGTAGATTGGAGACAGCAGCTGCTTAGACACATAGAAGCGAAGAGGCTAGACCGGGTGAGTAAGCAAGCTTTGCTTTTTGTTCTTCTACAAAAGTGTTTGTTGGCTTGGAATTTATCTAAACGCTCAGTATTTGCAAGAAATAAATTAATCCGTTCCTTATGGGTCCTTGCACACTGAGTCCGAAATTTTTGTATGCATTTTTTTGTATTTGTCACGGTGGCTCTGAATTGTCAAAACACCTCAGTCAAAATGCTTGCTATGGATACAAAAACGAAAAATAAACTATTTTTTTTAATGACGGACGAAAGTTTCGGAGCTAGTGTGTAAACGTGTTTGACACAACGTGAGGTCGTATTTATTTTTTAAAGAGCGAAAATTTCAGATGAGAATTTCGGAGTTGGTGTGCAAGGACCTTTATTCTGTCTTAGTCTTGTAAGTTATTTTATACTTTATGTTTGTTAATAATTGAGATCTTAATAAAAAATTTTTTTTTTCAGTGCAGTATATTTTACTACATTATTAAATACGTACATCTTTGTTTTACATAATAAGTTAAAGACAAATCTTAAATGAAGGCCACTTTTTAGTGTATAGACACGTGAACAGTTGGGTGAATCATAAAGCATTAAGTGTCTGGGACATATTTCACTCCAAAATCAAAGGTAATAAAATTATATTCTGCATAAATAAAATGAAGGTTTTTCTTAGTATTTTTTCATTATGATTTTTGTGCATTTTGACATTATTTTCACTAAATTCAAGCAAACCATTCTTGTTCAAAAACATTATTTTTAATACGTTTTTTTTATTCAAAAATGATTCTCACTTTTTTTCTCACTTTTCCAATAATGGGAATTTTGAAGAAATTTTTTTTTTTACCTTGAAATAATTGTAACAATGCAAAAAAGATTATTTAACGGTCCTTAAATGGCTTCAAATTCTTTATGCAGAATATCTTTCTTTCTTTCTTTTTTTTTTTAAATTGTGGTGAAATATGACCCTGGCATTTCTTTCCTGAGATTCACCCAGTTATGTACATGCAGCTTTTGGTGGTGAGCATTTGTTACTGTGTAAGTGGAATACATTACTACAGCATACTTCATTGTTCATGTAATTTAGTCCCACACTGCTGCTATTAATATTCTGTAAACGTAACCACTGTGTCTCACTAATGTGTCACGTCGGCGGTAATGACGTACTGTTGTTGTTCTGTTTGTCAAGCTTACTCACTCTGTTACAGCAATGTGCAGTCCAGTGTACCCCAGCCACAGCCTTTTGACCTTTCTGTGTGGCATACCCATTCACTCATGTCATGTGGTTGTTTCCCTCCAATCAGAGCGCTGTCCTTAAGCACAACACAGTAAACTTCGGCATGCTGTACTCTGGAGGCTATGCTGCACCGCATGCCAGCAGAAGCATGACAATAAACTTTTACAATAACACAAAGCATGAAAACCAAACAACTCAGTGGCTACCTCTACCAAATGTGAGTATGAAGCAACTTCAGCCCCAGTTTCAGCATGAAGAAGTGCAACTTATATTAACGTAACATCTCCTATTGAAGACCTTCTTTTTAGATCTATCTCTTTTGAGCGGCTTCTGCTTTAACTTCTCAAACAGTGGTAATATTATCATTTTGGCACATTTTGTTGTATGGTATAATAGCCTTTCTATAAGGCAGACCATCTAACACATTTCACAGTTTAACACTAATCTAACACTTTACCTGTTCTGAGTTCGAGGCTAGACACTGTCTCTCACTGTGATGTTAAACATATATAGATGTTTTCTGTTGCATGTGCTCAGTCTTTGTGTTTGGTCTATGCACTACAGTCTTCCTCTGTCCTTAACTCACAGAACAAAGCAATCTGTGACTGACAGCAGAGATACATTTATGAAAGGCCTTCTTGATCTTAAAATACAATCAAATACAATAGATCAAAGTTAAACTGTCGGGTGAATTCACTAACCATTAACACCACCACTGAGTGTAGCATATCTGTGTGGACAGTTCACCAACCTCCATTTACTTATTCACCAACGGGTGATTGCTATTCTATAAGTAAATAGAGGTTAGCGAACTCAAATCAAGTTAGCCAGGTGCCGAAATACACTCACCTAAAGGATTATTAGGAACACCATACCAATACTGTGTTTGACCCCCTTTCGCCTTCAGAACTGCCTTAACTCTACGTGGCATTGATTCAACAAGGTGCTGAAAGCATTCTTTAGAAATGTTGGCCCATATTGATAGGATAGCATCTTGCAGTTGATGGAGATTTGTGGGATGCACATCCAGGGCACGAAGCTCCCGTTCCACCACATCCCAAAGATGCTCTATTGGGTTGAGATCTGGTGACTGTGGGGGCCATTTTAGTACAGTGAACTCATTGTCATGTTCAAGAAACCAATTTGAAATGATTCGAGCTTTGTGACATGGTGCATTATCCTGCTGGAAGTAGCCATCAGAGGATGGGTACATGGTGGTCATAAAGGGATGGACATGGTCAGAAACAATGCTCAGGTAGGCCGTGGCATTTAAACGATGCCCAATTGGCACTAAGGGGCCTAAAGTGTGCCAAGAAAACATCCCCCACACCATTACACCACCACCACCAGCCTGCACAGTGGTAACAAGGCATGATGGATCCATGTTCTCATTCTGTTTACGCCAAATTCTGACTCTACCATCTGAATGTCTCAACAGAAATCGAGACTCATCAGACCAGGCAACATTTTTCCAGTCTTCAACTGTCCAATTTTGGTGAGCTCTCGCAAATTGTAGCCTCTTTTTCCTATTTGTAGTGGAGATGAGTGGTACCCGGTGGGGTCTTCTGCTGTTGTAGCCCATCCGCCTCAAGGTTGTGCGTGTTGTGGCTTCACAAATGCTTTGCTGCATACCTCGGTTGTAACGAGTGGTTATTTCAGTCAAAGTTGCTCTTCTATCAGCTTGAATCAGTCGGCCCATTCTCCTCTGACCTCTAGCATCAACAAGGCATTTTCGCCCACAGGACTGCCGCATACTGGATGTTTTTCCCTTTTCACACCATTCTTTGTAAACCCTAGAAATGGTTGTGCGTGAAAATCCCAGTAACTGAGCAGAGTGTGAAATACTCAGACCGGCCCGTCTGGCACCAACAACCATGCCACGCTCAAAATTGCTTAAATCACCTTTCTTTCCCATTCTGACATTCAGTTTGGAGTTCAGGAGATTGTCTTGACCAGGAACACACCCCTAAATGCATTGAAGCAACTGCCATGTGATTGGTTGATTAGATAATTGCATTAATGAGAAATTGAACAGGTGTTCCTAATAATCCTTTAGGTGAGTGTAGCTCTGTATAAGGAGTATTTGTAAACGATGCAAATTAGTTTTATTATAAATGTACAGTATATAAAGATATACAGTGTAGTTGAGCGTGCTTTCAGCATATTAAAAAAACCTATGTCTCTTGATTGCAGTAGTTTAGTAATGCTGTAAAGTACAGCAGATTGCAGTAACCTGCTGCATCTGCCACAACCTAGCACTCAGAGGCCTGTTGAACAAACTTAGAGTAGGGTTTAAGTTGTCAAAACCAACTGGGCACTGGATTGTTTAATAACTATAAAGATTTAGAGATTGTTATGAAAATATCATGAATTTAAATGCATCTACAAGGCAGAAAGAAACTGTGTTGCTGCTGCAAAAAACTGAAAAGGCAACTGAAAGAAAACATTCAGCTATATCAATGCAAGTGAATCAACTGAACTGAATTTAATTTAGTACACAAAGGCCTGGTTTCACAGACCGGGTTTAGATTAAGCCAGGATTAGGCCTTAGTTCAATTAGGACATTTAAGTAGCTTTTAGAAAAAAACATTACTGGTGTACATCTTGAGACAAAACAATGGCACTGGTATATTTTAAGACATGCCCCTGGAAGTAGCTTTCAGTTAAAACAGCTCAAACGTGCATTTTAGTGACTAGATTTAAGCCTTTAAGTCTGTGAAACCGGGGAAAAGAGCTTAAAAAAACAAGTACAGTGAGCTTAGTACATTTTCAAGCTTTATTATTTCTTAAGCTTTTATTTATAGTATATATTTATATTAATTTAATTTAAAAAGGTGATATTAATTGGATAATTGGTAATGATAAAGGATAATATAAATGATACATATATATATATATATATAAATTGCCAATTACCATTGCAATGAACGCCAATAAACCAAAAAACAATTAACCTTCTTGAGCCTGTAAAAAAAAACATTGCTCAAACTAAACTCAAACTTTTTCAAGGTGGCAACTGAAACCAGCTTTGTGCAACAGGCCCAGAACCGACTTGCAACATAGGGAATTTAGCTTTTAGGGATTTTGTTTTTCACTGTTATGTACAAGGTAGTTTCTTTAATGAATTGGACAAAATAAACAACAGACCAAAAAAAAAATTGTCGTCTTTTAATTGAAGAAAGCATGTGAATGGAACAGTCGAATAGTGAGCTGATAAATGCAGTTTTGTGGGAGTGTCCTCCTCACACCTCGGTTCTTTAAAACGAGCACATTTTTATTTTGGCAGTGTAAATTTAGAGTACTGTTTTGAATTCCGCTTGCTGACAGCACTATATCCTTTCAGACACCTTCACAACAGAGCAATATTTTAGATAATGGACAAGAGGTGGTTTCCCCGAGTAGTCAGTGGGCGCCGTATTCACTGGGACGAAGAGACGTGCCACCAGAGAACATGAATATCATCAAAAAGGTATTGATTAACGTTTTTGGATTAAAGTTATCAGGGGAAAACAAAACATTTGCAAGAGAACGCAAAAGCGTTGCCAAATATTTTTTCCTCCCATCTTTTCATTTATTTTTTTTTCTTTACCATGTCCTTTTAGGGGCTCCATAGTTTGTCATACTGATTGGTTAACGATTCTGTAAGGCAGGCAATAAGGCAATTATTACAAACAGTGTTTTATATTAACTGTGTAAGAACTAGGGCTCAATCCCCCTTGTCTCAGTTATTAGCATCTCTGTTTTAAACTTTAGTTAAACGAGTTGGTAAGTTTGATTAATTTCTGTAAATCAGTACTGTTAACTTCAATTCATCGTTTCATAACTGATTCAGTGATTTCCTCCAAATTACCACTGAAGTGTAAGTTTGGCATATTTAACATTAAATTGTTCTAGCAAAATACACAATACCATTCAAAATTAAGTTCATGCATTCAATTGATCAAAAGTGACAGTTAAGACATTTATAATGTTGCAAAAGATTTCTATTTAAGATAAATGTTTCTATTCATCAAAGAATCCTGAAAAACAAATGAATCATGGTATCCACAAAAATATTAAGGAGCGCAACCGTTTTCAACATCGATATTAAGAAAATAGTTGTATTTCACAATATTACTGTTTTTACTTTTGATCAACACACACACAATGCAAAAAGTGCTGCAAAATGATCTCTACCTGGTCTCGGATAATAAGATAAATCATCAGCAATCACTGTAAAACTTTCTCACCTCTAAAATGGTCCCGTTTGTTTCATAAGCCATGCTGAGCTGAAATGATTCATTGCATTTGTCTGGATCTCATTATAGTTTTATTATTTCCACAATACATTTTTAGAGAGACACCCACATGTCTCTGAGTATTAAACCCTGTCATGTTCTACTCTTTAAGTTTCCTCTGGCTTAACCTGTTCTCTGTGAGATAGACATCTCTGTTGTATCGTGATTGCCATGCTCATTTTTTCAAATGCCAGGGTTAATTACTACCTGCTGTCGTGATTCATTTCACAACGCGTCTCCTTAGCAACCTCAGTCTATTGGTGAATGTTTTTACGTTGTCGCTCAATATTGTGGAACATTTTGCTTCTTCTGACACATTTAGTGTTGTGAGGAAAAGTCTAACATAATGAAAATGATATTAATTCAAATAATGAAATAAAAATGTCATAAAGTAGCTACTACGTCTTTGTTCCTGTAATATAAAAGCACTTGCCAGCTGCATGAATTCATTAAACATTTGCTTGATGTTTGCCCACAGCCTGGTGTTCACAATCCCCATCAACAACAAGCTATGATGATAACCTCAGCCACCCCATCCCATCGGACGGCCCGTGACCAGCAGTATGAGGGGGCCATCAACAAGGTGTCCATCCAGCAGTACCAGCCACCTCTGCCCATGCCCATCACCACCACCAGCCCCCGGCCTCAGAGTGCCCGCTGCTTCATCCAGACTAAAGGCCAGAAGAGTATGGATGGCTTTCCAGAGCAGGTACCGTTGATCGCGCAGAATATAATTCAAAAGAAATTAGGGGTGTAACGATACCCTCAAGTCACAATTCGATGCATATCATGATATTGAACTCACAATACGATATTATTGCGATACTCCAAGACATATGGTAAAAGGTTAACAAAAAATTGACTAATGATTAAAATGCAAAGTTTGGTTTTACATTGTGGGTATAAATGAATAGGCTTTGACTTAGTGCACAGGACAATAGTGACACCAGAATAAAAATATTCATGATCCTGAAGCTTATAATACAGAATTATTTTAGACGAATATGCTTGAGAGAAACGCCCAATTGCAATTCATCTCGTGATCATGGAATATTAATACAGTGTTTTCTTCATTCAAATCATCTTCTTCTTATGACTAAAGGGCCTTTCACACCAAGCACAAGTAAAGCAAATGTGCGTTGCGATGACGCTCTTGAATCGAAACAATAGATCCCTATAGGGCTATTCAGTGTGTGGATTTTTGGAGAAGGACCTGGCTGCAGCCTGCAGATCGGGGCAGGGCTGCACGTGTCACCCCGCCCCTTACCTACTCTGATTGGCTCCATTGTCTTTCATAGGCATACTTGATAGAAAATGTGTTCATAGTTTGTGTAGGAAAGAGTATGTCATTTAACCCTCTGAGGTCGGGATAGTCTCGCTTTTTTCTTATCAGTGCAAAAGAAACTCAAAACACTCTGTTGATTTTGATCTAACATATTAAGTGTTGTACATCATTAGATCCTGATAAGTGTCTATTTTTTTGTGGATACTCACAATAAAAACAAAGTGTTGTGCTTTTCGCCAAATAAAGAAAAACAAACATGATGCGCGTTCTGCCTTCTCTCTGTCAGTGAAGTCCATTCTGAAACGCGTCCTAAGATTATTTTTAATTCCGCGAATACTTGTCATACAGGCACGAGTGTTTTTCCATAATGAAGCTTGAACTCTCTTCTTTTAAATGAATGAATTTATATAAAAAAAACAAATATTCTCAGCTTATGTAATCTGTATGAAAAGAGAGAGATGTCAGTATTTTTCTTTCCAGCTCATTACACCTAATTACGCGTTAATGTGCCACGCCCACGGAGAGCGCGCGCTATTCAAACGCAAATAATCTAAGACGAGCCGTTCAAACATGCCAACGCCCACCAGCTGGATTATAAAACACATCGTGTTTAGTATGTATCTTGTACAGCTGTGGACACAGCGTATCGTTTCGCTGTGAGGAATAATACTATCTAATCTTGGAAAATGTACCAGAAGTGCTGGTAGTTTCATTTCGAGGAGCAACGGATCCAGCTGATGTAGTAAGTCATTTATTCTAGTGCTTTGTTCTAATCGTGATATTGAATTTGTCGGACTGTAAACCGCAAAAAGACTGTTTAAATATGAATTGCGTGTCTTTGTGTAGGCTAAATGATGAGTGAACGGCAAAGGCGCGCGCGCTTTGTTTACTACAGTTATGCAGCGCGTGTCTGTGCCTTGTTCATTCACTCTCGCACCTACATTAGTAAACGTTATGTTTACATGAACAACACATACAAACTATATGGCTATAGCCTACTAAGATGAGTAAAAATAGACTGAAATATGTTGAAATAAAATGTCTGAATAAGCAACAAGCTGCAAATTCACATGTATATACTAATATATCATACACAATATATTACAGACTAAATATGAATATTTAGACACTGTTTTGTGATTAGTTTTGGATAGATTATAAAGTTTTGACTGTAAAAAAAAAGACTACTGTCACATTAAATAGGTACGCTTTTGTTCACCAATTTCTGCTCATAGTTAAATATACTATAGTATGATGTTTTGTTAAAAATAAAGTAGGTATATTGAATTATCAACTAAGATGTTATTATAGCGTTTGTTCCAATATTCAAACTAATGAATCCTTACCTTTTTTAATACGTATGATAAAATGTATAGTTTTTACAAAGAAATACACTTGAAATATTGTTAAAATTGTAATTATTGTTGTAATTGTAACCTATTTGTAATTGGTTACAATTTCTAATTGTAAAATATGTATAGGCTATATAGATCATTTCTTTTGTCCTTGCATTCTTTGGGATCCTGTGACACACCTGTGTGAAAGGGCTAATTAATATGCAGCTCATTATGCGGCACATTATCCGGCCTTTGTCTTCTCAGGTGTGAACACGCCTCCACGCATATTGCCTTTCCAAACAAAAGGTCTCTAATAAAATTTAAATCAGTGTATGTGTTTGTGTAAATGATTAGGCAGGATGATTTTCAGATCATTTTGAAGCAAAAATTCTAGGCAACAACACTGATTAGTCAAAAGTCTTGTGGACACATATTTAGTATGTGTTTTGTGGCCTTATTTCAGACACTTTAAGTTTTAGTTTTTTCAATAACCATGCATAAGCAATATTCTCTCAAAAATACAAACATGTTTCATAATTGTTGCTGAGAAATTCCGGTAGCCCCGTTTGTGCTTTATTGAGTGAATTTACACCTTTGCCATTAACATGTTTATAAATAACTGAAAAAAACACAAATGTCAGAGCATGCCAGAACACCTCAAGGACCCCAAAAATCCTTAGACCTCAGAGGGTTAAAAAACTGGAAAAGCTGTGCAGTTTCACAAAGCCTTCATTATAATGCACAAAAGGGGGAAAAAAACATTAGCATGTAACTCGCAATGTCCCTGATATTGTTTTGGTAAATTAAGCTGGTTTTTGGGCTAACGCACGAATGACCCCACAATATTTCAAAACAATTAATTGGTTGATTATCCACAGCATGAGGGCCAGGTCTTCAGGTAGATGAATGAATTATGAATAAGGCTAAATGATTTATTTATTTATCACCATAGAAAGGAAATGAAAAAGGATGTATCAGTATCGTTAGCAGTATCTGTAACATGACAAGACATACTTATAGTTACAGAAGCTGTTATTGGTCATGCAGTTGTATGATAACTAAATTACACTGCAATAGGCTAATGTGTCTGCTGTGTTATCTACTATTTACAGATAAACAGCGCATTTTTATTTCTGTGCTGTTCTTGTGGTTATTTCAGCAAACAGCTTAGTAAATTCAGCTTAAAAGCATTAAGTAAAATTGTGAACTGTGCTCACGTATTTTTATGTCCTTGAATAAGCAATGTTTTAATTATGTTACCTTTTCAGGTGTGACCAAAATTAGATTTGAAAACATCACATTTCGACTAATTTTTAGCTCAAATTGTATCCAAAAATTAACAGCCCCCACCACGGTCAAATATTGTGATTCACTTCAAGAAGTATTAAATCGAGATCTCTGCGACCAGTTTCGTGACCGAATCTTTTGAACCGATTCTTTTAAATAAACTGGTTCACAATAAATTACATTCATTGATCTAGAAGATTAAACTTGCAGTAGCTAAAAACTCAGTGATTCAATGAGACGGACATAGCTAGTTTAGTTAACAAAAAACAACTGAAGTTGTCTCAGATTGAGTGTGCTCTAGACTGAGCTCAACCTATATAAGCGCTATCTTATTTGTGTGGAATTAGACGCCTCTCTTTTATGATGGCATTCGCTCATCAATCCATGCACTACTCTGACCTACACCAACTACGAACACATTTTCTATTATGTATGCCTATTGAAGACGAATGAGCCAATCAGAGTAAGTGCAGTTACTGCATCCAGGTGAACTTGAATTTTTTTCCCCGTCCTCCCCACAATGAAACGAGCCGTCCAATTAGATTCCAGCTTACCCGAGCCCCTGCTGTTGCACAAAAGTGTGAGTGTTTTGGCGCTGTTTTGAAAACCTGTGTAAACACCAAAGAAAACTATTCCGGAAGAGAGAAGAGAATGGATGTTGAGTTCTTGTTATCATTGTGTTTATGAGAACAGATTTATTCTTACGTGATCTTTATACGGATCATCATTTCTATTCATTTTCCACTGAATTATGCGATCTGAAGAGCTTGCGTGTATATGTTATGTGATCATAACTCCTGCCCTTCCGAATGATGACGTTATGTTAATTTCCTCATTCTAAAATGAATAACCGGTAGATATCTATGGGTACAATATGCGTCACACAACTAAACATTCGTCATCGTTTTCGAACACTTCAGTTTTCACAGTTCACACTACAATGCGAAAACAGCATTTTCAAATGTATACACTTGGAAGAGCATCTTCAAAAAGCTTTGTTTTCAAAGGACAAAAGTGCTGTCTCAGTGTGGACGAAAGGCCAAAACGTAGAGAAAAAGATGTGTTTTCAAATGTATGTGGATTAATGTAGACTTAGCCTTTGATTGATGTTGTTGACAGCTGTGTGTGAGAATCGAGAAGAACCCTGGCCTTGGTTTCAGCATCTCAGGGGGAATCAGTGGACAGGGGAACCCCTTCAAGCCCTCGGACATGGTAAGACCATTTCACTCTCTGTTTTAAAGGACAGAGCACAATGAATATAGTATGCTAATTTCTGCATTTCGTTCTCATAAATTGCATTAAAAGGATGCTTTATATAGAACAAAATCAAAGCCATCTCTCTTCAGTCAGGAAAGTGTGTCTCTCTGTAGAGTTTCCATGGAAACATGCGCTACTGCAATGCACAACTTTGCACACCAGCTGACTGCGTTACCTTTTAACCTTTTCATGTCTTGGCAACATTTGGTGATAGTTCAAACAAAAGTGTTTTGTGACTCAAATGTTGCTGATATTCTTTAAGCATGTGCAAAACAAGATATTGTACATCTGATTCATGTGTTAGTAGTTTTGACCAGATTGAAATTGTGTCAATTTGCATGAAAAAGTGTCGTTCTTTTCCCCCCATAAGGTTTTCAACTTAGCATAAAGATTGCTTGTGTTGTATATTGTTGCTTTGGGGATCTTCTAACAAACCGAATCCCTGTGAGCCCTGATGAAATGATGTAGTTTGGTGGACTCTCAATATGTGATGTCAATAAGACTTCATATGTGTGCATACTGATGGGTCCCACATGTAATTTAAATATGTATGCTTTATAATCTCTGCCTTGATTTCAGCACAAAAAAAACGTCACTAATGGATCCTCTAACTTTACTCTTGAAAAAAACTAAGGAAATTTTTATCAATCGTATGTTTTACATTTACTTTTTAGTTTAACATTTGCATTTAGTTATTAATTGTAAAAGGTAATTTTATAGTTGCATGTAATTATTTTATAATTACTTTTGAGTTGAGGAAAAAGAGAGAGAGAGAAACCAAAGAAAATCTAATTCCAGATTAAACGGCAAAGATTCTAAACCATAGTCACCATGTGGTTCCTAACCTCATATCACTTTTGACTTATAGGGTATCTTTGTTACTAGGGTACAGCCTGATGGACCTGCCTCCAACGTTCTACGACCAGGGGACAAAATTCTGAAGGTAACACTGTTCTCCATCACATTGTCCCACGAGCTGCGACAATGCATCCTCCGCCACACTGCAAGTGGAGGGCTTTGCATGTGGCATTAAATGTCCAGTGTGTATGTGTGTGTGTGAGTCTCAAACAAGTGAGCATGGACTTCTGTTGTTATGTTTGTCCAACCTTGACATGACAGACTGTTATAACATTTCAAGCTGCCACATTCTTATAAGTCAATTTTAAATGGCATGAAATAATTATATATTTTAAATGGAATTATGAATTTTATGTATCAGATATTACAAAATATTACTAATCAATACAACCAACTACCTCAACTTGACATTTACGTTTATCTTTGATGCAGATTGAATCTGGTCTTTTGAAAATATAGTGAGATGTATCCCTTTACCTCCCTAAAAAATAACTAATTAAAGTGCCACTATTATGCTAATTTAAAGGTTCTTCATTTTGTTTTGGAGGTCTCCTACAAAAGATTTACATGCATCACTTTAATTTTCTCATAATATACATTGCACATCACCGCATTTTTGAAGATTGTCTCTTTAAACCCCTCCTTTCCACTAGCCTACTCTGCTCTGATTGGTCAGATGGCCCAGTCTGTTCTGATTGGTCGACTGTAATGATTTTTATGAACTTTGATCTTTAAAAATGTACAGACCTTTTACATTCACAAATAGCTATATTACATATTGCACGAAAGGTAATATTTGAAAAATCATAATAGGGGCACTTTAAATAAAAAATATATACATATGTATGTATGCACTGTTCAAAAGTTTGGATGGTTTGATAAATTATATAGATTATATATATATATATATATATATATATATATATATATATATATATATATATATATATATATATATATATACAATAAAAATAATTAATATAACTTTAAAATAACTGCTTTCTATTTTAATATATTTTTAAATGTAATATTTTCCTTTGGCAAAGCTGAATTTTAAGCAGCCATTTGGTGCATAAGAAACATTTCTCCTTATTATCAGTTGAAAACATTTGTGTATTTTTTTGGTGGAAATCATTTTTGTTCTTTGATGAATAGAAAGTTGAAAAGAGCAGCATTTATTTTAAATATTTATTTTTTCATAACAATTTAAGTCTTTATTGTCACGTTTGATCATTTTAATAAAAAGTATTAAAAAAACAAAGTTTAGATTAGTAGTGTAAATTATATATTTATATATACATTTTATATTTATTTCTGGACAGTAACAGGATGATTCCAGTTACAGTGCAAAGACATTGCTATTCAGACAGCATCTGTCTGTATGTTTAGCATAAAAGCGAAATGTCTGGCATCGCTGCCTTTACCTGTAACAGGGGCAAAGGGGCGGTCCAGGCTCTGTGTGCCTAAATAACTTTATGGGACGTTATTGGGCTGTCTCTGGTGTTATGTGTTGCTGTCAGTCGTCTGCAGAAAGCAGCTCCTTCTCCTTCCACAGATGCAGAGTCTAAAGACCAGCTTCTTTCCACCTTCTCTCCTTTTACAGCATGATCTCCTTTATGCATCTCTCTTTTCTCTCCCTCACAGTGTATATCTCTTTATCCTCTTTGAGCTAGGCCTGTTCCCAGCCCTCCTGTGCTGCCGTGCCTGTTCCTGCCCCCCCTCCCCCCCTTCCTCTCCTAGTTCATTTTGTTTACCATGTGCTTCATTCTTGCATTGCAGGCCAACGGACATAGTTTCTTACACATGGAGCATGAAACTGCAGTGTCTCTTCTGAAGAATTTCCCGAAAACTGTGGACTTGGTAATCTTAAGGGAGAGCACAATATAAATATTTTTATAGCTTAAAGACTTCTCAACCAGATGGAACACAGGAACTTGTACATCGTCTTTTTATCTAGGAACAATTTTGCCAATTGCTGGACCAATGGCAAATTCCAGTGCCAAATGTACACTAGAGGACATATCTAATAACGTTACATATGGCTTACACATTCTACACCAACATTCATTTGTTGAAATCTTTTCGTTGATGTTGTTGATATTCTTCTTTATCTCAGCCTGTGGCTGTAAGTGGGTGCATTTTTTTCCTGCTTATTTATATGGCGTATTATTTTGTACCTATTTTTCCTAGCAGCTTTTCAGTTTGATCTTGGAGCATGAAAGCACATCTGCTTTTAAGGACATTTACCCACCATAACACTGCCTCAACTTTGTAAATGCCTTGTGTAAATATATACATTTACAACTCAAATGTGATTAGAGCGTAAAATGTGAATGAAAGACACATTGAGGATTTTCTAACACACTGGTGAGTTTTTGTAACAATCTAGAAGACATATCCTTCTCACGAAATGACGATTTTGGGAAAACAAAAAAAGTCCCCTTTTAACATTTCTGTATTTGCACAAATCAAATGACAGAAAAGATTCCCTAAGCAATATTTCCTCCGTTTTTGAGGTTTTCCTGCAGCACCCTCTATTGGCATACATGGATTTTTCCTAGCTCCGCTCTTGTTCATTCGCTAGGTAATGCGAATGCACACTTCCATGTTTTTTTTTTATTTGTTTGCCGACAGGAAAATTCATGCACATGTGGCAGTTTATTGGCAACAGTTTTCTATATAAAAATGTACTTTCATATCACATACTACAGCTTCAATGGAAAAAGACCGCAAAAAAAGCTTAATTCCAGTTGCTTTGATGTTGTTAAGCTGCTTTAAGTTTTTTAATGGGACAACAAAGGGAATTCCTGGCATAATAAAACGGACTAGAAACGGTGTACACATGTAAGGCTTTACTGATTAGAGCATGCTTTCACTCGTAAACTTGTTTTATTAGGATGCTTATTAGGGGTCTATGTGTTTTGGACAAACTGTTTTTACATACCCATTGTTTTGCATCTCTTTTGGCATTCACCCCCCCCCCCCCCCCCCCCCTTTTAAATCAGTCATCATTGTGACAAACAGTGCCATAATATCCCTCCCAAAAAAGAAAGAAAAGAAATCCATTCTTTTAGCATTTAGAGGGAGAGTTGCGAGACTTTTGGAAATGCACTCTGAAAGACCCCAAACACAACACCCACTGCATTCAGCTTCAGAGAAAGATTGAGTATTAAAGATTATGATGGATGATGCAATTAATCGTTCAAATACTATTGTGAAAGAACATTTGATAATGATTATTTTTACTAAACGTTTTCAGATAATGGTTTCTAATATATTGATATTAGCTATGCTCAAATTGTTAAATTTTATAAAGAACACAGAACCAATGTATGGACAGAGAGTCAGACTGTGAGGGAAGGAAAGACTAGAAACAAATGTACAATTCTTTCTAAAGTAATTGTGAATTTGTGTCATAAACATATATGTATATGAATATACAAATGGTCATTTTTGTATGTGTTTAAAGACCTATTGAATATAAAAGGTAATATATGGTACTATTCAGTCTAATTGCAGTATTGATGTAAATAACTATGAATGGAGACATTTAAATAATTTATTCCAATAGATTGTGAATGTACTTAAAGCTTTCTGCAGTATTAAGACTTACTGAACTTGAATGCCGTTTCATTTTTGTGCAAAAAGTAATTATATCTAGAATAAATTATTCAATTTAGATTCAAAAGAATTAGTGACAATTTATCATATTTATTTGCACATGCAAGTTTACTCCTTCCGATTTTTTTCTGTATTACAGCAAATATGTAATTGATGACATATATTCTGTGTCTAGAATGCATTTTGCAGATGATATATGTACATATTTAAAATAAATTTTAGTTATGAAAAATTAAAATAACAAACCTGTATAAAAAGGAGAAGAAAGTCCAATGCTGTTCAGCAAATATTGGAGCCATTTTCGGCTTTGGAGTACAGAATTTTTTCAGTATCTAAGAGGTGTTTTGAATAATGTATCTTTATTGTACAAATAATAAAAATGTCACTATTGTTACTACTGGTCATTCTGTGGTCCTTTACAGACGATAAAACACAATAACCAAAACTCTTAATATTCATCATTTATTACTAGTGCTTTCATAATGGAAAATATAAACGTTCACACTGAAAAGCAATTATAAAGTTTAAAGCTTGCACACACACACATTTTTTTTGTTTTATTAATTTGATTTCCTTTTGTCTCAGTTTCATTACAAAGCATGCCGATGTGTTTATTTATAAAATGTGTCATTGCAAAATTCTGTAATGATTTTACAATGTCATTTTTAAGGGTAGAGTGACTAGTAAGATGAATTAAAACAAGTGGCAGGAGATGATTTTTTTTTCTTTTTTCTTGTATATTTTATACGGTCATGAAGTCCAAATAAAAGTGTTATGGCACAAGAGTTCATCACTTATCACCGATGGTTGAATTTATATTAAACTTAAAAATTATGTTGGAATACGACCTCGGAGATACTCAAGGACAGCATCTGTTCCTTTACTAAGAATGGCAGCTCTTGGATTACGGAAAGGATTCCCATCAAGCATTAGAGCCCTAAAGACATAAGATAAATCATATGATAAACTAACAGTCTCAAGTCTGTAAAGATCTGTTATTGTCCAATTGGAAAGACTGTACATTTGTTCTCTCTACCTCACATTCATTCATGTAAAATATGGATTCTACCCAGACTAAAGTCCTCAGTTTGCTAGAATCAGAAGGAAACATCAACCTCACCTCAGACTGGTACAGTTGCCAAGTTCTGGTGGCACTTGCATGATATCGTTGTTGGACAGATCCAGAGTAGACAGACTATTTAGGGTCCTCATTTGGACAGGATCAATGCCTCCAACTTGATTGCTACTGATTAAAATGGTCTCAAGGGATGAGATGCGGTACAGCACATCTGGGAATGACTTGAACCTAAAGATAAATGTAAATAACGATTTAGACAACAAACACAGAAACGGTGATATCATATATATATTTAGTAACTATTTTGTAAGTGTGGTAATGGTAGAACTTGCCTATTAAAAGACAAAATAACACTCCGCAGCTTGGTTAAGCTTTCCAACTCCATTGGCAGTGAGATCAATAGATTGTTTCTGAAAAAACATTAAAAAATCATTAGTTCAGTGCACATGCTAAGATGTCAATTTTAAGTGACATCAGGGGTCTTATTTAGAGTATTCAGTATTTTATTCAGAGTAATATTCGTTAAGTATGTATATTTTGTATAAGCAACATTTATCAGAACACAAGATATCTGAACTCAGAGATTTGTCCTTTAAAACTCAGAACCAAGAATTTACCAGCCACAAGATAATGATAGATCTTTTGTCCTTTGTGCCATCTTAGAAATACAACACTATCGAAAGTAGTCAAATGCTGCTGGTGTGACAAAAACATTTGAGAACCACTGAACTATGAGAATTAAATCGTGAAATTGGAGCCTTAAAAGGCATAACACTAGTTAGGATTACCTGAGATCTATATGTAGCAGCTGTTTCAGTTTGGAAAAGTCCACTGGAATGGTTGTTAGCTTGTTAAACCCAAGATTAATGTCTGCCAGGGTGTCCTTTAACTCCATAATTCTACAGGAAATGAGAGAATTCTTTTAACTAAGCATTGAAAGTGTTCAGTAAATCTCTGAAATGGAATGGCCATTGCTGTTACTGCACCTCGGTGGAACTGCCGTCAGCTGATTTTTGCTGAAGTTTACGTTGGACACGGGACTATCATCAATGGCGTCAAATACTTCATCTGGAATGGATCCCTCATGTTTCTCGCTAAGGAAAATGGCAAATCTTCACTGTCAAAGGCACAAATTCCTGCTCTCAAAGTTGCTTATGAGGAAGTTTTGTTACCTGTAGTCTAGCGTTTTCAGAGTTTTGATGGCATGTACATTGATTTTAGCTTGGGTTGGAAGAGTCATTGCTGTTTTTGGCTCTCCTTTCAAGCCCCCATCAGGTTGTTCTACATTTCAAAGATGACAAAAACCCACAATGATGTTACAAAGAACCTTCTTTGTCTTTTTTATAATGTATAAATCAATGATCATTTAAAAATGATATTATACTCTACAAATCTTTACTTGGTGTTAGACATACCTTGTATTCGACTTCTGAGATATTTCAGGAGTTCACCAGTTCCTTTCTGCAAAGAAGATACTGTAACAGTTTCTGATGCATTTCACTGATGACTTTGCCGGTGTTGTATCTGAGATTAATAAGAACAAAGGAGGACAGACAAGCTGTTTACTGACGGGATATGTTGAACACTCACAGTCAGAAGGTCTCTGCGGATTGCCCTCAGTGGATTGCCCTCCAAAGCCAAAAACTTCAGCTTAGGTAATGCGCCAAGTCCACATGGCAGACTGTTTCACAGAAGAGAGAGACTTTGAATGACTTACTTTCTTCTGCAGAACACAACAGAAGACATTCTGAAAACTGTTGACCGTTGACTTCCGTTGTATGGAGAAAAAAAAAAGACATCTCAAAATACCCTTTTTTTATGTTCCACAGAAGATAGATAGAGAGTAAAATTCAGTCATCATTTACTCACCCTCATGTCAATTCATTCATAATATTCACTATCCCTGTAATTCATTAGATAACTATCCGTTTTTGGTCATTGAACAGTCATGTTAAGGATCAGAATACAGAAAGTCATACATGTTTGGAACGACATGAACTGACTGAGTAAATAATGACAGAATTTTCATCGGTTTAATCTACAAAGAATAATTTTTACGCTGTACTCTCTTCATCTTACGGTACAATAATTCTTAAATATTATCCAACTGATTTGCAGATCTGTATTGCTTAATGAGTAATAAAAAGGGATAATAGTTAATTTTCCCAGTGGAATGTGATACAAAACACAGTACTATATTTTATATTTTACAGTACACATGCAATAACATAATTATGTCCAGCACCTGCTGATGTCATTGTTAGTCAGATCCAGGCGCTCCAGGCCTTGCAGGAGGGTTATTTCTTCAGGAAGACTCTTCACCTTGTTATCTCTGAGCTCCAAGAAACTCAGAGAGCTCAAGTGCTTCAAATGGTCTGCCTCCAACACCTCAATCTGGTTGTTCCCACAAAAGAGGTCCTTTAAACATATAAACAGCCTTGTGTTAGTCTTTCTTTTTTAAGACAAGCATAACTTATTCTACCACATCAGTGGTTTGGGTTTACCTTGAGTGTTTTACAGCAGGGCAGTTCGGGAAGATATCGTAACTTGTTGTGTCTTAAGTAAAGCTGCTCGAGCGACTCCATCTGAGCCAGGACGGGAGGAATGCTCGCTATTTGATTCTGCGAACAGTCCAGCAATCTCAGGTCTGTGAGGATTAATAAAAGAAGGATGAGTTCACGGGTTAACCAGTAAACATGATTCACATCTAACCTGCTGCCTGCTGTCAAAACATACTTTTCATTTCACTGATGGCAGGAGGGAGACTCTGGAGCTGGTTGCAGGACAAATTCAATTTCACAAGACTTTTCAGGTTTGCCAGGCTTTCTGGAACATCCATTAGATGATTATTGGAGAGATCCTTTTAGAGGGAAGAGCAGGAAGAATATTTGGGATACTGAAGTATATCATTCATAGCAACATCTTTGATTTCTAACTCTAAGGTATAACAAATGATCATACTGCAGTGGATTATTTCTGATTTACACTACCGTTTAAAGGTTTAGGGGTCAAGATATATATTTTTTTAAAGAAAAAAATTAATACTTATATTCAGGACACATTGAATCAAAACGTGATAGTAAATACAATCTATAATGTTACAAAATAATAAATTTTGTTCTTTCTATTTATTAAAGAATTCTGCAAAATATGCATCACAGTGTACACAAAAAATGTTTAGCAGCACAATTGTTTATGCTAATATGAAATGTTTCTTATGCAGCAAATCAGCATATTAGAATTTATGAAGGATCATGTGACACTGAAGACTGGAGTAACGATGCTGAAAATTCAGCTTTGCATTCACAGGAATAAATTACATTTTAAAATATATTTAAATAACAAAGAGTTATTTTAAATTGTAATATATATATATATATATATATATAATTATTATTAGTTTATTTCGATCAAATAAATGCAGCATAAGAGAGCATAATCCTTGGTGAGCATAAGAGACTTCTTGCAAAAACATTAAAAAAATCTTCCCAACACCAACCCTGTTAGTGTGCATTGATGTAAACGGAGATATATTAACATTATTTGAGGAACTAGGCATTTATGATGCAGTTAGAAGGTTATATGGCCATATACTGTAGTCTGTTGCTGGTCAAGACAAGAGGTCAGTCACTTACAAGGTCATCTAAATTAACCAGGTTCCCCAAATCCAGAGGAATATTTTTTATCAGATTCTGTTGCAGATGGAGACATCGCAGGTTTGTAAGCCTCCAAAGACCCAAAGGTAATTCCGTCAGTTTATTGTGACTGCAGAGAGAACCAAGTATTATGGCACAAGGTCTACACTTTAAATAGATGTATATATTGCTTTATACAGAGTGTTGCCTGCATCAGTACCTCAATATGAGCTTCTGTAGTTGTTCTAAATCTCCAATAGAATCTGGTAGTGAGCTTAGTTGATTGTCATGGACCTGGGAAAAGGCACGTAATTTACAATTAATTACAATTTACACCCTCAAACTCCATGGAAAAATACTAAGATGTGAAATATTTCTATTTGACTCGCTCAAAAGCTATGCTGATAATTTGTCATAAAAATTTAAATAGAAATATTGTTTTACTAATGGCCTCAGATTTGAGGACCAAACGTTATTTAATATAATATAAATATAACAAATGTGTGGTTTAAACTTTAAAGGACTAGTTACATTGATTTAACCATAATAGAGTCATCTATGTCCTTTATATTTATTTATAAAACAAAATAAATAGAATAAAAAGTGCTGTTGTGCAACGTTTTTTTTCTTTTCTTCTCGTTTAAAAAACAAACAAAAACATTAGTTTGTCAAACAAAATGAAATATGCTGAAACCTACATCCAAGACAAGCAGGGCAGGGAGGAGTTTGACGTCTTCAGAGAGGCTCTGGAGTTTGTTGGAGGACAGCAGAAGTTTGGTCAAATCTGCCTGTTCCCACCACCGATCTGCAGCTCCGAATGACAAGTTCTGCTGAGATTCCTGAGGCGGGTCTATATTCAACCTCCACACACTCTGAGGAACTGAACCCAAATAACATTATGTAGAATCTTACCAAAAATACACCATTTTAATCATAGTTTCACCCAATGTACCATTGTTACTACAGCTGTTGTTTGTAAAGTTACTGTAAGTTAACGTTGTGTCTTATGATAGAACTCAAAGTTTTTTTGAACAGAAACTTGAACAAAATCTTTGACATTTTCATTCATTTTTCCATGACATTAATGACAAATGTCATATCTGCATTACGGTATGTAAGCGCCCCAAATTATGGCTGCTTTGGTATTTTTTTGTGAGGTTAACTTAGTTCACTGAAGTTGAATAGTCCTTAATTTTCCAGTCAATGTGTTACCTTCAGTTAGACCGCGCCCGGAGAGATTGAGTTGCCCGCTCTTTCTAGCAGCTTTTAGTAATCCAGATGGGACAGGACAGTCTTCTTTCTCCTGTCTGAATCCTGCTCTAGAGTCCACAACATGTGCTCCTCTTTTGAAACGAGACATGAATGCGATGTTATGCGTTTAACACCTGTAGTAAAAGTGAATGAGGTTGTGGTGTTGTGAAGTAAACTGTCACATACCTAACCTAAACATGGCCTCCAATTTTTTAAATAAAAGTCCCAAGGAACGAAAGTAGTTTTCCATGGCAAACAAAATGAAAATAAAAATAATAAAAATTGTATTATTAAAAATGAACATATAATAAATTTATTTAAGAGATATTCGAATATTTTCTAACAGTATAAATATTTCTAATTTAATAGAAACCTTTTATGTTTCGGTGACCCATAGAGATACAGGAAACCTTAATTACACCTGCAGCTCCAAATAGCCAGTAGCAGTTTTAACATATATTTTCTTAAAAGTTACAAATGTTCCTCTGTTTGCTCATGCTGTGTTATAAAGCTGTAGCTGTACAGTGGTATCCAATATGGTAATATGATCAGCAGATGGTGCTAGCCTACCTACTTTATAAGTGAACTACAAAGACAACAGCTGTTGCAGCCAGTGACATAAAACTACCCATCTATAATAAAGAGATGGGTGGATATAGCTATACAGTAATTTAGATATGAAGTGTATCTATTTATTTATTTTTTATATTTAAGTCTAGTCAGTGTTTTAATTTATTGCACAAATCTATTTAAGATAGGCTAAAAGGCTGTTGAACAGCCTCTGTTCGAATCTAGTTCAAGCTTTATGTGTAGCAAATGAATGTTACACTTGTGTTATAACAATTATTGTATACGTAAAGTCACCTTTAATTATACTTTTTTACAATACAGCTTCAAAGCAGCTTCACAGTGATAACATGAAAATAATCCAAGAAGTTTGTTTCTAGGAGAGAATTGCGACCCAAAAGCCAAGGCAACAGTGGCAAGGAACCAAAACTCCATCAGGTGACAGAATGAAGAAAAAAAAACCTTGGGAGAAACCAGGCACTTGACTTTAGCATCTCAAAATCGTTTGAGAGGGTTGAACAGGTGTGTACACTTTTACAACACCAGCTAACAATAAATAATAAAACTTATGCTAACGTTCCCATTAGGTTATGAAAACGATAATTCTAAATGTTCTCTGAACGTTCAAATGTCCCAATGTTTAAAACGTTCTTGTGCAAACGTAGGAAATTCCATTTTGTTATTCTTATTTGGATATAAATAACGTTTTTGCGCGAACATTGTTAAAGATCTTAATTTTGACTGCCACTTGACTAACTGCTAGTGGGTCATAAAGTGTCTTAAGATCTTGTATTTTAACATAATGTTAAATGCAACTGGTCCCATATAACTTCTGAGAACGTTCCCTGTTGTTAGCTGGCACCGTGCTTCTCCAGGAACATGTGTTAACTTACAACGTGAACCCTAAAACTCTCCTTCAAGTTCATTTTAAAATATGACCTCTTCATAAACTTAACTGGATAATAACAGATCTTGACTAAAATGAAATCTTGGACATCTCCACATATTTTTTAAATAACACAGGTCAATGAAAATACAACTTTGAAAAAAAGAAAAGAAAAAACAACAACCCAAATTTTTATGATGCTTGTTTATTTAAAATAAGAGACAGTGTGTTGTAATACTTGAGCAGACGCACTGGCCTGGCAACTAAATATTAGTTATATCTCAATCATTTCATTAAGAAATTGCAACCAAGAAAAAGCAGGCTAAACATTAATGCAAGACATTCATGTGTCAGCACATATACACTGATATGGTATCTGAACAACATATACAAATAAACCTCTCAAAGAAACATCAAATTACAAAGCAAAAAAAAGTGAATACTATAATGGAACAGACATCTAAAGCACACACTGATGTGAAAAACCAAGCTGAAGGGATGATCTATTATATAAATGATACAAAATCTGCTGGAGGTCCATCCATTGTGGGTTTTAGACAAGACTCGTTAAGCCCCATTTGCTTGGACTTGAATGTCAACAAATGTTTAATGAATAGTAGGTTATTTATCTCAGTGTAGGGGTTCACCTGACTAAAATGATCTGTATGAATAATTTTTGGGAATTTACAATCAGTTACTACCACAAAGAAAGGCAAGCAACAGTTTTAGAACATTGTTTAGTAAATGGAATTTAACAGCTGTGCAACAATACTAACAAAATGCAGAGACAAAAGGTTTTTAATGTTGCAACAGAACAGACTGCACAGGCACTGGAAAGATATATTTCTCCCCCAGATATGAAAGCATTACTGAGTGTATCAGAATTCAACAACTTATTTCAACTCGGTGACTAATTATCAGGGGTCGTATTCACAAAGAATTTTATCTTACCACTAGGAGTACTCCTAAATCACACTAAAATATTTTAGCTAGGAGTTTTCTCTTAAAAGTTTTCCGCAACGCCTAGTAAGGAAAAATGACAACTCCTAAACTAAGAGTGAGTCTTCGTTGCTATGGATGACGTCAATTCTAATGCACGAGCTTCCTCGCAATGATCACGGTGATTGGTTGTTAGATGACAGGGCCATCATGCGGAACATAACACATAACAAATCATGGAATTATGACATCTAAATATGTCTGTGTCCTACACAAAATAATAATAGTAATGTCATCGAAATGCATATCATGTTTGTGCAGGCCCCAGTGAAGTGTAATTCTAAAAAAGGCAGAGAGAGAGAGAGAGAAAAGTCGTGAATTAAATTAAATTAAATCAAGGTAGCCTAATACCCTAATGAAAACCGCCACTTGGCTAATAATGAAAAACGACACTTGCATCAACACTTTGCATTAACACATTAATTGACATCCTATTAGCCTAAATAGACTACTTAAAGCAAGGAAATGTTGCTCCTATTGAAGTAATGTAATAGTTAAATGACGGTGGCTTATGAACTCGCCAAAACGGAAAAGAAAGCCCAACTGGACGCAGGATCAGTTAGGCTACTGCTGCTGGCCCAGTTGGTGCTGAAAAAAAAAATGATAAAAGGGAAATTCGGCACTGGGATATCAAGCAAAACTAAGCGTGAGACATGGGAGATGATTTGTTTGCAGATCAATGCAGCATTCCCGCTTGTGTCGCGGACCCCGGACGACTGCGAGAGGCTGGTATGCGCTACAATCCTTTGTGAATAGGTCTTAGTGAGTTAGGAGTCCTCTCGACTTCTTTTAAGCTGTCCCAGGCTTAGGTGCTACTTTTAGGGCTAAAATGCTTCGTGAATTACTCTTAGTTAAAAAAATTAGGAGTCCTAAAGTTAGGAGTGACACGCCCATTATTTTTAGGAGTTGCTCCTAAATTCACCAGTTAGGAGCTACTTTTAGCCTTAAAATTCTTTGTGAATACGGCCCCTGATTGGTTAAAAAATTATTTTGGATTTTATATACATGAGCTGCACAATGTGCTGTTGATTTGAGAATGCAAAAGCAAGAAAAAACCCACTGAAAACTCTGATTTTCTTCTGCTTTCAGTCTGGGGAGAATATGAGAGGAAAAGAACCTTTTCAATCTATTCAGTAGTAAAACTCCAGTGCATGTTGCATTCAACGGCATGATAGTAGTTCAAGAAAATCATCAAAGAGGAAAATACTAGACACAGCATATTCCCTGATATGGCATGTGCCTTCAAGTAGTTCATAGCATAATAAAATGTTGGTTTTAAATGCTGCAATAAACATTGTGCAATAAATATGTAACAGGCAAAGCATATGCACTGATATGGCTATTGCCCTCAGCAATTTTAGAGTAGAATAATACAAATGGTCATTAAAAATTAATCAGCTTTGGTTTAAACTTTCTAGTTTAAAGAAAGACTTCAGACAACTCTTTGTGGTTCCTAATTTAAGACGGTCCTCAAAATCTCCCTCAGAAATCTTATCAGCCGTACTATGTACCATTACAATCACAGATAAAATGCATTGCTATTGCTTAAGCATATTGTAGCTTTAAATTTACATCACCTTGAATCACCTATAGATATATTGTTACAGCTGTGAAGGTCAGAGTCAAGAAGAGATGAAGTTGCCAAACCCCTGCTGTGGCTGGCAGACCTGCTACAAAGCCAACAGGGACACCAGGGAGCTCACAATGGACATCAGCAGTAGTGAGGACGAGGACAACACTGCAATGGAAGAGAAACCAATGCACACATAGTGGAAAGAGTTACTAAGAATCCAAGCATTATAAATGATTTAATATTTAAACAATAGAACAAGAGGGAGTTAGCCTTGACGTTATTTGTAAGCAAATCATTTTAAAGGGGTCATGAATTGAGAAATCGATTTTTCCTTGATCTTTTGACATGCAAGAGGTCATTGTACTATAAAAAAAATCCTGTTTCAGAAAAGAAAGAAAAAAACGTCCTCTTTAGTCCAAAAACAGCTTTGCAAAACAAGCTCCGAAGACAACACAACACGTTTCAGAATTTGGCACATTATGACGTAATATTGCAATGAAAGACCGCCTCTGCTTAATCAGATCAACGCCTACTTCGACATCACATATTTGGCCCTGCCTACTGCCACGTTAGTGAGATGAGAAGGAGAGAAGAGAGATACAGTATCACAGGACTAAAAATAACATTAACTTCCAAAGGATCCTAATGCTAGGAAAGTGAATTCACATTTTTTCTCTTAGCAGCATTAAAATAATCTGTTATTTAAAATGTGATTGAATTATATACAGAAAGCAGTCAAAGAACGCTTCCTTTAACAATCATTGGAACTGTCAATCACACAGCGCGAGTTTATCAGTGACTGGTTATCTGGAGTTATCGCCAAATCGCCAAAACTCCCGTTATAATCAACGAATCTCTTATTTACATTGTGTTTGCACTGTTAGTTATGAGGAAAGCATTTGTGAGAGTGCAGAAATCGAGTATTAACAGACATGACATGTCTGTAATTGCGAGAAGGGTATTCCTGCACAACCGGAGGCTGCAGTTTCAGGACCCCAGTTTTAGGACCGCAGTTTCAGGACCCTAGTTTTCTGTTTCAGCGCTACTTACCGAACTGGATCACCAAAAACACTCATTTAACCTCTTTCGCGGCAAAGATCCCAGACGGCCCCAGATTTTTGTTGTTCAACATTCATTATTCGTTAAAACATCACACTCTTACTTATTTGATCTAGACAAACTGAGCATCATTATACATATTTAAAACTCCAGCTTCGATAGTTGACCACTGTTTATGATAAAACTGGTTTGCAGTGACATTCATTTCTTAATTTATGACAGGAGTGCAAAATTATTAATCTGTAACGTTCGTTATTTTGAATAGAAATCATCACTCATAAAGCAGTCATTCACGTCTTCTCTGGTTTATTTGTGTTCACATACATATACAGCATCCGCCAGGGCTCTTAGTCCAATGGTGCACATATTTGGAGAAATAATGATTTTCATGTTCCATTAAATTATGCGATCTGAAGCTCAAACAGCGAACACAGCGAGATCTGTCTATGGATCTCTCTCCTCTTCCTGATTTGCGTCAGTTATGATCTCTGCGCTCTCTTATTCGCTATAGAGCTGTCAATCATCTCACGTGGTTTAACGTGACAATAATCCTGCCCTTCTGCATGACGCACTACTGTGTATGCTGTGTACACTTCCTCATTCTGACCTCCCTGACAACAAAGCTAAGACACATCTCTTCACCTGAAACAAGAAGCTAATAAATGCACGATTTCAAGTATATATGGTTTGTGTGTGATTTTGGATATTTTCATATGAATAAAGAATGTTTACAGTATTGCTAAGCAAGGTGTAGCCATTAGCTGCATATAAAATGCTAAATATAACATATTTCAACATCTTTTTTTGACTTAAAACTATTTTAAACCGCGACCGGAATATGATACAAATACTCGATGGTGGTTTAAAGTGAGCTTTAAGTAAAAGTGTAATATTAATCTTTTAAATTGTGTCATGTAGCTTGATGCTACTTGCTCTAATCCACCTGTTGCAGGAGCTTTTCTAATTCATAATCTCCTTTGTTAATATATATATATATATATATATATATATATACACATATACATATACATATGTATATATATATATATAATTTTTTTTTATTTTTTTTCTAACAAGACTTAAGATAATAAGTGGATCTTGATACTATGTACAAACTAAACCACCTGGATCCTAGAACTGCGGTCTTGAAACCGCAGCCGCCGCTATACCATCCAGTTCGGTAGGTGGCGCTGTCACAAAAAACTAGGGTCCTGAAACTGCGGTCCTAAAACTGGGGTCCTGAAACTGCAGCCTCCGGTTGTGCAGGAACATACTACTGGTAATTGCCTACAATGCTCATCACTGCAACATTTCATGCCACGATTTAAATATACCGGTAATGCTATAGATCTAAATATGATGCCATAATCAACACTTTTCACGTTTTGTTAATCTCGACAGCTGTACTAGTAAAAAACGTAGTAAACGTTTTAGAGAGAGTTCCACATGTAATATTTATTTCATATGCAAAGATGTTAGCCAATCACAGCAGTGGGCGTTAACATTAAAGTCTCACAGCAGACACACCCCTTCCAACAGTGTGTTCAAATCAGAGGGCTAAAATTTAATATTTTTATGACCATTTTTGATGTAAAAAACATAAAAAAATGACATAAAAAAATGCAATTCATGACTAAGTTTTTGTACGTACAAGCCAGTTTTCTCTTGAAATTAGTGCTTATATGAATAATAATAATAATAATAATTATTCAATATAAAATCTTTACCATTAATGGGTTCTTTCCTGTTCTTTAATGAAGAATCTTTATTTTCCCTTTTATTTATTTTTATAGTCTATTTAATGAATGTATTGTATTAAATTATTATTACATTTAAAAACAAAAATATTTTTTATTTTACTATTAATGTTCTTTTATGTTTTTAATGAAAATATTTTTTTCTTTTTCTTTATTTATTCTTTAATAAAAAGCTATTATTATTATTTCCACTTCCTTCCTTTTTTTTTTTTTTTTTTTTTTTTTACATTTATGCATTTGGCAGACACTTATCCAAAGCGAGTTAAATTTCATTCAAGTGATACATTGATTTTACCAGTTCATGCATTCCCTGGGAATCAAACCCATGACCTTAATGTTGTTGGCACCATGCTCTACTGTTTGAGCTACAGGAATGCTCAAACAGAATAGCACTGCACTTTTTTATTTAATTGATTTTTTCTTTTTAAAGAATGTATTTTAATGAGATATTTTGTACAAGTCAAACAAAATACTAGATAGAGACACACACACACACACACACACACACACACAAGATGACACAGGAAAAAAAATATATAATGCAGATTGGCAGTACCTGTTGATGTGGCTGAACACTCCATGGCCATCACAGCATCCAGGTAGCTCTGGCCAAGCCACTCCTCATACGTCTTCTTCTCTCCCACACCAATTAAAGTGATAGTTGAGTCCTTAAAAATCAGGTCGGACCCCTCATAAGCTTTTGAGTCAAACATCTTGAAGCCCGAGGCAGCATTAACTCCAAAGAAATTCTGAAAGATGCAAACCAAAAAGTCACACCTCCATTTTCATATTACCCTGAAAAATAACATTTGGCGTAAGCTACCTGGGCTTTGTCCAGAAGGCCAAAGATGAGGTGGTGGTTGGTATCGGGTCTTATCATAACAGCGTGGGAAGGGACACGGGCCAGGTTACACTTAGTGTACTGAGTGACTTCAGCCCGAGACTCCTGAGAACAAAGCAGCTGAAATTCATGGGAATCCAATTGTTCCGCCCAAGAATCAGTATTGTTTCCTGGAAAATAATAATTCTGACATGAGAGAAGTACTAGAGACTTTAACATACACAAAGTAATTATCTGCTTGCTGTTACATAATTCTCTCTGCAATTTCCTATGGGTTTTTAGTTTTTTTGTGTGAAAAATATAATTTTTTGTTTCTTAATTTTCTCTCTGAAGTATTGTTAATCAGAGACCTTAAATCAAAAACTATTCTTATTATTATTAAAATTAGACCAGTTCCAACCATTCACCTTTTTAGAAGTGCTTAAATGAGCTAATGATTAGCATGTTTAGTCTCTTTACTCATCGTAATAATAACTATTAATTTATTATTGTTATTATTTCTGTTGTTTAATTCAACATTTATTATTAATTATTAACACATTTTCTCTTCCTTCTTTAATTCTATGCTTTTGGCTTTAGAATTGGTTTAATTCTATACGTTTGGTTTTTATTCATTTACGTTTTGCTATGCTTTCATTTTTTTCTAAAATGTTCTTCATATTCTGACTTGTGAAGTAGATTTCATGGTAACACTTTACTTAAAGCCCCTATGTATAACGCATTATAAAGATATTTATAACGTACATTATATCTTCATAAATAATTGTAAACAAAGTTAAATTGCATTATAATATTTGCAGATTCTGAAATTGGTTGTTTGTCATGTGTTTTAATGCAATTTACTTTGTAAAGGCGTGTTCAATGAATAGATAATTACCGGTATTATATTGTATTACAACTGGTTACAATTATTCATGAGACCATACAATGCATTTTAAAGTGCATTACATGGGAGAATTACTGCAGTAAAAATACTTTTATAATGTCTCATAAATACGGGCTTTAAGTAAAGTGTTACCGATTTGGTTAAATGAAATGTGCTATAGAAAATAAAATGTTTTCTTCTTATTATTACTGTTATTTGTATTATTATTATTAAAGATTATTAAAGAGCCCACAGCAAATTAGCCTTCCAGTTAGGCCTACAAATTGATATAATGACATCTCTATAAAGACTTTTAAGTTTTTTTTTTACTAAAAGCAAGAGAGAACTTCTGAGAATTACCATCTGTGTTCTGAAATACAGTGGAATGCTTGACAAAGGCCACATCACCATGATTTTCAACAAGGCACCTGGAAATATAAACAGAGACCATGTTCAAATATTTATTTGTCATGCAGATTCATTAGCACCAAATCTTTCAGATCTATTGTGTGGTAGAGTGGATTACCTAAAGGCTCCATCGTAACCGTCGTATAAGTCCTTGCCTTTTTCACACTTGTTCTGACCACTGGAGTCTCCAATGCACTGCTCACACAGATTACTGGGGAAACCCTTCTGATTGGCTCCGGGTACACAAGATGATTTAAAGAACTCCCCAGCAGCTAAAGGCAGATTCACACTCTCATCGCACTGATTTTTTTGGTATTCATATACAGCAAACAACAATATATAACAATGTGATAGCTTTTATTATTGACAATAAAAAAAACTGGAATTATTACATTATACATATCACTAGGTTACAACGAGAAAGAAATGTTACTACTGGCTATTTGATTCACATAACTTGCATTTATTAGAGCAATGTGTTTGCAAATATTTAATCATGATATATCCAGCCTTGACCCTAAAGAGAATAAGCTGTTTGGAGAATGGATGGATGATCATAATATATATATATATATATATATATATATATATATATATATATATATATATATATATATATATATATATACATATATATATATATATATATAATGTGGTCCAAATCTCTGAGATCAGCAGTGAAAGTGCTTCTATTCAGCATTCGTTTCTAATGTAATACAAAATGAGTAACACTTTACAATAAGGATTCATCTTTTAACATTAACTAAGAATAAACAGTACATTACAGCATTTATTAACCTTAGGTCATGTAAAGATATAGTTCAAGATATACAATTTTTTTTTTAATCAAGTTGTCTGTTAACATTAGTTAATAAGCTGTGAACGAACATGAACTACAGAGCCCCTGGCCTAAAGGTAGCCTGGGTTTCCCCATACTGCCTTTGCACAGCGCGATTTTATTCACGCTGCTAGGCAGTCTGGATACCATGGACCAAATTTTCGCCTCAGCGAGGGGACCAATCACAGAACGGGGAGGGAGCAGCAAGACGATGACGACGTCTGCACGACACACCGAAGCAGTTTGTTTATACCTATGGATCAAATATGGCAGCAGACGCGAAGTTACCTTTCGATGCAGCCTTGGATATTGTTCTAAGTAGTTTAGAACGCAAATAAATCTCTGACCCATCGTCTTCTTCCTCGTCTAATTTCTTTCGCTCTACATACATCATCTGGTATAATTGAAACGATTGGCTATGAGCTACGTACAGGCGCATTTGATAGACATTCGTAGCACCCAATTAACAGCTCTGGGCATTCGTAAACTACGCCTGAAATACGAGAAAATTAACGTTGTTCCCAGACCAGGTCTCAATGTCAATGAGATGTGGTCTGACGTTAGCCAGGCTAGCCTAAAGGGACATGGTGAAGGAAAAAAAAAAAATGATATGGGAGGAAAAATTTTGTCAATGCTTTTGCGTTCTCTTTTGCGAATGAGTGAAGACAAAATCTCATATTTTTTCCATCACTATGTCCCTTTAGGAGCTCCATACATGAACAAGCAATGTAAAATCCTTTTTCTGTTAAATAACATTAACAACGATTAATGATGCTGTAAAAAATGTGTTGCTAATTGATAATTAAATTGAACTATTGGATTAACTAGCGTTAACTAAGGAGACCTTATTGTAAAGTGTTACCACAAAATGTTTCATTTACAAATTACAAAGAACAATTTGAGTGAAACGTGTAACTGAAACATTTAACTTTGGTCTCAGACTTTGGGACCCCATGGTATAAGTCCACTACATGTCCTACCTTGGGGCACTTGGCATGTGTCCGGTCTGATGATGCCTTTTTCTATTAGAAGACCCATTGGAATGTTCCAGCCTGCAGTTCTGCCATAACCTGTGTGACAAGAGCGCTTGCTCTTGAGGTCACTGAATCTCTGGATGTCTCTGTTGCTCTTCCTCAGCACAGCCACGGCATAATAAATGCTTCCGTCAGTGTCTCCTACGACAGAGAATCACAGTGTGAAAATTAATCATCAGTTATGAATAAAACACAAAGTAGTTACCCAGTGAGCACATTTTGAATGTTTACTTTGTACTATATTCAGGTAATTTTATAAAAAAAAGTATATGGAAACATATGAAGCTGGTTAAGTCAAAGTACACTGACAGTGTATGGCACTAACCTGTGTAGCTTTCTCCAACAGCAGGTTTTAAACCAAAACTCTTTCCCGCTGTGTAGATGTACCCTCCATCAAGAGTGATGACATCAGCTTCCTTGTTCTGGAGGAAGAGTCTCATTCAAACAGAGCACAACTTTTTCACCTGCATTGAGTTTATACAAATCAATTTCTTTACAGATAAAATGAAAGAGATTTTTCGTTTCAGAAGTTGAGTTGCACTCTATTGCAGGTGTTAAGAAAAATGCAGAAAAAAGCAAGTATGGATAAGATGGTTTGGTATTTAAATGACTGTTGACTGGCATACTTGTATTTTCTTCAAACAGTCTTCCACAGATGTGCCATAGACACACTGAATATCAGGAATCAAATTTTTGCTTTTGAAAGCCACAGCCATGTCTGCACATTTTTGCTGCTCTCCATAAGAAAGGACACACCATCGAAGTTGAGAGGGGACATCTATATAACACACACACACACACACACACACAACAGAGAAACATATTTAAGCACAATATATGTAAGAAAGAAAATAGAAAATGTTTCATTGTTTGATGAAGATACAGAGATTCACACCTGACTTTGAGCAGTCCATAGCTCTCAGTATGTCATAGTATCGGCCCATCCATTCGATATAGTTTTCATTTCCAGCTTGGATAAATGTGGTTGAAGCGTCGCTGAACAACAAGTTTTCCCCATTGAAGTCTGCTGAGGAGAACATAGAGAACCCAGACTTTTGCTGAAGAGAAACAGACAAACACGTTTAAATAAAACAGTACGTTGCACAACAAAATAAAATGTACATTTTGTATTTACTCTATTAGAAAATAATAAATGAATCCTAATGAAGTCGAAACCCTTTGATAACACTAAAAGGATCATACCAGTCCCTCACGCAACATGTTGTAAACCACTGAACTGCTGATGTCAGTGTGGACAACAATCCCCCTCGATGGCACTCGAGCCAGATGGCATTTCTCATAATCACTGACTGGACTACGCGTGCCGTCCCGACACAGGAGCTGATAGTCTTCAGAGTGCAAGCCGTGAGCCCATGATTCCCCCTGACCTGACACACAAAGTTAAAAGATATATTATTATCTTCATACACCGATCACAATCATAATTATCCATAACACAATATTAGAAGGCCCCCAACTTGCTATAATAACAGAACTATAACTATACTTTATTCATGTTAACAAATGGGACCATATTATTATTATTTATACTATTATTATTGAATTTACATTAAATGTTAATTAATTTATTACATGCTGTTTTATTAATATTGTTATATTAATTATATTAATATAATAATATATGAATAATATATATTTTTTATTCATTCTGTGGCCCCCTTGGAAGTTTGGTGAGGCCCGCTGGTTGAGAAGCACAGACTAAACTACACATTTACCATCAGTATTCTCGCCTACAGTGGTGTGCTTTACAAAGGCGACATCACCTGCATCCTCAGCCAAGCACCTGTGAAGCCCAAAACATCAGTTAACTGACATACTGAGAATATTTCTCACTATCAGAGCTGCAACAGATTTCGGTGTAGTATGATGTGACAAAGAACATGGTACCTGAATGCTCCGTTGTATGCATAGTATTGCTCATTGTTGCTTGGGTCACACTTATATTTTCCGGATCGATCTCCCACACAGAGCTGACACAGGGATGCAGGGTCGTCTTTAGCCCCCGGGATACAGCTGGCCTCAAAGAAGTCAGCAACCCCTAAAAAGCCAAGATAATCCACAAGATACTTTTCCATCTGCAAAAAGGCAATCTGACCATTTTTGATGCGCTGCACCAAAAGTAAAGGAGTACCTTGAGGGATGTCACAGCCCACGGCAGACATCATCCCAGTGTCAATCAAATACCCTAGAGGGATGTTCCAGCCAGCTGTGCGGTTCTTCCCGGTGTGACAAGACTTCTTCCCCTTCAGACTGTTGATGTTGATGGCTGAATTTGTCTTTTTAACCACAGCAACACCGTAGTAAGTTATTCCTTTCCCTATGGCCATTAAGAAAAAACATTTATGAAAAACATTTATGACATGAAGAAAAACATTTATGACTTTATGTTAGTCTACATTTGATGGTGATGGCGGTGATGGTGATGGCGCAGTGGATAAGACACATGCCTTTGGTGTGAGAGACCCGGGTTCGAATCCACTGTGAGACACCATTGTGTCCCTGAGCAAGACACTTAACCCCTAGTTGCTCCAGAGGCGTGCGACCTCTGACATATATAGCAATTGTAAGTCGCTTTGGATAAAAGCGTCAGCTAAATGAATAAATGTAAATGTAAATGTACATTTTATGTTGATCTAAAAGTTGAATTTTTCCAGATAAAACAATGGATGGTCTATAACATCGGTACTTGTATTACAATGTACATTTATTATATTTTAATTATGATAAAGAAATCAAATACAGATAGAGGCATCATCTGTTAATAATCAACCTATTGTTTCTGCTGACATTTAATTATGTCCTGGTAACACTTAACAATAATGTCTCATTAGTTAACATTAGTTAATGTATTAACTAACATGAACTAACCATAAGCAATACATTTGTTATTGTATTTGTTCATATTTATTAAGGTTAGTTAATATAAATACAGCTGTTCGTTGTTTGTTCATGTTAGTTCACACCTAACTTATGTTAACAAATACAACTTTTGATTTTAATAATGTATTAGTAAATGTTGAAATTAACATTAACAAAAAAATTAATAAATGCTGTAGAAGTGCAGTTCATTATTAGATAATGTTAACTGATGTAGTTAACTAATGTTAACTAACGGAACCTTATTGTAAAGAGTTACCTGTGTCCTTAATCACTGTCTTTCCATTTCAACAGAGTTCATTGGTACAACTTGCATAATCTGGTATCTTGAAAATAAGAACATCGATCATACCATCTGCTCCAGATTCTCCAGCTGCAATTTTGAAGCTGGCTTGCTTGCCAATGTTGTATATGTCTGAAACACTGGCTGAAAAGGCATCAACTTCTTTTTTCTGTCAAAATCAATATTAATCACAAATGCAACTTAGTTATTCAACAGACTCATACTCTGCAAATAAAACAGACAAAACACTACACACTTTCAAAGCATGGTATCTGAAGAGACACTATCCTTTGTCAAGTTTTTTTTTTTGTAAATTATGTGATACTATAAGCCTCCTGTCCAAATATAAATGCATAGATGGATGTCAGACAGACAGACAGACAAACAGAGAGATAGATAGACAGACTTACGGCGAGTTTTTGAGCACATTCTGCTTTAGATGAGACACGGACGCACTGTATCGCTGGTCGAATTGAAGCACTGGTGAATGCCTGAGACATGGCTTTACATTTGGACTCCTCCGCCTCAGAAATAGTGCACCACTTTATTGTACTCTGCCCTGACACTGCACGAAGTAATGTATAATATCAACATCATCATTTTCCCCTCAAAATGTTCTTATGTCCTGCTCAGAACACTGCTAACATTAAAAACACAATAGCGTGCATAATAATTAACCTGAGTGGGATGGGGAAAATCATGTTTTATCTTCATTATAAGTTTTAAATGTGTCTTACCATAATGCGTGACTGCAAGCAGAACACTTAGAAAAGCCCAGGTGTCCATCTCTGACTCGAGAGTGTGCAGATGTTGTTACTGTAGCCTACTGTTGCTTTATATCCGTGAGAGTCTGTTGCAAAGTCCAAAACTCAGCTCTTTGACATAACCAAACGGGAAATGGTAGCTACCTTATCATAAACGATACGTGACGTTCGAAATTTATAGACTATAATATGACTAGACACGAGGACTCAAAACGACACGTCCAAGACGGGCGGAGGTCCAAGGTGCACACAGAGGGGTCTTTCATTCTTGGAAGCTCCACCTTTTTCCATATGAGAATGGAAAAGGGACTCTGATTCAAGTGCAGTGTCATAAACCCAGGTAAAATAACTTTTAACCCTTGAAAAAGAAAATTACTATTTCAAACGAGCAACTTAATTGAGTAGTTTAGGTATTTCAAACTGAAGACAAGCGTTAAGGACACTTTCTGGTTGACAAACCGCAAAAAGGCGGTTTAAAAAAAATGATATATATAATTTAATCTAAAATTATCCAAATACTTTCTCTAGCAGGCTATGAACAAAACGACTTCTTCAATTAACAAAAGTGAAAATGCATCCGAGACGCGATCACTTTTGGGTGCATGAGGCTAACGGTATGCTTTTGCATCCGTTGTAACGTTAATAGAAAAATCATAAAGTCATAAAGTGTCACACCATTACACATCAGCTCAGCTCTTGCCAAGGGACATACGGCAAGTGAATTGTGACTGCTTAAATGTTTTAGCCTACAACAGGTAGGAAACATGTTTAACGACGACAGATATCATAATACAAAAATACTGCACAATTTATTGTGGCGGTGTTTAAACTGATCTCAACGACTTCTAGAATTTTGCTTCACCTAAAATGAATGTCAACATTTCCTCACCCATGTCGTTCCAAAAAATCGCGGAGCAATGAGGACACTGACACCGACAGACAAGACAGAACAGGTTACTTTTGATTTGAAACACATTTTCAGCACTTTTCAGTTTCTGATAATTTTATTACGAAATTCAAACAATACGTTTTGGCGCTTGTAAATGTGACGTGACAGACCGCTGTAGCGCCTCAGTTCAAGTGGCAGTGAACGATCTCACTCCTCTTTAATTAGTCTATAAACTCGAATGAAGTATTGAAAGATAAAGTACAACTTACCGAAATGTATATCCCTCATACATACCGGTAATATCAATCACTGTTTGTGGAAAGAGGTCATAAACAGCTGGAGAATAATAGGCCTATGTTAAATATGTTAGGCTTATGTTAATGTTAAATTTACCTCAGGAAAGCCATTTTGACCATATAGCGAGGAGTATTTTGCTAAATATGTGCACTATATTACATATTTACTATATTTTTATATTGTTCAAATATTATAACATTATTATAATAAAAAAAATATTATATTTCATTTGAGTTGTTATTTTTAACCTTTAATAATAATATCAGCTGACAGCTGGGCTGTAGGCTGTTTACAGCAGTAGTAAGTGAGATATTTTTTCTCCTTGCGAAAAATTAACATGTATCCCTAATATTTATCCAAATTATATCGGATTCAAATCACAAGAATTGAAATCGTGAAATTTGTGTCAATGAATAATAGAAGAAGTATCCTGCCAGTCATTGCATCATGTAAACATTGTAACATGTCACTAAACTCTAAACTTCTGTTCAGTCACCAAATGTTTTGACAATCATAACACACTTGTGATTCAAGTTTTCTTTTACACCCCCCCCCCCCCACCCCCCACCCCCCCCCCCCCCCCCCCCCCCATGAAAAAAAAAGATACAATCAAAACACTGTGTATGAGAAAAAAAGTTTTTATTAGCTGTTCTCCTCTTTGACAAATGGAATGAATCAAGTTGGCAGATTATGTACACAATCTAGTCATAAAAGTGTGTTAGAAAGCCATGAAGACAAGTTAGAGAAGCAATCTTTTAGAAAACAATCATCTCCGAGTAACTTGAAATGAAAAGGGGATGCTGTCAGTGCGGCCCCTGGTGGAGAGTTAAAGGCTTGTGTTAGAGAGTGACAGAGCAAATCTCTCTTCAGCTATGGGTAATCGACAAGTTCACATACATAGAGGCAAGAATCTCCTAGCCTCTAACGTTTACAGCTCATGCTAACTCTGACATTTTCACAATCCCAGGTGAAAATAGAAAGAGAAGCCCTCTCCTCCGCTTCTCACTCATATTTAATGTGTCAAAGACTATTGCTTTTAGAAATCATGCAAGTCACATGAAAAAGTAAAGATGACATAACTACATAAGAGAGAGAGCTGAAGACTACAAACTGCCAACTTGAGTTTTTTCATATTGTTTGAGCAGATGCAAATGGAACACCACCATTCAGCCCAGGTGTCCCGTGAATCAGTGTTGTTTTTGCATAAAAACAAACCATAAACAACATAAGTGATGGAGGTAAAAGTAAATAAAAAAATAAAAATAAAAAAAAATTTATATATATATATATATATATATATATATATATATATATATATATATATATTTTAATATATATACACACATATTTATATGAGTGTATGTCTGACATTATAAAGAAAATAATTCCCATAGGTATAGTGTTTAATTAAAGCTCAATATAGACTTTTATTATAACAAAATAGGCAGTATACTGAGGGATTGAATATACATTACAATTTATACTCTCTTATTTGCATTGCTGTTTCTTGAAGTAAGAATATGTCATCACCTGGATTTGAAAGATAATCATAAGCCGTTCCTTTCTTCACCTCAACTATAAGCTACTCCCATATGCACCATGATTAAAATGTACACAGATTGTTAAGACAAATACACATTTAATATAAAAAGAAGAACTTTTGTGCCAAATGTTTTTGTCCTCTTTGTGCACTTGTGACAAAACTGATCAGCTGTGTAGAGCAAGCGGGCTGCTTCATTTTACAAAATGAACAAGAGAAAACAAAAGTAATATGACGGCAGCAGTTCACATAGCTCAAATCTGTCTGACAAAAAAAAAAAAAAACATTATGTTAAATCTCAAAAGAATAATCCAAAACATGCTCTTAATGCAAAAACATGCAAAGTTTAGCTTTATGTCTTTTCAGAGACAGACATGAAAGCTTTAACTTCTGATCATATTTGGGGGGGGGGGGGGGGGATGGGGGGGATGGGGAACAAACCAAAATGTATATAATGCATTAACTCATTGGTTTTCCTTTGAGAAAGTCACCTCCCTTAAACATTAAGGAATCTGTACCGTATAATCTGTCCAGTAAGTCGCTGTTCAGGCATGTCTCCTCCCACCGGAGGATGAAATGTGGAGATTGGGATGCGAGTTCTAGACAGCAGTTTCAAAGAGAGGCATGAGAGAGAGTGAAAGAGAAGTGGCTGTAAGACCACCATGACCCCAAGCCCATCCAAAGAAAACATGTTTCCTATGCTCAGGGGTCAGAAAGCCAATGTCAGCAGCAGGCCAGGTTAGTATAAAAAAGAAAACGGGGGGGAAAAAAAATTACAAAAAAAGTTGCAAGAGGAATAAGGATTATTTGTCTTCAGCCATTTCACAACTTCTCTTTGACTGGCACCCAGATGACCGGCCCAGATTGCTCCTCGATGATCTGCTTAACCTGGTTGTAGATCTCTTCTAATGTGTCCCCTTGTACAATGGCTGCAAGAAAGATCAGATCAACATCGATGAGTATAATACATCTCACTCTAAGACTCTGAGACTACCATAATTATTTGCCACTGATGCCAAATGCGGTCACTCCCTTTAATAAAAAGTCTCGGTAATTTTAACAAAAATAAAAAGCAAATAAATGTCCTAACAGTATTTTATAATACTTTAAATTGTTGTGTTTGTGCAGCCTCAGGGGCAACAAAGGACTCTTGACTACTGTCAATAGTGTAGCGATGTATGAAGCACAGCTCATACAGAAGTCATTTTAATACGGTGCAGCTTTCATTTGGTCAGCACAATGAATTTGCTTGACCAACTCGAACCCGTTGCGAAATCTGCTTGGGGAAATTTTGCGCCTTCACACAAAATCCCTGATCGTGTGGATTCCTATTGAAATGACTGGATTAGACCCGCGAAAACTCGACTGAAGTAAATGTGGCCGAACCGTAACGCAATTAAAAATTGCACGTCACTCCTGTGGAAAGTAATGAGTTAAGCAGATGTTGCTACATTTTAATGTCTATGGTGTTACAGCAATATAAAACCTCAAAAATCTTCTGTGCAAGCACTAATACAACATACCATATTTTTTCTGTGGTTAAAGGTTATGTGCAGTAAGCTAATGTCTGTGTTGGCTTTTTTTTTTACACCAAATTTATTGTTTCCTCTTTTAATGTTCTGTTTTGTAAATGTTAATAATGATTTATTTTGAATATTGAGTTCAAAAAAAAAAAAATATATACATATTATAGTAAGATATAAACTCAAGGAAACTTTCCTGGAAATACTCCAGGCAATCTTTCAACGACTAAAGGTTGTTTGCTGTGAGGAGACATAAAACAACACAGTGAAGTTGCACATGCTTGCGGCTTTTTGTGATATTTCATTGAAAACCCGAACCGTATTTATTATTTGAATGGCAGTGGTTTTGTGCAAATGTTGATTGCTTTTTAATTAAATTTAAATCAATAAGCTTGGCGTCTGTCAATTCAGCGTGTCTTGGTGGGGGGATTAATGTAAACATAATTCGTTTAGTGTCTAAAAGGGATAGTTCAACTAAAAATGAACATTGTCATTATTTACTCTCCCCAGTGTCATTCCTAAACATACTTTCATCTATCATAAAAGAATGTATTTCTAAACATATCTCTGTTTGTTTGTTTGTTTTTGTCCATACAATGAAATTAATTGGGGATCAATGTTGTTTTGGACCCCATTGACTTTCATTGTATGGGGGGAGAAAAAAAAAGAAACACTCTTGAGATATTAAAAACATTGATTTTTTATGTTGCACAAAAGAAAGTCTTACAGGTTTGGAATGACATGAGGGTGAGTAAATAACAGAATTTTCACGGCCCAGGTGAATGCTTCAATTAAGTAGCGCCAGTAAATATACTCACCAGTAAAACGACATTCGCTCAAATCCCGCTCCCACAATAAATGTCTCTGTACTTTACATCTTTCTTCTGGTAATGAATTTCTTGAATAAATGTCTTACAGTATGCCTATAGATAACAGTTATGATATCTGTGGCTTTATAGCAGTATTTTATTAAGTAGTAGGCTTTAAATAAATAAAAAAGAACTTTGCTGTTAGTATATAAAAAAATTCATCTTCGCTAACTAAGTTTCTTCACTCTCCCCTTCAATTTCGACGTCTTCTTCGGTCTTAAAGGGATAGTTCACCCAAAAATGAAAATGTCATCATTTACTCACCCTCAAGTTGTTCCAAACCTGTATGAGTTTCTTCTGCTGAACACAAAATACGACATTTTGAAGAATGTTTGTAACCAAAAAGGTGTGGTGGGGCACCATTGATTTCAGTATTTTTTTTCCATACTATGGAAGTCAATGGGGACCATCAGCAGTTTGATTACCCATATTCCTCAAAATATCTTCCTTTGTGTTCAGCAGAAGAAAGAAATTCAAGTATCCTCAATACCTTATTTTACTTATTTATAAATTGGAAAACCCTATTATAAAACCCCATAGGAAAAAGTCTTCTGAGTTTTGACATCATCTTTGCACCCCTCTATAGTAGAGTGTGGATTTGTCGCAGGACAGGTAAGGTAAGATATCTATAGATGAAAATGACTTAAGTAGGAAGTTCAGAATTGATTTGAATGTGGGTAAGTGTATTCTACTGTGCTCACCGGTGAAGTGCTCTAAGAATTCCTGCTCCAGTTTCATGGCTCTGTCATAAGTCTTCCTGCCTTGCTCCTCCATCAATCTTTTATTCATCTCTCTGAGGAGGACACAGAGGACCTGTTATTAGTACCAATCAGTCAAGCTTTAGCATTTATCATGTGTTTGAGGATCCTGTCATACAACAACGTACAAAATATTCTCCACTGATTTTGGTTTCACGAACACCGCTATGGGGTAGAGCTGTGCTAACTGGAGTCGTTTGATGGCATTGCCTGAGACATCCAGGATGCAATGTTTGCCCTTAAAGAACAGTGAAAAAAAAGATTGTCACATGGAAAATGAGAAAACTGCTGCAAAGTGAAATCGAAAGGTCATCACGAAACTCACAAAAAGAAAATTCCTTTTTTATTACTGCCATAAGTTTATTACTTCCAAACAAGTTGAACTTGTTCACCTTTTCTGCAACCTCTCGCACTGACTGCACGCTTGTCCCATAGAGGTGGTTGTTATATTGGCCCGCCTCGATGAACTTGTGATCTTGAATGTCTTTTTCCATTTGCTCCCGTGAGACAACAAAATGGTAGTCTCTGGCATCAACCTCGTAGTCTCGCTTTGGTCTAGTCGTGTCTGGTCAAAAAAACAGTAATGACCATTATAACAATGCAGATGATATTTGAAATACTGCAAAAGAAATAATAAAAGTGTGTACTCACGGGGAACACATGACCCAAACTTGTCAGGAAACTCTGAGATTAAATCATCGTTGATCCGGTCTTTCATGGGTCCAAGGATAATCACTGGACGAGCGTAACTCGCTGTAAACCACAATAAAAATAAGTCTTACAATAAATCAGTCAAGCAGAGTTGTACAATGACACCTTCATGTAAGTTATATGGAGTAATAACGAATGTACCATAATAAAAGAAAGTTGCAAGAAGACACTCACCTTCCTGTTGCGTGACTGTCTCGTAAGAGAGGACATAATCTTCCTGTCCACCTAGTAAAGACAGAAATACTGATATAAGTTCAAAAATCTTAGAGAATATAATTAAACCAGCATGTATGTGCTGTATAGTCTCAGCTAAACTCTTCTTTACCTTACCTAAATGGCTTAAACTTCTGATTGAGAGGATTTTGACAATCATCAGCGATGCATTTTTAAGAGTGGAACTGTTTTTGCATATTAGAATGCTGTCAGAAGGATCATGTGACACTGAAGACTAAAGTAGTGGCTACTGAAAATTCAGCTTTGCCATCACATGAACAAATTACATTTTAAAATGTAACGATATATATATATATTTAAAAAAATACTGATTTTAGTGTATTTTTGATCAAATTGCAGCCATATTGAGCATAAGAGACTTTGTTCAAAAACAATTTAAAAAATCATACCGACCTCAAACTTTTAAGCAAGAGTGTACAAGTTTAAGGTTAAAAGACTGGTGCAATAAATAAATAAATAACCTCACTAATCAACTATGTTGTTGTATGACTAAGTCAACCACTTGTACATGAAAATTGAAATGTAATTGAAATCTGATGTTGAACGTTCAAATAAATTTTTCTCTTGTATTATTACTGCTCATTTACATTTCAAATATATTACTTGTACCCTATACCCTATGAAAGCATGCCTTTGTCTCTAATTTTCACTCACTGTTCAGATGAGATATATTTGAGAGCCATGTGGCATTAAATAAAAGTTCAAGAGGTTTTTCAGCCCACTCAACGTGAATGACAGGCCATGATTTACAAAACTGCTGAAAGACACAGGCTTGTTCAAATGTTATTTGAAGGTAATATTCCAGGCCGGAATACGCTCTGTCCCTGGCATGATCACTAAAGCAAGGTACACACATAACAGCACCTGCTTTATCACTTAAAACTCTCAGCACAGGCAAAGCATGCTATGAACTATAAAGCATGGTAAATTAATGGTAAGCTTCTGTCGGCTAAATCAATAGTGTGTTTAGATTAGCTTTTAACACCCTTTTAACAATTTTAATGTGTTATGGAAAATTTTAATATATATTTTTTTGAAATCTTAAAATAAACTATTCTTGTGCAAACTCCTGACTCTGATATTGGTCTTAAATGGTACACATCTTTCAATTATGTGTGTGTGTGTGTGTGTGTGTGTGCGTGTATAACATATAAGGTAAGGTAAGGTAAGTTTAGAGAACAAAAGGGAATTAAACACTTAAGAGATGAACTCAAAAACATGATGAAAGGAAATAAAGGGGAACACACACTTACGGTAACTACTTTCACTATCGCTGGCGTTAGAAGTTACATGCTCTGAAACCATAAAAAGGGAAAATAAGCACCAGACACAAAAACCACCAGCCTTGCAGGAATACGCCACACACTAAGAGCAGTCACCAGCAGATGGCAGTGTTAAGAACCTGAACAGGACATCTTAGGCTTTGAAGCTGATCTCATTTTGCTTAATTTCTTATAAAACTGCTTCCACGAAATGAATTTGGTATTTCAGCCGTATGAATGATTTAAATTCATCAATGGGGGGGGGGGGGGGGGGGGGGGGGCTCTTAACACAGTCATGGTGCATTGATGGATGGAGAGGCTCTACTCCACCACCTAAAAAGTGTCTCAATGTAGAAGTCTAGGGATACAGAAATACTAAACTAAAATACTAAATACTAAAATTCGGGAGTCAAAGGAGATTGTAAATAACCTTCTTTCACATCAACCATGCTAATCTTAACCCCTCATGTTCTGTCGAGACGGTTTTCACAGTAATGGTCAAAAGTTTGGGATGAGTTTTTATTTTACTTTTTTTTTTTAACTTATTCAGCAAGTATGCATTAAATTGATCAAAAGTGACAGTAAAGACGTACAAGTTAAAAAGGATTTCTATCTCAAATGCATGCTGTTCTCTTGAAATTTCTATTCATAGATTCCTGAAATGTATAAATATATAAATTGAATTGTATAAATATAATGTTTTCTACATTAATAATCACAGTTTCTTCAAATCAGCATATTACAATGATTTCTGAAGAATCATTTTAGAAGATTTCTGCCATCACAGGAATAAATTACATTTTAAAATATATATTATTTTAAATAGTTATTTTAAACTGTAGTAATATTTCACAATATTACTGTTGTTACTTTTATTTTCAATCAAAAACAGCCTTAGTGAAAAACATGAAAGAAATCTTACTGACCCCAAACTTTTTGCACAACAACTATATTTTTCATATAGTTGAGTCAGTTGAGTATTATTACAATTTTTGCTTATAATCAGTTCCTATTAGATTAAAGCAAGTTACTGTATCATCCTGACATGCAAAAAAATGTCCTGGCGGTCTCTCAGACCTCAAACAGAACATGAGGGTTAAATTCTTCTGACAACAACATTATTTGCATTTGATATATTTGTCCCCAAAAGTATCTGTGCGCACATAACCTGCCAAAGCAGAATCACGGCAATAACTACATTTGTACATATTCTGATGAAAATGTGAGCAGTGCAAAACTCGCTGCTCAAATACTAGGTTGTTGCAGGTGGTTTCCAAGTGCCCTGCTTCACTTGTCACCAGGTGAAAATCATTCATTCGATTGCTTAGTAAGGGGAATTGGGTAAGGCATTTGTTCAAAGCCCTAAACCTGATAGCTTCTCAAACTTTTTTGTTTGCCAAACCCCTTAAGGTGATGATACACAGTGCAACTTTTAGAGCAATGTTGCGATTGTTGCTTGGGCACTTTCCCATTGAAAATGGGCAATAGATTTCTATGCTGATCATTTAGATTGGTCATGGGCCCTGTGTCTCATCTGGTTGCCCGTTGATGGCAACATTGCCCAGCAGCATTGCTCAAAAATTTGCCATGTGTATCATCACATTTAGAGGTCAAATATTTACCTGAAGTACCCCCTTAGATTTTAAGTTAATATTTCAATCATTGAATGACACATTTGAATGTTCACAGGTCTCTGGTGGTCTAATGGTCACAGACAGATAGATAGAACGATAGGATATATCAATAGATAGACAGAACGATATAATTTTTATGATATTGCGATTTGAATTGAAAATGACACCACCAAGGGCCCTATTTTAACGATCTGAAATGCAAGTATCAAACGCGAAACGCAAGTAACTTTGTGGGTGGATCTCCGCGAATCTAAAATGGGTTGGTCTGAAGAAGCTACATTACTCATAGGTGTGGTTTGGGCGTAACGTGCAATAAACCAATCAGAGCGTCATCTCACATTCCCTTTAAAAGCAGGCGCGCTTGTTCCATGGCGGATTGCTATTATAATGGCGCACTTGCCAGGCGCACGCCAGGAGCGGTTCACAGCCGAGGAGACCGACGTTCTCGTCAGGGCCGTAAAAGACAGAGAAGTGACATTGTATGGAGATGGGAGAAACCCACCCAAATTAGCTTTGGTTAAACAAGCGTATAATAATTTGGGTAAATGTGTAAGCTAGATTTATGCCTATTTTTCACATCTTCATGGACACCACAATGATTTCCCTCGTGTGGTAATATTTTTCCTTGTAATTATGTATGGTTTGCAAAAATGGGAACTGCTGTGTCTGTGTAGATGAGAGAAGCAAAGTGCACGTTGTGTACACGCTACATTATGGCCAAGCATGCGCTCTTAAAATAATATCTGAATAACGCGCCACTGACTTTAGACTTTAAACCTTTTTTTTTTAAAGTTTTTTTCCGGTCTGTGGCGGAATTGTTATTGAATTGCAAGATAGGGCCTTATGTGTCAATACAACATTTTGATGTCTTAAATTCTTTACTTTCAAACATTCAAACCATGGAGATTTTACTTTAGGAGAATATTGGTGAAATTCTGTAGACTTCCATCCACAAACATTTTGGAAATTATGCAAATTTGAATTTAAATAAAGTCAACCTAACACACACTGTGTTCCCAAAACGATGTTAAACTGAGCACATGCAGCGATGGAGAAGCAGCATTTACTGTGAACAAAGCCGCTCTCAAGACACAGTAATAAAAGCTGCAGTAAACACTGTAAATGAACACAGTGCTGTTCTTCACTCTGAAACACGCAGCGCAACAGACTATATACTTTTTTAAGTTTGCAGCCTTTGATTTTATAAATCACGATTTGATTATATATATATTTCAGTTTTATTTTAATTAATTGTCCAGCCCTTTTTATTTATTTTAATGTTACATTTGATTTTCAATCATTGCTGATCTGCAAACTTCGAGCCAGATTTACAAAACAGCGCAAAGTAGCATGAGACCACAATTCCATAAAAGCACAGATGGGAGTGGAAAGTTAAGTTCTGCAGGTGATAATGCGCAAATTAAAGAACACAGACGCAGCAGCTCATTTCCATTATGACAAACGCAATCTTCCCAGGGTAGCAAGCAATAACATCTTCCTCAAGCATTCTAAATAAATTAACACGAATGGAGACAATTCTCTTCTGCTCTCTGTTCTCTGCGGTGCCTCCTCCTATAGCAGCATGTCAAGTGCAAAATGGGTTAACGGCGCAAGCCTTTTTTGGGTGTTAAATAATGCCGCAAATACCAGTTAATTGACTACTGCAAACCTCCTCTCATAAATGTTTTGTCTGAAAGGGAAACTCCTACGAATGCATAACTCTGTCCACACCTTTTTATCTACATTTTTCACTGCGTGTCTTTAGTAAATCCTGACAGTACTTTTTAATGCCAAAAAAGAGTAAGTTAGTAAATCTGTCCCTTTGTGTTTTATAGTCGTCTAGATGCAAAACAGGCTGCAGACACAACACAATTCTAACTCAACATCACTTCTACAGGCAAGACAGTTTTATGGGGAGTAATGGGAGTTTGGTGGGCCCGGTGGGGTAGACCTGCTGTAGCCTTTGTGGACTTACTCAAGCCTTTGTCGTCACTCAGGTCCTGTGGAGCAGTCGGCAGAGAGCAAGGAACAGGAGAAAACCACAAAAATAACAATGATTACTGGAACAACATATCTGGTCTTACCGAAGAACTTCGCTCCTGCCTTGCAACAAACCCAGATACAGAGACTTCAGTGGTCTTCAACAGACATTCTGTCCTTACATCAGCTCATATTGATGCAGAAGGGATCAATCAAATTTCCTGTCATGTTTAGGGTTGTTGCAAAAGCAGGAGTTTCGTTCAGAGGCGTTGGTGCCACTACCCTGTCTTGCACACGTCCAGTGCTTTTCTATATCCGCGGCTAATGTACTTACGGTCCACATCGCTTGTTTCCTGTTCGCTGGGGTCCTTGTTCTTGTAGAAATGGAATTTTCGCGAAAAGAGGTTCTTTTTACGCTTGTCATTGAATGACTGCTGAGAAGGAGAGGGAGGGATGGAGGGAGGGAGAACAAAAAGGGAAGAACAGATGGAATGGTGTTGGGTGTCTAGTTCAAGTATGAACAAATGCCCAACTTAACAGATGCCCATGTTACTGGCTCTGTGGCCACCGCCATCCAATAAAATGATGCTGGAATGACAAAAATCACTAATGCTAGAACTTATAAATAGACATGAAACATGATATTGATTTGGAGATGGCAACAGATACAGTTGAGTTTATGAGGGATTACTGAATACCAGATCAACTTAAAGGGTAGTTACCACAACCATTGTCGGCAAAGTGGGAGAAACTCAAGGACATGCAACCCTCGAAATTAGTTAGTGGATTAAAGTTAGTGATTAACACTGACCAAAAAGTTTGGACGGGAATAAAGCTACAATAAGCACTAAAGACTTAAATAGATGGGCAGCGGAGTAATTTGCAGGAAGAGAAAGTGAAGGGCAGTTTGACATCAATGGCAAGCGTATTTATCTTTTTGTTCTCTGAAACGTTCATGCACTCATGCTGCATTAGTGAATGCAGTTGAAAAGGCTAAGACACTGAAGAGTGGATGATGAGTTTATACTGCAATACTGCTGCAAAGTTAAAATCACTAGGGCTGGGCAATATTGAATATCGACAATATATTCTGTGGTGATCTAAAATGAATCAACATTGTGAATTTCACAATGATTTAAAAGGTGCTTTTTATTTGGCCATTACATTTTCTAAAGATGACATCATTAGATTGGATGTAGAGTTCTTTCTTGTCTCTGTATTATATTCAACTTTATTAGCAATCTGTGTTAGAGTAAGATGGTAAGTTTGATTTATTTTTGTGAATCAGGTCATTTCAATGAATCTATTCATAACTGATTTAATGATGTTTGTATCGTTCAACTAAGCCCATTCACAATGTGGGATATTTCTTATACTAAAATCTGTTAGTAAAAAATATTATTAACATTTGTGTTCTTATGTTATAGTAGTGCAAACACACTGGGGGGAAAAAATGACTGCATTTTACTTCTTGCATTAATCAGGTTTTTTTTTTATCTACAATGGCTGTTCAGTTGAAATGATGGTTCTTTTGAACAGAATTTATTAAGTCAGAGCAATTACACAAATACTATAATATATATCAAATGTCATCAAAATGCTGAAAAATATTGAGATCTATATACTGTACACACTGTATTCAAAAGTTTAGGGGTTGGTAAGATTGGTAAGAAGTCTCTTATGCTCACCAAGGCTGCATTTATTTGATCAAAAATACAATACAAATAGAAATATTATTACAATTTTATTTTTTTTAATTTCATAACAATTTCCTATTTTAATATATTATGAAAGAAGTCATTTATTCCTGTGGTGGCAAAACTCAGATTTTCAGCAGCCATTAATCCAATCTTCAGTTTCACATTATCTTCCAGAAATCATTCTAATATGCTGATTTAGTGCTCAAGAAACATTTCTTATTATCAATGTTGAAAACAGTTGTGCTGCTTAATATTTTGTGGAAACTGTGATACATTTTTTTTCAGTATTCTTTAAATGACTAGAAATTTCAAAAGAACAGCATTTATTTGAAAGAAAAAAATTGTTTTTTTTAGCCATGTAACTGTCACTTTTGATCAAACGCATCCTTGATGAACAAAATGTATTATATATAATATTTTTTTTTGCAATATCGCCCAGCCCTAATAGTCACATGCTCAGTCACATAGTCAGAATTGTGAACAAACATACAGGATTAGTACACTACATTCAGTAATAATAAATTTCAATCTATTTCACAAATGAAAATGTCAAACAAGCATCTCATTCATGAAGAATGATTCATTACTTATATATAGTACATCACTACTTTGTTAGAGTTTACACTTGGCAGCTGTTAGTCACCCTATGTGAGAACAGTTTTGACTTTTGAAATGTCACACAAGAGGAAGGTGCAACAAAATGTTTCTAATGCTGAACATCTTATTAGCACTTTCATCTAAAAATATCATAAAAACAACAGTTTCAAAATAGGCTACAAGGCGTGTTCATAATGTTTTCTGATTTCTGTCAAATTAAGGTTATGTTGGCATGACTCCAGGTAAACCAAATACATTTTTTACACAAAGGGCCTATTTATAATGTATTAGTCTATAAACTGCTGCTGTTTAAAAGCATTAAAAGCATGTTTGTGTCATGCCAGACATGGTAAATATTTGAGCAGCAAACACTTACCGCTTTATCTCGAGACTTGGAGTTGAATTTGACCGTCTTTAACCTGGCTCTTTCTTTTCTCTCCACCCTGAAGAGAAAGGAGACAGATAATGTAGGGTGAGTATTTTCACTGTTAATACACAAAAACTGTCCTGTGGTCATTATGTAATAGTGTAACTAAAAACATTTATTGAAAAACGTATGAAGCCAAAAACTTTTTTTTTTGCATATTGTAGCAAAACATATTTTGAGGAAAGTGATATATACAATATTTACCAATATTTAAAACATACTATATGGACAAAAGTATTGGGACACCTGACCATTATACCAACATGGACTGTAATGACATTGCATTCTAAATACATAGACATTAATATGGAGTTAGTCCCCAATTTGGAGCTATAACAGCTTCCACTCTTCTGGAAAGGCTTCCCACAAGATTTTGGAGTGTTTTGTGGGGATATTTGCCCATTTATCCAGTAGATAAGCATTTGTGAGGTCATACACTGATGTTGGACAAAAAGACCTAGCACGCAATCTCTGTTCCAGTTCATCACAAGGATGTTCCATGTGGTTGAGGTCAGGGCTCTGTGTGGGCCAGTCAAGTTCTTCCACATCGAACTCACTCAACCCTGCTTTTTATGGACGTTGCTTTGTGCACTGGGGCACAGTCATGCTGGAATAGAAAAGGGCCTTCTCCAAACTGTTCCCTCAAAGTTGGAAGCATGACATTGTCCAAAATGCTTTGGTGTGCTGAAGCATTAAATTTTCCCTGCACTGGAATTAAGGGGCCTAGCCTAACCCCTGAAAAACAGCCCCACACCATGATCCCCCCTTCCACTAAACTTTACAGTTGGCACAATGAAGTCAGGCAGGTAACGTTCTCCTGTCATCCGCCACACCCAGACTCGTCCATCAGACTGCCAAACAGAGAAGCGTGATTCATCACTCCACAGAACACATTTCCACTGCTCCAGAGTCTAGTGGAAGCATTCTTTGCACCACTCATCTGACACTTAGCATTGCACATAGTGATGTGAGGCTTGCATGCAGCTGCTTGGCCATGGAATCCCATTCCATGAAGCTCCCGCCACACAGTTTTTGTGCTGATATTAATGCTAGTGGAAGTTTCTAACTCTTCAGCTATGGAATCAGCCGACCATTGGCGACTCTTACTCACCATGCGCCATTTTTCCCCACAGATGTTTGTAAATGCAGACTGCATGGCCAGATGCTTGATTTTATACACCTTTGGCAATTGGTCTAATTGAAACACCCGAATGAATTAATTAAGAGGTGTGTACCAATACTTTTGTTAAAAAAAACATACTAGAAAAAAAAAATCAGTGAGATGGCAAAAAATGTTCATCTGCATGCATGTGCACAGACCAGTTATTTAAAAAAATGATAAAAAAGGAACATTGTTCACAGCAAGTTATTTGACACCTGACAGTAAATGATTGTTGAAGGTGGTGTATTTGTTACAAAAACCATGCTTTGATGGATCTAGATGACCTCTAACCTCCAAAATCCAAATATGAAGTACCAGGTAATAGGATGTAGATCACATAATTCGTTTAAAATATATAGGATAATTTACAGAAACTTTCACAAAGAGAAATCCCAACTTGTTTCTGGCTGGGTGCCCCCTGTGATCAGTTAGGAGACGTGAGAGGCACATTTTTAAAATGAGGTGAGAAGTCAATTATCAACTTTCAGTCAGCATATAGCTGAGTGGAGAGAATGAGAGGGAAACTCACGGCATCACACGTCAGCGCTGAAGTTTAACGCTCTAATTAAGACTTTGTAATATCAGGTGACAGTAAACCCATGACTTTGATCAAAATAGAGCAGACTTTGTCCTGCTAAAGCTAATTCCATGGCTAGCATCATTTGTATCCTAAATACGATTAAATTATATTGTCACGTTCTGTATAATTCACCAAAGTTTTGATAAAACTTTATTGGTGTCAACATTGTTGGTTGTGGTAGAAATGATACCACGACGGTAATTTGTATTATTTTAATTTATATCATTACCATACAATAAATATCGAAAGTGTTTATGATTATTTGGCTATTTGTTTAAAGTCTGGGTCTGCGACAAGGGTAAAACGAATTCTATACATGAAAAGCATTACAAGTAGCAAAAACAACAAAACAAAAACAGGATTTAACAGGATCTTAGGATAACAAAAGAGAATAAAATCTGTTAGTTTTAATAAAAATTAAAACCCCTGGGGCATAAAAGTGCTCATGATTGAAGAAATGCCCACATAGTTTTCAATCTCCAGCTGCTGAGTCAAGTTAAAACCCTCATCACAAAGAGAGATACTTTTTCTTCAGCTGTCAGTTAAGACTATTTAGTCTCAAATGTGATAAGTCTGGGATGCCATTGTGCAGATATATATGTGTGCTCATTCCTCATTATTAACAATTACTATACACAATGGGTGATAACAAAACCAAAATGAAAAATGGCAATGAATTGAAACGCAAAACATTGTGAAAGAAACAATAGAGGAAAGATTATGAGCTGTGGGTAATGTGGCATTAAATGCACAAATTGTGTTAATCATGGTAAAGTGGTAATCATGGTAATCGTGGTAACTGACCTAACTTTCTACAGTACAGTATGTTCTGGAATGCATGGGGGCATAGCCTACCTCTTCTTGCTGGGAATGACGCCCATCTCCTCCATCTCGCCATCTGGAGTCACATGGCGCGCCTGCCACCACTCCTCGTCCGAGGCATTCAGGACGTGTAGGATGTCGCCGAAGCGGAAGTTCAGCCCCTGACTGGGCAGGCCCGAGTCTTTCGTTATGTCATAATCAAACAGGGCTCTAAAGGAGGAAGAATGAAGTAAGAAGATTTTTTTTTTGATGGAGCAAAGAAAATTTATATTTATATTTATATTTATATATATATATATATTGTCTCGTCACAAACATGACATTTCAACCAGAATGCCCATATATTTTTTATAAATTTTGTGCCATATTCAAAACATCTTTGCAATTTCTGTTTGTCTAAGTTTTTGATTCTCAAACACTCCCCCCATATGCTATTGGTTGAGCCAGTGCTGGGTCGCGATATTCAAACAAGCAATGTTTTTTTAAAGCCTAAAGTGTTAAAGGGATGGTTCACGCTAAAATGAATACTCACCCTGGTGTTATTCTAATGCTATATGCCATTCTTTCTTTTATGAACCACAAAAGAAGAGTTTAAAAAAAAAATTATATTTATATTTTACCCCCAGAACACTTGGAATATAGAGCAATTTTATTGATATTTTTGCATCCTTTTTTAAAAACTTGATGCTGGTCGCCATTCACTGCCGTTATATGGACGAGCTTGAGCAGGCCATTTTTTTTTTAAATTCTCCTTTTGTGGTCCATAAAAGAAAGAAGAGCATACGGCATTAGAACAAGACCAGGGTGAGAAAAATATTACTTAGTTTTCATTTTAGGGTGAACTATCCCTTTAAGAGTTTTTTTTAGGTATAGTTTGCACTCTGAATATTACACTGGAATAGTGTAACAGTAATAGTTTTTTTTAACATAAAAAAAAACACTTCAGGTTTAGAGATGCAGTAGCAGCCTTTACTTTAAAGGTCAGAGAGGAGGATAAAAATGGGGCATGCCAAACAAAATTATGATTTTTGGAATTAAACCCTTTCTAACATTAAAAGTGGTCTTGCACGAGGAAAAAAATGGCACAAGCTACAAGAGTGTAGAATAAACAGCAAGAAAAGCCTCTAGACTCTGAACACACAAGCTTCTATGAATTTTAAGCAACCATAAAGATATGAAAACCATTCTATAATTCCAAAAAGCCAGCCTTCCTAACTATTTTGCCCACAGACAGATTTCCTGAGATGTTAAGTAGGCCAGCTGTTCTTGGCATGTGTGCATGTGCATTTAAGAGAACTGGAGCTGAAGTAACTAGCCATCCAAGCTCTTGACTAGCTTATCCGTTTCCTCATCAATAATGAAGCACTTCCAGGTGGAAGCCAGGGCATCTGAGAAGCTTATGGGGCTTTAAGGAACATACAGACACCAAAGCCCTCTTTAACCTTAAAAAGCATGTAAAGAACACCTATTTAACTCTTCAACAAATTATGCAGATACATTCTGTGCAGTCTTAATCTGCTTAGAGGTGTAATAGGCAACATTTGTATCCTTGCACAGTTGAGGCAGAGACCTTAAATCATTATAGTAAAGGGCCTGTGGAATGCAGATTAAAAGCTCAATCCGTATAGATATATGGTTTTAATGGAATATTAGATCATAAAACTGATGTTCCTTTGAGAACGGTCAAAATTATATATGTACTATGTCATTCAGTGGAACAATTACACATTTTTAAATGTATTTACTAGTATGAGTAGAAACTATCACTTATGAGTCATGAAAAAGGCCTATACATAGTTTCTAAGCACAAAAAAAATAAAAGTCAAAAAGGTAAGAGGCTCTACATGTCACTGGTGTCCAAGTGAACCTCGACTTTGTGTCACAGAAATGCTGTGGTTTGCAGACATGCTGCAGGGAATAGAAGCCAAAGATGACTGCAGTTCTACCGGCATCCTTGCGTGATTTTAAACATCTATCAAAGCAAGTTAAGTTGACAGCCACAACAGTATGTGTTAGTACAAGTCTTTTAGGAACAACCACAAACTACATCATATAATGCAAAAGTTTGCAATAGACCAAACTTGAGCAAACAGCCTCACTCCAACATGCACTTTAGAGACAGGATGTTTACTAAAGCCCTTCGGCGCTACACAAGACATAGTGACACAACAAATATAATCTTCATTTCCATCACCATTTGTTCCATTAATCATTCATTATATCCATTTACTATGTTCTGTGGTATGTCCTTCAATTCAATTTAGTTTCGATTTTCCTGCCAGTTAAAATAATGTTGCTTTTCTTATGATGACCAATTTGTGTATACTATTTTCTAAAGAAAAAAGCACACATAAATATATGCAGGGACAACATGCACATATTATGGGTTGAGCTCAATGTGACACAGCTGAGAAATCACATCCGATATTAAATCAGTGAATCTTGCATCCTGTGTAGAGAATCCAGAGCCCGGGGGCTTTCGAATCCTCAAAATGTCAAAGCTATTCTCATTAAAACATAAGAATAGCAACCTGAGAGCTTAGAAATAACGTTAAACAAAAACCACCTAAGAGCAAAAATTCCCTGGTCATCTATCTCTTTACATCTAACTGTTACCAACCTGCTAGGCTAGGAGTGATGAGAGCCTGTGAACACACAGGAAGGTGAAATGATTGACAATGGCTCCAAAAACATAGCAAGCTCTGTCAATACATGTGTCTGCCTGAAAATATGTGATTCAATCTACTGTGTAGAGAGCAAAAAATGTTCTGAGAGGAAAAAAATAAAACAAAAAAACAGGCACACTTCAGACAATGACACGTTCACATAAGGGGCCGCCTATGACGCTATCAGTGGCAGACAGAACAATGTACATGAAAAAATAGGCTGGTCAAATATTAATGAAAGCCATAACAAGATACATTTTTATTTTTGCATGTGTTGTGAAATATGTGAATATATTATTATGTATTAACCCCACTGTGTATAAACATATACACAATGGGGTCCAAATGTCTGAGACCACAAGTGAAAATGCCCATGCATTGCTTTTTTCAGTTTTTTCTCCTATTCATACATTATATTAACAGCACAATACTTTGTGTGAGAAGCATGTGCTCAATTTAAAATTGTTCTTTACACTTTTCCCAATATTGAAAAATCTATTTTGAATCCCAGATGATATTTCAGATGTAAATATAATAATAAATATTATTATAAACATTATAATTATTAATATGATTTTATATAAATTTACAAATATACACATTTTTAATATTATTAAAGATTTTAACAAAATATTACAGATTTTATGACAAAATTAACAACATTTTTATTTAAAAAATAGAATTAATATAATAATAATATAATATTAGTAAATACAATCCAGTAAAACCAGATGTACTACATACTGTGTGAAGTTGTTTTTGCAGAAGTGCCACAGTCTTGCCTTAATCTCTAGGTTTAAGGATCTAAGCATGTTTTGAACATCAAAAGTAACTAGTGGTGACTAGAGGGAGCTCACCTGACATACAAGGTCCTCTTCTGACTAGTCCGCAAGGAGCCAGAGCCTGAACTAATACTGCTGTTCATCATCTGCTCCCGTAGATCATGGATTTTGGCTTCAAATCGACTGTACTCTGTTGGAAACGCAGAGAAGTACATTACACATGCTGTCCTGCTGAGAAAAGATAAGCAACAAGGAAAAACACCTCGAACACCTACAGCTTCAGGGTGGATAGGTAATATTGATGGAGATGGGGAAGAAAAGTCAGACAGAAAGATGTGTGTTTAGAGCAATAGGAGAAAGTATAAGATCTCCGTTTGAGGCTAGTCAAGAGTGAGCGTTACAAACGCATGAAAACTAAAGAGCAGACAGATGCATCAACACATGCACAGCTGTGCAAGCCGTAAAGTGTTAGAGAGGATGGATATAGTCTGATGTGTTCGAGAAATCTTATTTAATAAGATAGATCTGCTGAATTCATCATCCATTCCCAGGACTCAAACTGCGTGAGGAGGGTTTGCTCACGCTAGACTGAAACGGTGAAAATGTTCATGAATTATTCAGTGGTTTAACTCACATAACGCTCCTGCTCTTTCCCTATGTTTGACCTCAGAGGAAGTAAGAAATACATTCAAGCTATAGGACACAAGCAATATGTTGACATTATAATTTGCCCGGACAAAAGGGTCCTGATAAAGAGCTCATGACAGGTTTCAATAAAAAAAAAAAAGCCAGTCAATGAAATATGAGGCAACCCGAGAAGGAAAAAAAACAATTACATGCTTTTAACAAGTAAAAACTCTCTTTAAAATAAATAAATAAATTATATATATATATATATATATATATATATATTATGTTACATTTAAACACCCATTCAACATTCAAATGCACAAGAAAACACTTTAATTCTCCTTCCACTGAATAACTTAACACCATCTCGCTACAAATTAGTGTTCAGATAAGTTGAAAGTAAATCCGCATACTTACAGACTCTTTTCTCAGAGCCGTGCAGGAGTCTAGAGAGAGTGAAAGAGTTTGCTGAGCGGTTTTCTCCGTGTCTGTCTCTACCCCTCCATGTGAGTTCAATTGTGTTGTGGTGCTGAAGGACAGCGCCCAAATCACACACAGCTGCTCTCCCAGTGTGTTTGAGCGCGTGTATGCGTGTGTGACTTGCCTTAGTTGGACGCTTCCACGCAAAGCCTCTCTGAGCACCTACAGCACAGCGACATAACAGATGCTAATGGACTAAACAGTGCTTGTATTGCTCACTCACCCCTCCCTGTCTTTCTCTCTCTCTCTCTCTCGCTCTCTCTTTCTGTTGAAGTCACAGCCAAAACCCATGTTGGCTTGTTTAGCACAAGACAACACCTTTATTTCACCAAGCAAAGCAAAGAAAGAGAACAGAGAGTGAATTAACAACAGAAGAAATAGAAGAGCACTGAGGCTTGTGATGATATTTGTCAGCAACGGAGGTTTGGTGTAAGTATGCGGGTTCTGAGGATCTGCTGGGTTACAGCAAATTTAGCCAGACTGCACAGTACACGTGGCTGAACATGTTGCTAATCCACAGGATTCAATTGGGAAAAGGATTTAGGCAGGTCAAAAAACACAAAAAAATACACTTGGGCATTCCTGTTATGCAGTAACTTTTGTAAAATAAATACATAAATAAAACGACGGTGTTGTATTTGAGTATTTCTATGCATGATCTGCTGAAACATGCTCTAAAAGTTGTAGTTCACCCCAAAATTTAAATTTTGTCCTCATTTACTCACCATCATGTTGTTCCAAACCTGTATTACTTTCCTCTATGGAGAATAAAATAAGATCTTTTGAAAAAAAACAAACCATTTTGATTACCACTGACTTCCATTGTGTCAACGAAAAACACTGAGAAATTTCTAAAAATATCTTCTTTTTTGTTTTACAGAAGCAAGAACGTCATACAGCTCAGTAAAAAAGACAGAATTTTTTTTATGTTTGGGTGAACTATGCCTTTAACTTTTCTAATTTAAAACTTATTTATAAAACAGCAAGAAAATTAGCAAGGAGGAACCTACCATGATGGTAATAAAAAGCTATAGTCAATGTTCACTGAGGGATTGAGAATCACTGTTTACATTTGGTGTCAAATTGAAGTTCTTTATTTACTCTCTTTTAGGTGGAATGACAGACAAACCAGCTAATATCATATCACACAACATCAGAATTCATTAAATTCATTATTGATATTACTATTTTTTTCTCATCAAAATTGATGTCCCTTCCTGAAGGATGATGTCATTGAGGAACTGTTTTTTTATTTATTTATAAGAATGCAACAAAATACTAACAGGATGTAAATTGATATTGAGGACAGAGGAAAAAATATTCACAATAGAACATGTTTTGTGTGAAATATTTTGATTAGAGGAAAGAATTAAGACCCACAATATTTCATAATAATTTGTGTTTCAGTTTACAAATACATATCCTTGGGTACATGAAAAAAAAGAAGCTTAAACCAAAGGAGTGAAATTTAAAATTAATCCTTAAGTTCATGTAATTGTGATAAAAAAAATAAAAAAAAATAATCGTATTATCTAAACTCATAAAAATGTTGAGTTTCTCACACATAAAGTAATGAATAAAGTAACAAAGTAAAAGTAAGTCAAATACAATAAATATCCTCTGGCTGAAATACATATACATGCTAGGCCTACTGTATTGTTGCCTTTTTAGAACTGTATCTGACGAGACAATAAGGATATTTCATAAATACTATACAACATTAAATTATCTTCAATAAATCATATCTCTGTCATGTATTCTCTCTGCATGTACATCTTCCCTTGGTAGATAAGCATAGAACAATGAGATTTAATGGATGTGTGCAAGTCTCTGTTGATGAACAAAAGCTTATAATTAGATAGAAAAGTATTACAAAGTCCTTCATAATGAAGACTTGAGAACTTTCATGACTGCTCACTGAGTCCACGCAGATGAAACGACAGGAAACAATGCTATTTCTCCCAGGATTACACCGGTTTTGAATGATTAGTTTAATGGGAGTAATGATGCATGTGCTGCCATAGAACACTGAAAGGCCTTCGTGTTATCAAGAATTCAGAATGTTATCGTCACCAATTCCGTGTCAAACAAAACAATTAAGGGGCTTTCAGAAAACTTGAAAAGGAGGGAGGCAGAGAGAGGAAATAATATGTTTTGAGTCACGTTTCAAAAGAATGAAAGTTGGATGAATAATCATTAGGAGATTTTATATTTAGAAATGGCATTATGGCACAATAGTCAAAGCTAAATTAATGCACGATTTGAGGTATAATTCATGTCCATTGGACAAATGCTACAGGACAAGTTAGCTACAAAGTTTAATAGTGATGCCAATATGCCAGTAATTTTTTTCATGTTATTCCTAAAAATCAATACATTGACAATATTGTTGGTGTACAATAAACAAGTAAAATCCACTAAAAATCCTTTAACGTTTAAACGGATATTCATTTGAAGAATTCCAAAAGATTACATTTAACAGTGTCATTAAATTATTATTATTTATAAGATTAACTTTAAGTGAGTGTTAGATGACGGCAAAGATAATGTGAATGTAAAAAAAAAAAAAAGAGGAAAATGAACATATAGAAATACATATCGAACATCCGCGATAACCGATAAGGTACAGATATTTTGCATCCTTAATGAGTTTAGCAAACTGCTGCAAAATGCTTTGGCCACAAATCACTTACACAATAGTACTTTGTAGACCAAATAAAAAAATAAATAAAAAAAAAACAGTCACCAAACACAGTCACAAAATTTCCACGTCATCAAATCAAAGTTAGACAGCTGTGATCTCATGAATATATGAATTTTAAAAAGGTGCAAGAGAGGATTTCTTTGTTAATCTGACTGAGTTTATCGTTGTAGTCTGTGCGTGGCGCTAATGTATGTGGCTAAAGCACTCTCAGTTTATATATAACATTGACTAATACTTTAGTCATCTCCTTAAGGCATTAAAAGAAGCTTAACTCATTTTTGACATGAGCACAGTAAAACCTCAGCGCTGCTGCTATACATGCCATCTAAGTATTACAGTGTTGCCAGATCTTGCAAGGTCTGACAAAACATATATGCTTAAATAAGCAAAACCAGGATTTTCCATTGTCTGGGGAAACATATTTACAGTATTGCAACATAAACTTGTGTAACATATTGATTAAGCAATTCAATAAATGTATTTCAATAATTTTACAAAAAAATATTTGTTACATATACAATCAGCTGTCTGTATATCTGTATATTTAAAAAAACAACAATAATAATAAGCATTTTAGTATTATTAAACATTTAATTATATAATGTATTATTATAATTTATTCATAATTTTACAAAAAATTGTTAATACATATTTTTTATTATTATTATATAATTTTAGGGATGCACCGATACCACTTTTCCAGAACGAGTCTGATACCGATACTTTTATTTTTAGTACTTGCATATACCGAGTACAGTTACCTGTATTTTCATTGCATTTTACATTTTTTCACAATATTGGGCAGAGAAACAAAGAATATGCATCAAATTAGTTGGCTTAGCAAATAGATATCACCTTCAGTTATTTTCATGCCTATTTATGCCTGTTAAAAAGTATTGTATGAGCTACTGTTACTTTCAGTGTTCTTATTATTGCTCAATGATATTTTATCTTTAATTTAATAATCACAGGGAATATTTAGGGCTGCTCGAAAAGGGCTCAACCAGTCAAGAGCAGTGAGTGATATTTTATTGTTAGATTAACATTGGACAAAGACAGCAGTAGGTTTATTAGGCTGCTGTCACTTCAAGAGCTGCACATATCCAACATACTGTTACACACGCGTTTTCTTTTCAATTGTTTACGCTCACTTAAGACATAACCGCCTATGTTTCACAAGGATACTTGCCTATAAGAGAATATTGACATAATTTTGTGAGAATTTGTCTGTTAAATTGCAAGACATGAAAGAGAACTCGATTTAATAGGCCATTCTCCCGCTGTCTGAGAGGCAGCTTTCTGGGCGCACACTTTGGTTGTTTGCACACAGAAAACTTCTTGAAAACGGAATGTAATTACTGTACCACCTTCCTGTAATAATGTAGGGAACCAATCATTATACATAAATCATGTAACAGTTCATGTTCATGAGCGCAGTATCGGCCCGATACCGATACTGGTATCAGTGCATCCCTATGTAATTTAAGTGCACATTTTCATATAAATGAGGCAGAGGGAGTGTCTTAGAAAGGCAGAATGCCGGAAATAAACTATGGCGATTATTAATGACATACTGTATAAAGGGCGGCTAAAACTGAAGGTGGTGATATTTGACAGCTTTTATCGGTGGTTGGTCACATTTTGCTTTGCAATGGGTCATAATAAGAAGTCATGCCGACACTGAAGCATTACTTGATCGCACCTTCTTATACTGTACTGTTTATACGATCGGAAAAATCATAGTCAAGCACTGTTTTCATTGACTGCGCGGTCCAATGAAAAGTACAAAGCATTTGATTCAGTTGAGGTAAGTGAAATGGGCAGATTTCTCTTTAAGTCTGTAAATAACTGGAGGGCATGTCACTGCAGCGAGACTTGTGCTTAGCCCAGCTGTGTGTGTGTCAGACACTGATGTCTTTAAGCTCCAGCACAGATCCTCAGAGCCGTTAAATCCCTCTGATCAAAGCAGTCTAGCCCTGAAGGGTTTCATTTCCTATCCAAACACCACCATCCGAGTACGTTTAATGACATTTGTTTCTCATGTCACAAGATGGAGGCTCTGGAATGACTCATCTCAGTTAAAGCATTACACCACAACATCTGTTCTTTAGTTAGATATATAAAGCATCCTCTGGTTATCGCATTTAATGAAAAACGACATGCAGCACGGACAAATTCACTATGAGAAGCCCTGGAGAGTTTGCAAGGTCCTCCCTCAGCAGCTCTTCAGCAGCCATTGGTGAAAGAGAGTGCTGCGTCTGTGCTTTCCGATGCTTTATTATGCATGTTGTCGCACACTGCATATGGAGAGCAGAGGGAGTTGGATCTAATCTCAGCTCATTCTCCCCACAGGGAGCTGCCTGAACCCTGCTCGCACCTGTGGCCGCCTCATTTTGGCATGACCGATCTCCAGCTTGCTGATTGAATACTGGGCAGAAGAGCATGTTGATGAGATGTCTTGCTTGGATAACAAACAGATTCACGTGGAGGTCGGTCATTTCTCTGTCACAGCTATAAACATGTAACGTTCAATGCAGTATCTGCACTGCAGTGCAGTGGCTGGTCACAAATGCCCCAAAAATGGGTTGCAAATTTGTTTCGTAAAATCAATTATGATACAATGTGGAAATAAAACACTATTACAGTGTATCAACATTACACTGCATTATTGAAACCTTCCACATCTATATTTAAACTGAAAGTAGCACTGAGAACCAAAGCCTTGCAAACTGACACCCGTGTTGTAACACAAGATGATAGTAGGTGTGGAGATTTTGTATGGAAAGCAACAATGAAGGGGAGATGACTGCCCTGTAGAAAATTTTAAGTCTCACAAAATCTGTAAAAATATTTCAAATCAAAAGCAAAAGTAATAAAGTATAAAGAATATATACATGTTTGGTAATAAAACATGTTTCTAACATGTTGCTAACATGTTTTAATATGCTGTAAACATGTTTCTAGCAGTTTAGTATATTACTAGCATCCTTCTAGCATGTTTTAACATATTTTAACATGTTACTGGCATCTTTATAACTTATTTAATGTGTTTCTAGCATGTTTTAACAATGATATCACATTGTAACATGTTGCTAACATGTTTTAGCACTTGATAATGTTTTAGTATGTTGCTAGCTTGTTTGTACCCCATTTCAGCACACTGTCAAGCCAACATAATTACTGTAATGCAAAAAAAGACACATTAATTCAACTGTAAAGTGTGTTAAATGAATGTAAACAAACATTTGGGTAAGTCTAACAAAATCTGTAAAAATGCCCAGGTAATATTTCAAATTAAAAAAACAAAAGTAAGGAATAAGAAATTATAAAGAATATATACATTTTTGGTTATAAAACGTGTTTCTTACATGTTGTAGCATATTGCTAACATGTTTTAAAATGCTGTTAACATGTACCTAGCATTTCAATATGTTACAAGAAGCATCTTTCTAGCATGTTTTAACTTCTTGTAACTATTACAGATTGAAACGTTGTGCTAGTGAAAGCCAATCTGAAGGGCAGATATGCTCTGTGCTGGCCATGAACGGAGGAGCGTGACGGGGACAGGAAGCCAGGCACAGGAGCCACGCTAAGACAACAGCTTTCACCAAACAGAGAAAATGCTACATAGACTCACTAGGGGTGTGAAAGAAGCTCGGATCACACATACACGCACAGACCTGTTCAGAATCTTAATTTAGACCCTCTCAAACTATCTCCAGCCAAAGCTCTGAGGGTCATCAACACCCCATTGGTATTTTAATAAACACTGCAGCCAGGCCTGCCGAGCCGAAAGAAAGGACGGGCAGGCTGGAGTCTGAACCTCAGGATGAAGAAGCCAAGCTGCTCTGAGTCACGACCACAATAACATACAGCGAACTGGGCACATGATCACTTAGTGATCGTGTGCATGTTGACGATTTAAAATCAACATGAAATTACAGAAATGACTGAATTACAGAAATTAATACTTTTATTCAACAAGGACACATTGTTCAAAAGGGACAGTACATTTATAATAGTCTAAAAGATTTCTATTTTAAAAGAAAATCCTTTTCTTTTTATTCATCATCATCTTCGGCAAGTGAAACCTTTTTTAACCAAGAGTAACTTCCAAACAGTGATCCATGCTTTTGTTACATCACGTTTAGACTATTGTAACTCTCTTTATATTGGTGTCTCTCAGTCTTCCCTCTCCCGTCTACATCTAGTGCAGAACGCAGCTGCTAGACTCCTCACTGGGACCCGTCGATCACCCCTATTTTATCCACACTGCACTGGCTACCTGTCAAATTTAGAATTGATTTTAAAATTGTATTTGTTTATAAAGCATTGAACAAATTGACCCCTCAGTACCTGACCGATCTACTTCGCCCGTACACTCCCTCTAGAAGTCTGAGATCTAGCGATCACCGTCTACTCATCGTGCCTAGATCTAGACTTAAAAAACGAGGTGATCGCGCTTCTGCAACTGCGGGCCCTAAACTTTGGAACAGTCTACCTCTCCACATTAGATTAGCCCCGTCTGTTTCCTCCTTCAAATCTTCTTTAAAGATATATTTATTTTCTTTGGCTTTTAACACTGCATACTTTAGGTAATTATTGTTTATCTATTGTTGCGTTTCCCTTTATTGGTTGCTTTATAATTATTACTTAATTTTTTATTCTGTCCTACACGGCACTTTGGTCAGCCTTGGTTGTTTTTAAATGTGCCTTACAAATAAATATTGTATTGTATTGTATTGTAAATGTTTCTTGAGCACTAAATCAGCATATTAGAATGATTTCAGAAGGTTCATGTGACCCTGAAGTCACAAATTAAATTTTGCCATTAGTATAGAAAAAATAAAATGTAGAATGTATTAAAATGGAAAAATGGTACTTTAAATGGTTATAATATTTCACAATATTACTGTTTATACTGTATTTCGAGCAAAATAATACAGCCTCAGTGAGCATAAAAAAAAAAACTAAAAAAAAAACTTATCAACCCTAAAGTTTTGACCTGTAGTATATTTGGTGCAGTACCGAGCCCCTAAACGGACATGGTGGTGGGAAAAAATATAAGATGGGATGAAAAATAATACGTAAATGCTTTTGTGTTTTCTCGCAAAATGTTTGCATTCTGCTGAGAAACTTTGCATTCGTTTGCGAAAAAACAAAACCTTTGCGTTCCCTTGCAAAAACCAAAGTCAAAAAAAGTTTCTCGGAGAAACGCAAAACATTTGCGAGAGAACTCAAAAGCATTGACAAATAATTTTCTCTCACATCATATATTTTTTTCCTTCACCATGTCCCTTTAGGGGCACCGTAGGGGCAGTAGTGTATTTTTGGTATTATTATTACAAATAAAATAAAGACAATTTTCACCACCCAATACATTTATGACGGATAAAATCAAGTCCTGGCATTTTTTCTTGTTCAATAACCCGTTCCACTTTGAAACATTTTAATTATGAAAGTAAATGGGTAAAATTAAAGAACAACAATTAAGTTAACAATTAAGAATTCAGTGGACACCAGTATTCACAACTAAGATTACTTCATAGGAGCAGATTTCGACAGGTTATCAAGATCATCCTCCGCACAACACAAATGACAGGTTTTCTATCAAATCCACAGTGTCACTGCCACTTGACTTTCTTCCCATTATCACAGTCCACCATGCATGAAATAGTTTTAGCAAATAAGCATTTGTAGTATTCAGGCCATGCTGCATCCAATCAAGTTCTTCAGCTAAATACTCAGCAATTTAGAGTTTGATTTTAAAATCTATATGCAAATAGGGTAAACACCAATCTGAGGCAGAGTGAGGAAATTAATTAGTATAAAAGAAAGTTAATCAAGGTTTAGGCTTGAATCAAGTGCACATTTAGTGGTAGTGTAATGAAACACAACAGATGCTTATTATCAGTTGAAATAAACAAAAGGATTGAAGTTGTCATATTAGTAAAGGCCAGGTAGTCCAGTTCTGAATGAAATCAAGCCAGATGGAAAGCATAAGAACGCTACTGTAAGCATTGAAATATGCTGGTCAGTTTGAAACTATGATGTCTGAAATATTGGGAGAGGAAGTGCCAACCTACCTTCAGGTCTGTACTGAGCTACGATGGTGACAGTCTGTCCAGCATTCTTCAGTGCTGCAGCCGCCTGTTCATGCGTTGCACTGCGGAGGTCCACCCCATTTACCTGCAACAAACATACAATATTAATGATGTGTACCACAAATAACCACTGATGCCAAACACAGCCAGTGGGGTTCAATAGCTTGAAAATGCTCATTTAGAATTTAAAATCTACTGGAAAACTGGAAAACTATTACTGTAAAGTTTATGCAGCTTGAGTACTGCTGGGATAAAAAAACAAATAGGGATATACCAAATACAAAGACATTCTGCAATTCACTTTTTCAAATCAATGTTTCGCTGAAATGGTAAATAAATAAAAATAAAATATTTCTGTAAGATTGACAATGAGTAATAATGAGCAACAATTGCTGATAATGCGATGTTCTTCTTACAGAAATGATACGGTCTCCTTTCCTCAATTCTCCACACAGGTCTGCAGGCCCTCCTGCTAATATGAAGGAGATGAAGATTCCCTCTCCATCTTCTCCTCCTACAATGTTGAAGCCTAGTCCTGTGGTGCCCCTATGCAGGACTATTTTCCTAGGCTCCCTAAAAAACAAAACCAGCATTCATTAGTTGATTTGAGCGACAGGTTCAGGAAAGCATGCTTAAATAAATATGACAATGCTTACAAAACTAACACACATACACACGCATATGCACATACACACGAGAGAAAAAAAGCAATCTATTAAAAAAAAAATTCTGTAATTGAAATAAATCTGAAATAAAATAAACAATTATATATATACACGTATTTGCCATCCCAGAAAAATAAAAAAATAAAATAAATTTGACCAGATCTCCCTCTAGTGTACAAAATATGAACTACACAAGAGAGATGCACGCTCTTAAAATTTGCAAAGGTGCATCGCATTTTTACTTTTATCTGCAGTTCAAATTGCATGTAAATGTGATGTGTGCAATTATTTAATTTATATTTATAACTATAATTGACGATTTCCTGAAAAGTGTAAACACTGTAGTGCCTTCAAAATATTTGATCATCCTGATCAGCAAAACAGGGAGCCCGACATAAGTGTTCAGTAGTTTTGGTGCCAGTGCTGAAGAAATTACTTAAATATTAGTTTGCCAAGGACAGCATATTTGTGAAGCATGCATCTAGTAGGCTGTAGATGGCAGCACAGCCTCAAATCACTGGCTCGGTAGCATTTGCACGTTTTCAAAACAAACCCTCACTCAACATGGCTACCGACGTGTCTTTTAACCCTTAAAACTCTAAGAACAACGGTTCAGTAGAGTAACTGAGTGACATTGACAAATCTCAGTTATAAAACAGTGTATTTTTATAACCATCCTGTAGAATTAAGTCTTAATTCAAAGCTTATCAGATTTGCCAAAGTTGACTTCACAGATTGGTTGGTAATATCATGACGCCAGCTTATGACGTAAAAGGCCGTTTGTTTTTAACATCAATGTGACGTATTTGGCGAATTCTTCCAATGGGAAATAAATCCCCATGATTAAAGGGGATTAAATATGGTAAAGCACACCAGTCAGTATGTGTGTGTGTCCTTGATAAGTATCTACTGTTCTCTACTGGATAAAATAATATGGTGGTCTGGCCAAGATCATCTGCACAGTCTCTCTCTCTCGTAATACCACTCGCGAATCGCTACTAACAACAAATCTTACGAAATGGTCAAACAAATCAGGTGAATGAGAAAGAACAGGACACAGCAAAGAGGCTTTATCCTAAATGAAGTGATATCTTCAACAGCTCTCAAGAGGACATTTAAAACTGTCCAACAAATACTGTGAGTGATCCCCATGCATGTGTCCTTGTGAATGCCCTACATCAGTGATTCTCAACAGGACTTAAAATGATTAAAAAAATAAGAGAAAGCAAGAATTAAAATAAGTTAAAAACAATCATAATTTCTTTAATTCTTGTAATATTTTACAAATGATTTAAAAAACCTAAACTTTGCAAAAGTGAGAAAAGGGAGTTTATAATTCAGACATGGATATGACGAGATGGTTATGTAATGGGTAAAAACCCATTATTCACTTTGAATTTATGGGACTTTTGTAGTATGAAATATTTCTTGTGATCAAAAACAGCATATTAGAATGAATTCTGATGGATCATGTGACACTGAAAGACCCCCTGTGGTGTAAAAACAGAGTATTTTCTCATTAAAACTGCAGTGAACCAAAGATTGTCTCAAAAACATGGTTTGAAATCGCCAGTGATCTCTACGTCACAAATACGTTATCAAACACGTCAACATGCAGCATATCATTAATTATGCTGCGAAGCAGGGGAGTCTCAACTATGCCTTTCTCCACTGACGTTCTGCATTGTTTCTAAGAATTCTAAGCGTTTCTAAGGATGATGATTTTTAAAAAGGCAGCTGTTTGGCTCTGAGATGGCGAACGGGAACATGGTTTTTGTAACATTAACAACACATTATTAGCACATTGATAATGTAGTCAAGCAAAAGGCTAAACATATTAATTACCGTTATGTGTCCCACGTCGTAGAGAGCGATACATAAAACGCATTACCCTTCTGATACATCGGCTTGTATGCGAGCCTGTATAACTCACTCCTCCACTTCTTCTGAATCAGTTTCTGTTTCAAACATGCAGCATATGGCTGAATTAAACCAGTATTTCCACTTGCCATCGTGTAGCGATGTTGAAAGCTAAAAATGAGCAAGTGGATCAGCTATTCTGAGCTTGTGTGATTGAGTGGAGGCGGAGACTAATTTGTATATTCATGGTTCCATAACGTATATTAAATGAAGAAAGAGTGTAGAGTTACATTCAAGCTTTTTTTTTCACAAGAAAAAAAGTTAGATATCTAATTTTGGTGATCAAAGATGAGTTTTAAGGGATCAAATTATTGATTACAGGGGGACTCGAAGACTGGAGTAATGGCTGCTGAGAATTCAGCTTGGCAATCATAAATAAAACTTTAAAATATATTATAGCTGAAAAGAGTTACATTATACGTTAGTTTTACATTGTAAAAATGTTTCACAAAATACATTTATAATAAAATATAAAATAAATGCAGTCTTGGTGAGCAAAGAGACTTCTTACAAAAACATTTAAAAAGTCTTACAGAAACCAAACTTATGACTGGTAGTTTATAGCAACACACACACACACATATTGGATTAATTGAATTTTGAATTCTAAAAAAAAATATTGTACCCCAGTAACTAGGGATAAAGGGAATAATCCTTAAAACAAGATGATTTCCTTTCAGCAGAATGAGGACATACCAACTAATAACTCATCTAAGACTATTGTGAGTAGTTGTGTGTGAGTGTAGTCTTTTTTATAGTATATAAAGCCATGAACCATTATGCAGAGATAAAATATGTACTAAAAATGCCATTAACCTTTGGCGGCTTATCTTATGTGTAGAGAAAAGCTATTCTCATACAGTACCCACACCAGAATTATGGAGCTGTCTTTACACCAAGCTACATGTAATGAAACTTATATATCATTATCTTCCAAATTTCAGGAGGGTGATACAGAGAAAAGAAGCATCAGAAAGCAAAAAAGCAGCATACGATGTGATGAGAGTGAGAAAAAATGAGAGCGAGTGAAATTAAAGGATAAGGCTGTATAGAAATAGTTTAAGAGCAAGTCATGATCTGTATTAACTTTCACTTGAAATAAACGATCATTTCACTTCGCAAGGGCAAGGAATCATAATGCACAATAGAAACTGCACAGACGACCTCTAAACCCAAAACCGTCAAATGTTACACTACAGCAAAAGTCATGATTAGGAAGACAAAGAAATTGGGAGGGCTCACCTTGTGATCTCATCATCTCCCAGCATGCCTTTTGAGATAGGAGAGTACCGAGATGGGGTGGCGGGGGTTAATGGCTGACTTAGATAGCTTTGGGTGCTGATATGGTTCTCCATGTGCTGGGAATAGGCTGAAAATCGAAAACACAAAGATATAATGTTATTGACGTAATGATGAAAACTTATTTGACAATGTTCTAAGAGGTCATATGTATTATGTGAAAAATTAAATTTACAGATTTGCCAAGGCCTAAAATTGCTGAAAATATGTGGTGTGTAAAATTACTCCAAGCAAGAATGTTAAAATCTTATTTGATCACTCTCTTTGTGCTTTAAGCACAAACTACTACTTCTTTCCTAGTAGGCTACATTACCTCTCTTTCAAACACTGTTGGTCACGAGTTTAGGGTCAGATTCTTTTTAATGTTTTGAAAAAAAAAAGAAGTCTCTTATGCTTACCAGGGCTGCATTTATTTGATCAAAAATACAGTACAAACATCACTATTGTGAAATAAAATGTATATATTTATTTTAAAATGTAATTCATTCCTGTGATGGAAATGGGAACGGTCTGGTGTCACACGATCCTTCAGAAATTATTCTAATATGCTGATTTGGTGCTCAAGAAACATTTAGTATTATTGTCAATGTTGAAAAATCTTTTTCAGGATTCTCTGATGAATAGAAAGTTCCACATCACATTAAGCTCCAAAAAAGACCAAAAGAACCCATAAAAGCAGTCCATGTGACTAGTGAGCTGTATTCAAACTTTTAAAAAACATACGTACAATAGCTTTGTGTGCGGAACATACAAAGTTGTTAAATCTCATTCTCCATTTTACATATTCTGGCAGGCCATTTGGTTACGACACGATACCGTTTGGCATAAATGTTATTAAACCTTGAGAAAATGCACCAACACGTTAATTTTTCAGAGCTTTGGTAAAGAGAGCATTGGATATTTAACAAAATTTCAGGCTGGTCCTCAAACAAAGCTACTGTTTGGCTTCATATATATATATTTTTTTTTTTACAACCGGTTACACATGTTACATGTAGTTACTATAGTAATAACTATAAATCCTGCATAATTACATGGAACTAACCCTACAACAAACATAACCCTAAACCTGTATAAGTACACATAATTAATTAATATTACTCAGTACTTAAATGTATAATTACACTGTAACAAGGACACCCTTAAATATAGTGTAACCAACTGTTCTTGTATGAAAAAGCAAAGATTCTTCAAAAATCCCTTGTTGCTTTCCACATAAAAAAAACAACAGCAACACTTTTTTTTTAATGTGTCCTTATTACAGTACGCTACATGTATTTACTGCAGTATACATAGTTACAAGCAACTAACACTAAACCAAACCCTATGTACATGTTGTTAATTAATATTACTCATTACTTTGTTGTGTAATTAAACTGTAAGGAGGACACATAAAAAAAAATGATCAAAATAACAACATGGGCATTTTAGTAGCTCAAATATTAGACTGACTACAGAATGCTGCTAGCAAGGTCTTAAGTTTGATTTCCAATGAATCCATAAACTGATACATGCATATCTTAGTGCAATTGTATCGGAAAGAAGCATCTGCCAAATGCATAAATGTAAATGAAAGGACATGAGGGTGGCAGAAATTTCATTTTGTGCAAACAAAATCATTTTAAGTCTCCATAATTGATGTCCCTACTATAAAAGATGTGTCCTTATTTCACTGTGTCAGATGTAAAGTGTAATAAAGTCAAGGGTACTCACTGGGCAATTACTAACTGCAGACATCGACAACCCATTTATTTAATTCTCATCAAACAGTCCTTCACGTGTCAAAGCCCTACGCATTGCCTGACTGGATGACAGATATAATGAAATGAGATCACTAATGAAATTGTTCTGTTTACGCCTTCCGAGAAAGAAAAAAAAGAATTCACATTGTGAGCACTCGCATGACTCGTATGTCGACATGTGCAGATATCCTTACATGGCTTCAAAACTCCCTCTGCAACACTTGCGCACACACACGCACTGATTTCTACATATACTGATTCTGGATTTGCCGGATAGGGGAGCTGGCCACGTGATGCACTTCATGATTAAATGTGCTTTTGTCCTTCATGCCTTTAAGCCCTAATGACAGCTTCCTTTCTCAGGATCTAATACTGGGGGATCTGGTCTGCCACTGGAACATCACCAAGGTGCTACATTATCGACTGTCATCACTCAGCACTTTGCACAGTCAATTTTAGTGGCCGTCCTCATGAGTTGCTGCCCCATCAGTAGAAAGTGCTGTCTATAGCGGCTTTGAGGTGGGATTTAAGCCATTAGTGAGCATGGGACACCAACAAAAGACCACAGAACTGAGGCAAAGTGCCTGGCAAGTTTGTTCACTCTCTGACCATACTGATAACATCCCCATGCATTTACTTGTCTTCCACAAGACTCTTCTACAAGAATACATTATGTTTCAGGATAAGCTTACTTACAGCTGGTGACATCGGGAGGAACGTAACTATCATTCATAAAGACACTAGTAGGTTTCGCCACTTTTAAATAGACGACATCAGGGGTGTTTTTCAAGGCAGTCACGGCATCTTCATGAGTGACGTCTTCAAGGCAAGCAGCATTCACCTGTAAAAGATGAATGTATCAGATGCAACACACACACACACACACACTATACATGTGTGGGGTCAGTAAAAGTATGTTTTAATGTCCTTGAAATTGGTCTTGTATGCTCATCAAGGCTCCATTTATGTGATCAAATATACAGTAAAAACTAATTTTGTGAAATATTTTTACAAATATAATGGCGGTTTTCTTTTTAATAAATGCAATTTATTCCTGTGATGGCAAAGCTGAATTTTCAGCAATATTACTCCAGTCTTCAGTGTCACATGATCCTTCAGAAATCATTCTATGTTGTCACAAATGTAAGTTGTGATTCATTAACAATGATTAGTGTGTCAGATGCAATTGTTCCTCTACAGCTAATTTGTTAAACAAACAAACCAAAAAATTGTAATGGAATATTTAGGACTAAAAGACAATTGCTGGAGCGCTAAATGAATAGGTTGTACATCTCATTAAATAAAGTGAAAAATGTATTTAAATAAATAAAATAAATAAATACTCGTCTAATGTCATTTACTAAATTTAGTAAATAGAAACGTTTTTACTTACAGCCAGAAGTTTATCCCCAATCTGCAGCCTTCCATCTTTGTGGGCAGCTCCTCCCTCAATGATTTTGGTGATATAAATACTGTTGTCCCCAGGAATATGTTGGTTCCCAACTCCTCCAGCTATACTGAAACCTAGACCTGTCAACAGAGGTCAGAGTAAACCATTTGCTGAACAATGTCCTAACGTGAATTATAATGATCACACAAAGACATAGCAGGCTTTTATTTTGTAATAGTTATGAGCATATCGATATGAAGTATCGACACTCAAAATTACTAGTGTTTTTTTTTTTTTTTTTTACCAGTTATTTTGTTTCTTTGACAAGAAATTGAATGCGTACAATATGCATTGAATTGGATGAATAATTGAATTAGTGAATAATTGTGTAGTAGAACTATTTTCTTGCTCATCTGAACACACACAAATGCTGCAAGTCAGAACCAATCAATCACAGAGAGAGTTCACACACTGCCGGCATTCAAACAGGGCTGCGTTTCCCAAAACTATCATAAGAAACCATTGATGCTTTTGGGAAACGCAGCCCAGAACAATGCTTAACAGAAGACAGAAACACATATGTTTGAGTTATTAAATTAAATTGAATGTTAAAAGTTCATACTGATGTTCTATTCTGTAACTAATTTTAATATAAAACATACACAGTCAGAATAAAAAAATTGCATTTTATGGGTGCAACAGCCTGTCACTGGCAATGCCTTATGAAATTGAACATTACAGTGACCATAGTTCAACTAGGCTTATAATATTTCCGTGGTTTACCACTACAAGTAAACATTTTAACCATGTGTAAACAAACAATATATTCTTATAAGTTCCAATTAAGGCGTATTGAATGTTAAAATGCCTTTCAAATATAATGTTACGTCGGTATCATTACCCATTTTACTCTTAGTAATTCAATAATTTAAGAAATTTTTTCCATTTAAAAGTTCAGTTTAGAGGTATCGTATCGGTATCGGCGATACTGGCCTTGAAAGTATCAGCATCGCCCATCCCTATTTTGTAATCTTTAGATGAGAAATGGCTTTACCTTTAGGACCTTTTACCAGCTTTACATCCATAATTTTTTCTGAGACGGCTTTTCTTCTTCTTACGTACAGTCTGACAATGCAGCCTGCCTCCTTCAGAGCCTCCACAGCATTGCTGTGAGTTACGTCTCTCACGTCTACATCATTTACTCGCAGTATAGAGTCATTAACTCTGTACAGAGAAAAAGAGGGAGAACACTGACTAAAGAGTCAAAAGAAACTGCTATAAATCACAGTGATTAAGTGCCATTTGAAGTACTTACAAGCAATCAAAACACAAAATTTGTGTATAAACAAAATGATCTATCATTGTTTTACACCCCAGACAAAAACTGCATGTAAGAGAAGGATCAGCGCAACTGCGTTCTGGTTTCACACTAACAGGGATGCAGTTCTATACAGAAAATAATGTGAAAAGACAAGTAAATAACATAAGGAAGAGGAGGACCAGATTTAATATGGTAACACTTTGCAAAAAGGTCTCATTTGTTAACAATAATTAACGCATTAACTAACAATGAACAATAATTATTAATCTTAATGTTAACTAATGTAGTTAACTAATGTTAACAAGTGAAACCGTATAGTAAAGTGTTACCATTTAAATTTACATGAGGAGGGGAATCATAATTTAGGTCCATGTGGTTATTCATTTTAATAAAACCCAAAGCCCAGAGTTAGGGAAGACTATGGGTGTGTTCACTGTTCACACTTGTAATTCAGTCCGGACCAAAACAAAAGTTTTTGTCCTGGTCTGTTTAGCGTTCACATTGGCATTGTTAACACCGAACCTAAAGGCATAAGGATACATTCACAACCTGATTGGTCGGCTTTTATGGCGTATATTTCAAGACAGAATTTTCCGAACATCCAAAACAATGCTGTGTTTTGGGATAAATGCGCTCGTTGTACATGTATGTGCGTACATATGTGCGTCATTTGTATGTGTTGTGTTCATATTTCATTCAAACCACACCAGAGTTCGTTTGGAAGTGGACCGAGACTCATCTGGTCAGCGCCAAAAGATGGGTTCGGGTGGCAGCGTTCGCACTTATTCAAATGAAGAGAGCAATCGCACCAGGGTTCGTTTTAATCGAACCAAACATGCCAAGTGAGAATACCCTATGAAACAACTTAATCTGGATTAAGTCAGATTTACTGTTCAGTAGATTTGCCGTTCTGACTTTTTTTCTCAGAATTGTGATTTTAACTCAATTGCGAGTTATAAAGTCCGAATTGGGAGATATAATCTTGCTATTGCGAGGAAAAAATCAGAATCAGAATCAGAATCAAAATGTGATAGGTTTAGATATTATTTCATGCTGTAAATGTAGAACTATTACATTATGGCCCCTAAGGACTGCATATATGAATATTATGCAGATCGATTGCTTACAACAAATTCATGCTTTAATAGTAGAATAATATTCGCATGTTTCAATCCAGTGGGTCCGTTTTTTGGCTTGCAACCCTAAACGTCTGCGTTTAGCTTCAAGGGGCATCTTCCACGACAGAATTCTTTAAAAATTAAATCTTTTTTTGCATTTCACTTCTGACATCCAAAAGGCACAAGAAGACATTTTCTCCCATTATTCTGTGGATCTTGACCATTTTCCACAAAAGGTTTCCGCAAAAATATTAAGCAGCACAACTGTTTTCAATGTTGATAATAATAAGAAATGTTCCATGAGCATCAAATCAGCATATCAGAAGGATTTCTGTAGGATCAAGTGATGTTGAAGACTGGAGTAATGACTGCCGAATGTATACATGTTAAATTGTAACTATTTTAAATTTTCACCCTAGAGCAGAAGTATAAGTGCAGAACTGTATTTCTGTAAGTGAAAAAAGTGAGCGCGAGTGTAAAGGTGTTTGAATTTGAGCTTGTACGACGCTCTGACAGAACCACTAGGCGCTGCCCGAGGGAACGTGGTCCGGTATGCTAGCATCCTGTGTGCTTAGCAGATTGCAAAAGATTTTGATGATACATTTTACTGCATTTTCAATGTTTTCCGCTGAATTCAGCACTCTACGTGTGGCAGGTTTAGCAGTCAAAAGTAACTACCACTACTGCTACTTCAACTACACATAAACGTGCTACTTATGCTACTTGTAACCTGTTAATACTAGTTCAGAAATAAATATGCACTGCTTATGTGTGCAATGTGAAACAGGCCTAAGGAGTCATTATTATGAACTTGTCCTTCGGGGGTAATAACATATTCTCTGACCTGAGTCTGCCATCCTGTGCGGCAGCTCCACCTGGGATGATCTTGGTGATAAAGATGCTTGGGTCCTCGCCGATGTGGGGGTTATCGGTACCGCCTGCAATACTGAAACCCAGGCCCGAGTTACCCTGTAGGAAGGGGGAAAAAACATATCAGAACAAAAAGGAGAAAATGTCAACCAAAGAAAAAAATAGACCTTTAAGCATAATGACATTATTAAATACAAAGCGAAATCAAAGGAGAAATATATGTGCATGCAAATGTTACGGCCAGTTGATCTGTTAATTTGATTCAGATATATATTCAATACAGTACAGTATAATGAGGATCTAAACTCATTTAAACTCATTAAACTGAATTAATGAATAGTTTTTTTCAGAACTTATTTATGTTTATTTATAAATGTAGTATTATAAATGTTCATTGTTAGTTCATGTTAGTTAAAAAAAGCCCAAGTAGAAATTAAATTGAATGAATTCTGTATTGTCCTAACAATGTAATTCAAGCTTTTTTCGCCAACATTTGAGTGGCAATTTAAAGCCCTGAGCATAAAAACACTGTACAATCATTATGCAGTTTATTCAGAGCCTCCATAACAATGACATCTACCTTTAAATATTGTTTTGTAAATCCTACTGACATTGTAAGCAATTCCTTCCCTTTTTTTCCATTGTCAGCGCAATCTTACCCGTTCAAGTGTAATTTCTTCATATTCATAATCAGCTTCTGTTCCATTCACCTGAAAGTTAACCAAAATACTTTTGTCAATATACAATGTCAAAATATATCAACATGAGCGTATGCCCTCCTCTATTAGTGTCACCCAAAACATTTTTATTAGTTCTGCAAGTTTCTATAATTCAGGAGGAGTTTTTGTGATTACTAGTTTTTGTTTTTGTTTCAAAAATAGATGTGTCATGAACAATTATGTCCGCCAGTTCAAGTTATTATAAGACTGATTGCAGCCTTTTCACAAAGACTGTAAAAAGTCTTTTACACACCTTTTGGAGGAATTGTTTTAAATGTATTTTTGTTTGTTGATTCTCTCATCATTTGGCAATAAAATTGCATTTTTTCTTATGAAGTGTTAAGGAACCAGAATCAAAAAGAGAAATCAGAACCAAATTTGCTTTTCCCCCAACAATTCGCACCACTAGTAGTCTATTATTGAAATGCACAAATGTACGAATATAATAATGTAGATTATTATACACAGACATTTAATACCAACATTATACCATAGAAAACATCAGCAATAAGAGATCAGACGACTGTTCATTCTGATCTCTTTTATTCAGAAAGAAAAAGTAAAAAAAGCAGTCCTTTCCAATTACACCCTTGTACCTTGTTTACCCCTCAAGAGTGCATATTAGTACCTTAAAGTTTAGTATTAGTACCTTAATGTGTATTATAGTACCTAAATGAAAGGGTACCGACCAGTGACCTTGTTTTCTGAGAGTGTAATTGCTGATGTTTTGTTGTTCATCAGCAGGAATATTCATTTAATAATTTGGTCCGCTGGTTATGTTTTCAACAACCAATAAGTATTACTCTCCATTCCATATATAGTAAATCCACTCTGCACAAGTCCTCAGATTCTCTGCAAAAATATGCATAAATAGCGTAAAACAAAATGTCTGCAGATTGCATCTGGGACTGATTATGGGCAAAAATAATCTTATATAATAAAAAGAGTTGTTGCTAGGGAAGTGCTCTAATTATGTAAGAACAAACTGTTTGGAAAAGTCTCAGTGTTCTCTTTCCACTCCTTCCATTTCACCTCAACTGGTTCTACAGTTATTGGCGCCACAATACTGAGGCAGCATTACATCTCTTGCCAATTACTGGGTATTTCAGCCAGAGAGGCCACAGAAACCAAATCTATGAAGCACACAGACACTAGCTGTTGGCTCAACACACACTCTAGTCCACTCGTTTTCAATGTTCTGGGTTCAGCACGAGTTAAGCTGTATCAACAAGCATTTGGGGCATAATGTTGATTACCACAGTTAATAATTTAGACGTGTCCCTCAATAAATGTCACAGTAAGACACTTACAATGAAAGTACACCAGGGAATAAACTTTAAAACACACTGTTATAAAAGTAACCGCAACTTAAACACCTACTGACCTTGAATGTGTAAAACTATATCCAATCTTTCAACTTCTACAAAGTCATGACCATGTAACACCCAGTAAATTTCACATGATATGGACAAAGATACCAGAGAGAGAGGGTGTACATGGAGCAAACATCACTCAGGACAAGTTGAACATGAGGTTTCATTTAAATGAGGCTGGATAGCTATCCTAGGTAGAGAAAACTGTTGGACTAAATGCTTGAGATCAATGAAAACAGGCCAAAAATCGGCATTAACACGCTTGTGTGGTTCTGGGGGCTCTGCTTTAAGCTTCTAAATGACATTTTAAGACCTTAAATACCAAACATTTTGCTCCCTCTTTCTGTAACTGCTGCTGAAAACATCTGTTTGTGACATCAGTGGTGTTGGGGGTGGGGTTTAAAGGAGAGTGAGAGATGTACGTCAATACTGACACTGCCCAATACAGCATTATACTCTAATCATGCCACCAGCTCTCAGCATGATACTACAATAACATCCATGCTATTACTTAAATGATTTTCTTTTTTCTGTTAGTTTTAAAAGGATATAAAATATCCAAAAAGGCCTTTTCAGTTTTGCATAACAACATATATTTAACAGATTGTCCCAGTTATGAAGTTAATTCCATTGGCAATAACCTTTAGTTGTTTTTCTTTGGGAACCATTTAGAGGTTTACTAGCACTGCAAACTATGATGCTGATAACATGCTGCATATATGGTCACAAACAACCAGCCACATGGATAAGAGCCAATACAGGCATTTACACGATCAATATCAGACTATTACTACAGTATATCTACGTAATATAACAAACAATCAAAACAGGAATAGACGTACAGTACATGCACAAGGAGTTGTTCAACATCAACATTGGCCTTTATACTGTATTGCTTTAAAGAAACCCCTATTCTAAAAGCATTTATTTATTAAAAGACCATTTGGATTTTGTATACCACAAGCCAGATAACTATAAATCCACCAGCTGGACTGCTGGCAGACTCAGTATCAAAAATGCGTTATCTCTGGGTAATACAATGTAGAAAAATCCTGCACTTTTCAGGAGTTTTCTGTTATTTTCCAGATAACATCAAAACATACAGAACAAAATGTACAAAAATTTTAACAACAATCCTTCAAATTCCTGATTTTACCTAGTTTTCACCTCAATTACAGTATGTATTGTGTTTATTTTTACAGTCAAAGTTTGTTGTCGTTTACTGTTGGTGAGTGCCGACTCTATACATCTAAAGGTAGGGTAGGCAATTTTTTTTATAAACACTTTGTTATACTTGTTGAAATTCTCTAGAAGTGGTGACTTCTGTGGAAGTCTCAGGACCAAAAACTGTTCGTCCAATCATTGCATTCAGACCGACGATGTCATACCTGCCTGTCAACATATGTTTTTCCATACTTCAATGTTATGTGCACCTTGCTTGCACAGACATCACACACGTCATCAGCACGTTCCGTAAGGCTATGCAGACAGACACCAGCTGCCTTATATAGTTCCTCCTGAACCAAAACAACAGGCTTATGCTACGTTCACAGCATGTCGTAACAGTACGTACAAGACGGCAACCAGTGAAGTTCTACCCGGAGCTGTTCGCGTCCTCAGACTCATATTAATATGTTTCTACGTCAACACTATTAACGCTGTAATGAATCTGCAGCAGTCAGGTGGTACAAGTCAGAGCTCTGTATGTCATATACATTCATTATTATTGTAATGTTATGTGCTTTGAAACATGAGGTAATTTAACGCCGTCTCTCGTCTTGTGGTGCATTGCAGCCTCTGCTGTTTACGTTAATGTGTTTTAGAGTTTAGGCGTGGCTTTGAAGGGAGGGTGGGATCTCATGCTTTCAAAGCTAGCTTGCTATTGCTAGCCTCGCCGAAATTGCCTACCAAACCTTTAATATTGGGTGAATCTGTCTTTTGGGTGTCATTCACTAAATTACAAGTGTTACATTCAAGTGCAGATCTACCTTCTTTAACATTTACAACTACTGAAACTCAATCCACACATAAAAACATTTACAGACAACCGAAACCCTTAGAAACATGCAATGTTAAGCCACATGGCAACCGAGTGAAGCTCCAGCACTAATAATGTGGAGTATTTAATGAGGTCAGTCAAGAGTTCCTCATGGTCATTTCTTTATAGACTTTAGCTCCATCTCATTCAGATAACTATAGTGTTCAGAGTGAGTCTTTGATGAAGTATGACAGAAGTCAGCTCAGCAGGCTTTCTGGCTCTAGATGTATATTATGAGATGCTGCTGAGACTAAGAGAAGAATGGGGTTGAAGAAGTGTCATGGGTCCCTGATAAATGTCAACCACAGTTAAATCCCCATGCAAGCTAGAACAAGGATACTCCATAACACCTAAAATCACATATACTGTTGGGAAACTTCAAAATATAAGACAAGGAAATGATCTCCTAAATGTTGTAAAAAGATTACACATTTTACATTTCTTAATATTAATGACTCCACATTTATGAATAAACGGAAACTTTAATTCACTGTAAATAAAATATTTTTTTTAATTAAAGATGATTTCATTTCTTCTGTTTTCAAGTCATTAAATCAGTCAACATTTTCTAACCGATTTGTAGACTCTAGTTTGGTATTCAACTGAAAGTGAAAAAACACTAAGAATAATGCACAGCTCTAATTTGCTTATTTTATGACCTATGATTTAATAAAATCCACATCCTCATTGTCATTACGCAGGACTTAAAAAACATCCTTAAACATCCTAAAAACATCCACACAGTATTATAAGTTTGGGGTCAGTAAGATTTTTTTTTATGAATAAGAAAATAATAATTTTATTTATCAGGGAAAAATTAAATTGATTTAAAGTGACAGTAAATACATTTTAAGTAATTTAAGTAAATGTATGCTGTTTTTATTTCTATCAATCAAAGAAGCTTTAAAAAAAGTAAATCAGGGTTTCTACAAAAATATTAAGCAGGACAACCATTTTCAACATTGATAATAATAAGAAATACTTCTTGAGCACAAAATCAGCATATTAGAATGATTTCTGAAGGATCATGTTAGACTAAAGACTGAAGTAATAGGTGATAAAAATTCAGCTCTTCCATCATAGGAACAAATTAACAGTTAAAAGGACCTTAAAATGACTTTCTTTAAAGTCAGTTAATATTCTACAAACTTAACAACATTCTGCGATGATCTAACTCTTCACAAAGTGCAGTGCACATCACATACATATGGACTTACATAGGGTGAGGTGTCAAGGCTTTCTGTGTTCACCACCACCGGTGCTGGGCTTGCCTGCAAAAGAAATATACATTAATACTTGGGCTGATATGAATCAAGACCCATAATTGTGCACATTACTTCTTGTCCCTAACCTCCTGAGAATTAAATAGTGAAATGAACAGTTAACTATTAAAAAGATAAGAAAAAGACCCAATAAAAAAAAGCATCACTTACTCTTGGCATGCTGATACAGTATTACTCTGGCATTTGCAAGAGATTAACAGCACAGCCTGTATCCATACACAGCATAACATACTGCAGAATATGCAATACAGTGGCATAACAAACCAGCGCAGACCTAATCCTTCGGCAAACATGTATCACACGCTTCACTTGCACAATTGCTTTTGAGGTTCAAGTGCGCATCAGCAATATAACATAGCATTCTCCCTGTAATCTCTCTAAGTCAAGAGGACCATCGTTGAGTAGGTGGAGTGAAAACATGAGGGAAAAAAAGACCTGTGACGTGGGTGCTGGAATGGCAGTGGTCTCGGCTGGGACGGGTGGGATAGGGATCACAGGGATTATGGGAGCGGAGGGAGGAATGACATCTGCCTGCTAAACAATGACAGATGAGGTCAAAGGTCAGACCAGATGACACACAGCAGTAATGATTTTCACGAATTCTCTTTGAAAAAAAAAAAAAAAAACGAATTAAAACAGATATTGAACAGAATTCTGAAAAGAGAGGGAGAATATGAGGTAATGGAAACAATCCAATAAAAAAATATAGCTGCGAGCAGCGATTACGGGCCCAAGCCGGTGGCACCGCAACCCCGGTGCCTTTAATTACCTAAAGGCACCGGAGTGGCGGTGCCGCCGGCTTTGGCCCTTCACCGCTGCTCGCAGCTATATTTATATGCACACTTTTGCACACCGGGGTGGCGGTGCCACTGGCTTGTTTATATATATATATATATATATATATATATATATATATATATATATATATATATATATAAACAAGCCGGTGGCACCGCCACCCCGGTGCCTTTAGGGTTACTGTGCGTGACGGGCAATAACGTAACCCCGCTTTGACCTTTGAGAAGATGTGTGCTGTAGAGCTTGCATCAGTGTGGGCTCTGCAAAAGTGTGCATTGAGGGCACATATCAACCACAAAGTATGCGTGAGCAACCTTCTGAAACCTAAAATGAAAAATGAGACACCCTACGGTCTCATGGACTTAATGGAAACATGAAATAAGTACACAAGTTTGAAAGTTATATGAAGTGTGCCAAGACAGAATATTTGCCTGATCTGATTAGAAAAATAGTTTTTGTGTGTGTGTGTGTGTGTGTGTGTGAGGCGTGATTGAACAATGTAGACATAAAAACATACTCCGTCCTTTTGTTCATACAGGACATTATTCAAACTACAAAGTGTTTACTTATATTTGTGTACAATCGCAATAAAACACAACATTGTGCTTTTGTCAAACTGTAAACTACAACTGTCACCCAACCAAAATCTCTTACACACACACACACACACACACACACACACACAGACACACATAGTTTAAAAGCAAAAAAATCTTTTGGACATTCATCATATTGCATTGGTTTTCATTTCTTGTTCTCGAACAGAGCCCTAATCTGTTTATTTTTTCAGTTACACATTCTACATTGATTAAAAAAGAAAAATCAAATGTGCTTTTATTTTAGACATAAATAAATAATCTATCATTCAGATGAGAGTAAAGTTAGTGTTAGTTCAAATTTTAAGGAAAACAAAAATATGATCTGAAATATCGCACATTCATTTAAAATTCATTCAGGTTCAATTACCAAACATACAAATCTCAATGTAATTTAAAGCAAACAATACATTTAAAATATATGGGTTGTATGCAATTTTTTTATATATAAAAAGATATATATCCAAAAATACAAAGCCTAAACTTTAACAAGGGTTAAACAATCACTGTAACAGACACAATCACACACACACACACACACACACACACACACACGTCAAATCACTTACATTTTAGATGCAATATTGACTTTTTTTCTGTTTCAGCAGCGAAAATAGTTCGACAAAGATCACAGCAGAACCATCGAGCATCTCACAGCAACGCGTTCTCATTACTGAATGATTCAGCATTTTGAACAAATCGGTTGACTCAAAGATTCAACGACCAATCCATAATCTGTCTCATTCATGAATGACTCAGCCGTTCGAACGAATCGTTTGAACGAATGAATCAATGACTCGCTCATTAAGACGGTCGCCTGGCGACACCTAATGACGGTTTAGTGATATGTTTAAAAGTATCATTCTTTCCAACGATTGTTAATTAACTCATATTTGAAACATAAGCTATATATATATATATATATATAATATATATATATATATATACACACATATATATACACAAAAATAAAATAAACACATTTGAAGCGTGTTTGCTTACTAAATTGTGAGCTGAACGAAAGTTGCAGCAAATATCAGCAACAGGAGTCAAATTTCATTAATCACGAGAGTGAAGAGCTGACTGAAAAGATGATGACGGAATAGGCTATTTTATGTAAAAGCGCCTATTTAAGCGAATCTATCATTATACTCTTTTGTTGTTGTGTTTTCCGTGAAAAATAATAGACTATTGAACTCACAATTCAAGCACGCGCTCTGCACGCGCCACCATTATCAATGTCCGTGTGGACGTCCGCGATCGAACAGTGGAAACATTGGCTACTCCGTCATTTTATTCAAGAAGATCATTCAAACTGCAAAGTGTTTACTAATTTTTGGATACTCGCAATCAAACACAACATTGTGATTTTGTAAAATACATTCAAGAAATCCGCCCCCGAAATGGGGCTTCTTTTAAAATGAAACGAAAATGCTCACAGCTGCACGTCTTGTGGAGACGTCCGTTACTTTCGCTTTCAAGTTAGCGATTTTAAAGCCCCCAGCGGAGTCACGGTGGGAAAATATTCCCATAGTAGCATCAATTGGCCTACCTGATTTTGAACACAAGAGGGCAGTAAAGCACTATGAATGATTTTAATTTTTTTTATTTTTTTGGCTAAACAACCATTCTGGCTGTTTTTAAACTTAAACATAAATCTTAAATTGAAAAAAAGGAAGACAATGGGTTTAGTTCTAATATTAGTATAATTTTATAGAAAAATAAATGGTGTATAATTACATTTTAGAAAGATATGAGACATTTCCTGATTCTTTTTTTGACATAATCCCTCGCCATAGCAAAACCGTTTGAGATATTCAATATCCGTTCACAATTTAGCATCTTTAAAGTATTTTCATCAAGTTGAAAAAGTTTTGTAACTGTAGATGAAACTAACCCCCCCCACACACACACTTTTGTCACAAAAGGTGGCGCTACTGAGCCCCTGCACCACGCCCGTTTCTGAAACTTTGCACATGTCTACTGGCTAATAAATGTGATCTGTCTGTCAAGTTTCATGCAATTTTAAGCAATTTCAGGCATGCTAAGAGTCTCAAAAGCATCCAAAAAGAATATTAAAGTTTGATGCGTTGTCACGGCAACAGTATCTAAGATATCAATAATCCTTTCACAGGTCTACATCTGGCGTGTGTCTACATTATACACATAAAGTTTGAAGCAAATCGGGTAAAAATAAGAGGGTGATTTAAAAGCATTTTGAAAGTTACACACTTCCTGCTGCCAGTTGGTGGCGCTATAACTTTGACTCACAATAGTCACATCCATGTGATCGGCCTCTTACAGCGAACACACTGCTAAAGTTTCATCAAGATCAGTTACTGTATGCTGAAGTTATAACACACTTCCTGTTTCACGTTTCTCGCCATAAATTCGTTTCCTCGCCACGGCCAAACCGTTCGAGATATCAAAAATCCCCTGGCAATTTTTCATGCTCAATGTCTTGACTTCATGCTGACCGAGTTTCGTGGCGATTGGTTGAATTCTCTAGGAGGAGTATATCGAATTCCAGGGGCATACGCTTCCAAACAAACCATAATAGCCGACTTCCTGTTGGGCTGGGGTAAAAAGTAAAAGTACAAAGGATATATGAATCGATGAGATCTATATGTGTACCGAGTTTCATATTATTACATTCAAGCGTGTTTGATTTATGGACCAAGTTTTCGGACCCCGTTCCAGGGGGCACTGTCGAGCCCCCCTGCCACGCCCGGGTACCAGCTTCAGCCCGGCCCTGATGGCCACGGGTTCTGACCCGTGTGCAAAGTTTCAAGAGTTTTTGAGCACATTAAGGGCCCCCAAAGTGCGCTGAGAGTCTCAAAAGTATCCAAAAAGAATATTAAAGTTTGATGCGTTGTCACGGCAACAGCATCTAAGATATCAACAATCCTTTCACAGGTCTAAATCTGGCGTGTGTCTACATTATACACATCAAGTTTGAAGCAAATCGGGTAAAGCCTGTTTGATTTATGGACCAAGTTTTCGGACCCCATTCCAGGGGGCGCTGTCGAGCCCCCCTGCCACGCCCGGGTACCAGCTTCAGCCCGGCCCTGATGGCCGCGGTTTCTGACCCGTGTGCAAAGTTTCAAGAGTTTTTGAGCATGTTAAGGGCCCCAAAAGTGCGCTAAGAATCTCAAAAGTATCCAAAAAGAATATTAAAGTTTGATGCGTTGTCACGGCAACAGCATCTAAGATATCAACAATCCTTTCACAGGTCTACATCTGGCTTGTGTCTACATTATACACATCAAGTTTGAAGCAAATAGGGTAAAGCGTGTTGGATATATGGACCAAATTGTCTGACCCGTTCAAGGGGGCGCTGTCGAGCCCCCCTGCCACGCCCGGGTACCAGCTTCAGCCTGGCCCTGATGGCCGCGGGTTTTGTCCCGTGTGCAAAGTTTCAAGAGTTTTTGAGCACGTTAAGAACCCCAAAAGTGCCCGAAAGCATAAAAAAGCATGAAAAAGCTTAAAAAAAGGAATATTAATGTTTGATGCATTGCCATGGCAACAGTATCTAAGATATCAATAATCCTTTCACAGGTCTACATCTGGCGTGTGTCTACATTATGCACATGAAGTTTGAAGCAAATCGGGTAAAAATAAGAGGGTGATTTAAAAGCATTTTGAAAGTGACACACTTCCTGCTTCCAGTTGGTGGCGCTATAACTTTGACTCACAATAGTCACATCCATGTGATCGGGCTCTTACAACGAACACACTGCTGAAGTTTCATCGAGATTAGTTAATGTATGCAGTAGTTATAACACACTTCCTGTTTCACGTTTCTCGCCATAATTTCGTTTACTCGCCACGGCCAAACCGTTCGAGATATCAAAAATCCCCTGGCAATTTTTCATCCTCAGTGTCTTGACTTCATGCTGACCGAGTTTCGTGCCGTGTGTTTGAATTCTCTAGGAGGAGTATTTCACATTCCATTGCATGTGTTTTCCAAACAACCCTTAATAGCCGACTTCCTGTTGGGCTGGGGTAAAAAGTAAGAGCATGAAGTATATATGAACCGATGAGATCTATATGTGTACTGAGTTTCATATTATTACATGCAAGCGTGTTTGATTTATGGACCAAGTGTTCAAACCCCGTTCCAGGGGGCGCTGTCGAGCCCCCCTGCCACGCCCGGGTACCAGCTTCAGCCCGGCCCTGATGGCCGCGGGTTCTGAGATGTGTGCAAAGTTTCAAGAGTTTTCGAGCACGTTAAGGCCCCCAAAAGTGCCCAAAAGGTAGTAAAATAATAATAATAATAATAATAATAAATAAATATAGCTGCGAGCAGCGATTACGGGCCCAAGCCGGTGGCACCGCAACCCCGGTGCCTTTAGTTACCTAAAGGCACCGGAGTGGCGGTGCCGCCGGCTTTGGCCCTTCATCGCTGCTCGCAGCTATATTCATATATATATATATATATATATATATATATATATATATATATATATATATATATATATATATATATATATATAAACAAGCCGGTGGCACCGCCACCCCGGTGCCTTTATATATATATATATATATATGTCTACATTGTTCAATCACGCCTCACACACACACACACACTTTTGCAGAGCCCACACCAATGCAAGCTCTATAGCACACATCTTCTCAAAGGTCAAAGCGGAGTTACGATATTGCCCGTCATGCACAGTAACCGTAAAGGCACCGGGGTGGCGGTGCCACCGGCTTGTTTATATATATATATATATATCGTATTATTCTAACTTGTAAAAAACTATTAACTTTTGTTAATATTCAACCATTTCACAACTAACTTTTTTCCATAGATCAAACACAACATAATTATATGGTGGACTGAAACAAAAATTATTAATTAAATAAAATTATTGTTTTCCTCTGAAATAGCAAAAGCATCACACACTAGCTGTACCTGCTCTAAATAAAAAAGAGTAATTCAATAAAAATACAAAATCGAACTAAATAAAATAAATTATTACAAAAACAAAATCAAACCAAAGAAAATATATCTTCGAAAAAAAAAGCGAGTGTCATGAGGAAAGGCGCCTCAGGAATCGTCAGGATTAACTCCATGTGTAAGGAATTTTGATTGATTTTATTTGTCACTTGAAAATTATTGTTAAATGTGTGCCTGCATAACTTTAATAAGATTTATTTTCTTTGATTTGATTTTGTTTTATATAATTTATTTATTTCGATTTTGTATTTTTATTTAAATACTATTATTTATTTAGAGCAGGTACAGCTAAGTGTGCGATGCTTTTGCTATTTCAGAGGGAAAAAAACACATTTTATTTCAAAAAGGCTTTTCAATTAAATAAAATGTTCAAGCTTTGTTTTCGTTTTATTATTTTGTTTGTTTTAAGCTTTGTTTAATTTATATTGTTAATCATCTGACACAAAACAAATGCATAAAGTATCATTTTAACTTTTAAAAAACTATTAACATTTGTTAATAGTACATTGCCTGTCTTTTGTTAATAGGACAAAACATAGTTATTATATTTTATAATATTTTATAAATATATAAAATAAACATTTGTAATGAAATCGTTCAAAAAAATGATATTAGCATTGTTTTAAACTTTGAAACTAAAGTAGCGCAATGCCTGGCCACTCCCGCGCCGCCTCCTTTTCACAATCCGAGGGAACCATCTCCGGAATATTAACCTCACTCCTAGAAGTCCAATTCTCATTATTCATGCCTCTTACCTGAGATTGATTGCACACACACACACACACACACACACACACACACGCACGCACGCACTCACACGCACACACACACACACACACACGTGTCAAGTCACTTACATTTTAGATGCAATATTGACTTTTTTTCTGTTTCAGCAGCGAAAATAGTTCAACAAAGATCACAGCAGAACCATCGAGCATCTCACAGCAACGCGTTCTCATTACTGAATGATTCAGCATTTTGAACAAATCGGTTGACTCAAAGATTCAACGACCAATCCATAATCTGTCTCATTCATGAACGACTCAGCCGTTCGAACGAATCGTTTGAACGAATGAATCAATGACTCGCTCATTAAGACGGTCGCCTGGCGACACCTAATGACGGTTTAGTGATATGTTTAAAAGTATCATTCTTTCCAACGATTGTTAATTAACTCATATTTGAAACATAAGCTATATATATATATATATATATATATATATATATATATATATATATATATATATATATATACACACATATATATACACAAAAATAAAATAAACACATTTGAAGCGTGTTTGCTTACTAAATTGTGAGCTGAACGAAAGTTGCAGCAAATATCAGCAACAGGAGTCAAATTTCATTAATCACGAGAGTGAAGAGCTGACTGAAAAGATGATGACGGAATAGGCTATTTTATGTAAAAGCGCCTATTTAAGCGAATCTATCATTATACTCTTTTGTTGTTGTGTTTTCCGTGAAAAATAATAGACTATTGAACTCACAATTCAAGCACGCGCTCTGCACGCGCCACCATTATCAATGTCCGTGTGGACGTCCGCGATCGAACAGTGGAAACATTGGCTACTCCGTCATTTTATTCAAGAAGATCATTCAAACTGCAAAGTGTTTACTTATTTTTGGATACTCGCAATCAAACACAACATTGTGATTTTGTAAAATACATTCAAGAAATCCGCCCCCGAAATGGGGCTTCTTTTAAAATGAAACAAAAATGCTCACAGCTGCACGTCTTGTGGAGACGTCCGTTACTTTCGCTTTCAAGTTAGCGATTTTAAAGCCCCCAGCGGAGTCACGGTGGGAAAATATTCCCATAGTAGCATCAATTGGCCTACCTGATTTTGAACACAAGAGGGCAGTAAAGCACTATGAATGATTTTTTTTTTTTTTTTTTTTTTGGCTAAACAACCATTCTGGCTGTTTTTAAACTTAAACATAAATCTTAAATTGAAAAAAAGGAATACAATGGGTTTACTTCTAATATTAGTATAATTTTATAGAAAAATAAATGGTGTATAATTACATTTTAGAAAGATATGAGACATTTCCTGATTCTTTTTTTGACATAATCCCTCGCCATAGCAAAACCGTTTGAGATATTCAATATCCGTTCACAATTTAGCATCTTTAATGTATTTTCATCAAGTTGAAAAAGTTTTGTAACTGTAGATGAAACTAACCCCCCCCCCCCCCCCCCACACACACTTTTGTCACAAAAGGTGGCGCTACTGAGCCCCTGCACCACGCCCGTTTCTGAAACTTTGCACATGTCTACTGGCTAATAAATGTGATCTGTCTGTCGAGTTTCATGCAATTTTAAGCAATTTCAGGCATGCTAAGAGTCTCAAAAGCATCCAAAAACAATATTAAAGTTTGATGCGTTGCCATGGCAACAGTATCTAAGACATCAATAATCCTTTCACAGGTCTACATCTGGCGAGTGTCTACATTATACACATCAAGTTTGAAGCAAATCGGGTAAAAATAAGAGGGTGATTTCAAAGCATTTTGAAAGTGACACACTTCCTGCTGCCAGTTGGTGGCGCTATAACTTTGACTCATAATAGTCACATCCATGTGATCGGCCTCTTACAGCGAACACACTGTTGAAGTTTCATCAAGATCAGTTAATGTATGCAGAAGTTATAACACACTTCCTGTTTCCATTATTCGCCATAAATTCGTTTCCTCGCCACGGCCAAATCGTTCGAGATATCAAAAATCCCCTGGCAATTTTTCATCCTCAATGTCTTGACTTCATGCTGACCGAGTTTCGTTGCGATTGGTTGAATTCTCTAGGAGGAGTATATCGAATTCCAGGGGCATACGCTTCCAAACAAACCATTATAGCCGACTTCCTGTTGGGCTGGGGTAAAAAGTAAAAGTACAAAGGATATATGAACCGATGAGATCTATATGTCTACCGAGTTTCATATTATTACATGCAAGCGTGTTTGATTTATGGACCAAGTTTTCGCACCCCGTTCCAGGGGGCGCTGTCGAGCCCCCCTGCCACGCCCGGGTACCATCTTCAGCCCGGCCCTGATGGCCGCGGGTTCTGACCCGTGTGCAAAGTTTCAAGAGTTTTCGTGCACGTTAAGGGCCCCCAAAGTGCGCTGAGAGTCTCAAAAGTATCCAAAAAGAATATTAAAGTTTGATGCGTTGTCACGGCAACAGCATCTAAGATATCAACAATCCTTTCACAGGTCTAAATCTGGCGTGTGTCTACATTATACACATCAAGTTTGAAGCAAATCGGGTAAAGCCTGTTTGATTTATGGACCAAGTTTTCGGACCCCATTCCAGGGGGCGCTGTCGAGCCCCCCTGCCACGCCCGGGTACCAGCTTCAGCCCGGCCCTGATGGCCGCGGTTTCTGACCCGTGTGCAAAGTTTCAAGAGTTTTTGAGCACGTTAAGGGCCCCAAAAGTGCGCTAAGAATCTCAAAAGTATCCAAAAAGAATATTAAAGTTTGATGCGTTGTCACGGCAACAGCATCTAAGATATCAACAATCCTTTCACAGGTCTACATCTGGCTTGTGTCTACATTATACACATCAAGTTTGAAGCAAATAGGGTAAAGCGTGTTGGATATATGGACCAAATTGTCTGACCCGTTCAAGGGGGCGCTGTCGAGCCCCCCTGCCACGCCCGGGTACCAGCTTCAGCCTGGCCCTGATGGCCGCGGGTTTTGTCCCGTGTGCAAAGTTTCAAGAGTTTTCGAGCACGTTAAGAACCCCAAAAGTGCCCGAAAGCATAAAAAAGCATGAAAAAGCTTAAAAAAAGGAATATTAATGTTTGATGCATTGCCATGGCAACAGTATCTAAGATATCAATAATCCTTTCACAGGTCTACATCTGGCGTGTGTCTACATTATGCACATGAAGTTTGAAGCAAATCGGGTAAAAATAAGAGGGTGATTTAAAAGCATTTTGAAAGTGACACACTTCCTGCTTCCAGTTGGTGGCGCTATAACTTTGACTCACAATAGTCACATCCATGTGATCGGGCTCTTACAACGAACACACTGCTGAAGTTTCATCAAGATTAGTTAATGTATGCAGTAGTTATAACACACTTCCTGTTTCACGTTTCTCGCCATAATTTCGTTTACTCGCCACGGCCAAACCGTTCGAGATATCAAAAATCCCCTGGCAATTTTTCATCCTCAGTGTCTTGACTTCATGCTGACCGAGTTTCGTGCCGTGTGTTTGAATTCTCTAGGAGGAGTATTTCACATTCCATTGCATGTGTTTTCCAAACAACCCTTAATAGCCGACTTCCTGTTGGGCTGGGGTAAAAAGTAAGAGCATGAAGTATATATGAACCGATGAGATCTATATGTGTACTGAGTTTCATATTATTACATGCAAGCGTGTTTGATTTATGGACCAAGTGTTCAAACCCCGTTCCAGGGGGCACTGTCGAGCCCCCCTGCCACGCCCGGGTACCAGCTTCAGCCCGGCCCTGATGGCCGCGGGTTCTGAGATGTGTGCAAAGTTTCAAGAGTTTTCGAGCACGTTAAGGCCCCCAAAAGTGCCCAAAAGGTAGTAAAATAATAATAATAATAATAATAATAATAATAAAATATAGCTGCGAGCAGCGATTACGGGCCCAAGCCGGTGGCACCGCAACCCCGGTGCCTTTAGTTACCTAAAGGCACCGGAGTGGCGGTGCCGCCGGCTTTGGCCCTTCATCGCTGCTCGCAGCTATATTCATATATATATATATATATATATATATATATAAACAAGCCGGTGGCACCGCCACCCCGGTGCCTTTATATATATATATATATATATGTCTACATTGTTCAATCACGCCTCACACACACACACACACTTTTGCAGAGCCCACACCAATGCAAGCTCTATAGCACACATCTTCTCAAAGGTCAAAGCGGAGTTACGATATTGCCCGTCATGCACAGTAACCGTAAAGGCACCGGGGTGGCGGTGCCACCGGCTTGTTTATATATATATATATATCGTATTATTCTAACTTGTAAAAAACTATTAACTTTTGTTAATATTCAACCATTTCACAACTAACTTTTTTCCATAGATCAAACACAACATAATTATATGGTGGACTGAAACAAAAATTATTAATTAAATAAAATTATTGTTTTCCTCTGAAATAGCAAAAGCATCACACACTAGCTGTACCTGCTCTAAATAAAAAAGAGTAATTCAATAAAAATACAAAATCGAACTAAATAAAATAAATTATTACAAAAACAAAATCAAACCAAAGAAAATATATCTTCGAAAAAAAAAGCGAGTGTCATGAGGAAAGGCGCCTCAGGAATCGTCAGGATTAACTCCATGTGTAAGGAATTTTGATTGATTTTATTTGTCACTTGAAAATTATTGTTAAATGTGTGCCTGCATAACTTTAATAAGATTTATTTTCTTTGATTTGATTTTGTTTTATATAATTTATTTATTTCGATTTTGTATTTTTATTTAAATACTATTATTTATTTAGAGCAGGTACAGCTAAGTGTGCGATGCTTTTGCTATTTCAGAGGGAAAAAAACACATTTTATTTCAAAAAGGCTTTTCAATTAAATAAAATGTTCAAGCTTTGTTTTCGTTTTATTATTTTGTTTGTTTTAAGCTTTGTTTAATTTATATTGTTAATCATCTGACACAAAACAAATGCATAAAGTATCATTTTAACTTTTAAAAAACTATTAACATTTGTTAATAGTACATTGCCTGTCTTTTGTTAATAGGACAAAACATAGTTATTATATTTTATAATATTTTATAAATATATAAAATAAACATTTGTAATGAAATCGTTCAAAAAAATGATATTAGCATTGTTTTAAACTTTGAAACAGAAGTAGCGCAATGCCTGGCCACTCCCGCGCCGCCTCCTTTTCACAATCCGAGGGAACCATCTCCGGAATATTAACCTCACTCCTAGAAGTCCAATTCTCATTATTCATGCCTCTTACCTGGGATTGATTGCACACACACACACACACACACACACACACGCACGCACGCACTCACACGCACACACACACACACACACACACACACACACACACACACACACACACACACACACGTGTCAAGTCACTTACATTTTAGATGCAATATTGACTGTTCTTCTGTTTCAGCAGCGAAAATAGTTAAACAAAGATCACAGCAGAACCATTGCATCTCACAGCAACGTGTTTTCTCATTACTGAATGATTCAGCATTTTGAACAAATTGGTTGACTCAAAGATTCAATGACCAATCCATAAACATCTGTCTCATTCATGAATGACTCAGTCATTCAAACGAATCGTTTGAACGAATGAATCAATGACCCGCTCATTAAGACGGTCGCCTGGCGACACCTAGTGACGGTTTAGTGTTATTTGATTATACACTCAAAATATTCCACAACAAATCCTTTAAATTTAATGATATTCAGAACAGAACACAAATAAAAAAATAACTATAATAAAGCCAAAACGAAATAATTTAAAACAAAAGTAAAAGTAAGTGGTGTTAGGCTCACGTAAATCTCTCTTTAGAATCTAAATGTTGCAACATTTGCGATGTATTTGGATGCTAAACTATTCTTTATTACAGGCTTTGTACTTCACTCACGTTCCAATATCGACGGAAAAAATCATCCTCTTCACTTGTGCAAAAATGTGCTTGGAAAAATCACAGTGGAGCGGTGCTTACTGTGAATGATACAAATTGTACTACTGACTATTTCAACATAGCAGTGTAATTTGTATATGTTAGGTTGAATGTTTTATTATTGTGTGTGTGTGTGTGTGTGTGTTTGTGTGTGTGTGTGTGTGTGTGTGTGTGTGTGTGTGTGTGTGTGTGTGTGTGTGTCAGTGTGTGTGTGGGGGTCTGGGTGGCTCAGCGCGATTGAACAGTGAAACATACTCCGTCATTTTCTTCATACAGGACATCATTCAAACGTCAAAGTGTTTACTTATATTTGTGTACACTCGCAATTAAACACAACATTGTGTTTTTGTTAAATAAATTAAAGTAATACGTCCCCCGAAATGGCGCTAATTTTAAAATGAAACTAAAATGCTCACGGCTGCACGGGCATTCATAACTCTGCGCGCCCACGGTGAGGGACGAGCAGAACAGAGCGAACGTTGTTTAGTTCATTCCTACTTCCATAGGAATTAATTGAAAAAGCTCACTCTACTCTGCACCATTATTAATGAATTGTGCAGACGTCCTTATTTTACTTTCGCTTTTTACCTGATTTTGAACACAAGAGGGCAGTATAACACTATGTATGATTTGGAAAAAAAATTTTTTTGACTAAACAACCATTCTGGCTGTTTTTAAACTTAAACATTATTCTCTAATTGCTCTCACCATGCCCGTTTCTGAAACTCTGCACATGTCTACTGTCTAATAAATGTGATGTGTCTGTCGGGTTTCATGCAATTTCAAGTATGTTAAGAGTCTCAAAAGCATCAACAAAGAATAATAAAGTTTGATGCGTTGCCACGGCAACAGTATCTAAGATATCAATAATCCTTTCACAGGTCTACATCTGCCGTGTGTCTACATTATACACATAAAGTTTGAAGCAAATTGGGTAAAAATAAGAGGGTGATTTCAAAGCCTTTAGGAAGTGACACACTTCCTGCTGCCAGTTGGTGGCGCTATAACTTTGACTCACAATAGTCACATCCATGTGATCGGACTCTTACAGCGAACACACTGCTGAAGTTTCATCAAGATCAGTTAATGTATGCAGAAGTTATAACACACTTCCTGTTTCCTTTATTCGCCATAAATTCGTTTCCTCGCCACAGCCAAACCGTTCGAGATATCAAAAATCCCCTGGCAACTTTTCATCCTCAATGTCTTGACTTCATGCTGACCGAGTTTCGTGGCGATTGGTTGAATTCTCTAGGAGGAGTATATCGAATTCCAGGGGCATACGCTTCCAAACAAACCATAATAGCCGACTTCCTGTTGGGCTGGGGTAAAAAGTAAAAGTACAAAGGATATATGAATCGATGAGATCTATATGTGTACCGAGTTTCATATTATTACATTCAAGCGTGTTTGATTTATGGACCAAGTTTTCGGACCCCGTTCCAGGGGGCACTGTCGAGCCCCCCTGCCACGCCCGGGTACCAGCTTCAGCCCGGCCCTGATGGCCACGGGTTCTGACCCGTGTGCAAAGTTTCAAGAGTTTTTGAGCACGTTAAGGGCCCCCAAAGTGCGCTGAGAGTCTCAAAAGTATCCAAAAAGAATATTAAAGTTTGATGCGTTGTCACGGCAACAGCATCTAAGATATCAACAATCCTTTCACAGGTCTAAATCTGGCGTGTGTCTACATTATACACATCAAGTTTGAAGCAAATCGGGTAAAGCCTGTTTGATTTATGGACCAAGTTTTCGGACCCCATTCCAGGGGGCGCTGTCGAGCCCCCCTGCCACGCCCGGGTACCAGCTTCAGCCCGGCCCTGATGGCCGCGGTTTCTGACCCGTGTGCAAAGTTTCAAGAGTTTTTGAGCACGTTAAGGGCCCCAAAAGTGCGCTAAGAATCTCAAAAGTATCCAAAAAGAATATTAAAGTTTGATGCGTTGTCACGGCAACAGCATCTAAGATATCAACAATCCTTTCACAGGTCTACATCTGGCTTGTGTCTACATTATACACATCAAGTTTGAAGCAAATAGGGTAAAGCGTGTTGGATATATGGACCAAATTGTCTGACCCGTTCAAGGGGGCGCTGTCGAGCCCCCCTGCCACGCCCGGGTACCAGCTTCAGCCTGGCCCTGATGGCCGCGGGTTTTGTCCCGTGTGCAAAGTTTCAAGAGTTTTCGAGCACGTTAAGAACCCCAAAAGTGCCCGAAAGCATAAAAAAGCATGAAAAAGCTTAAAAAAAGGAATATTAATGTTTGATGCATTGCCATGGCAACAGTATCTAAGATATCAATAATCCTTTCACAGGTCTACATCTGGCGTGTGTCTACATTATGCACATGAAGTTTGAAGCAAATCGGGTAAAAATAAGAGGGTGATTTAAAAGCATTTTGAAAGTGACACACTTCCTGCTTCCAGTTGGTGGCGCTATAACTTTGACTCACAATAGTCACATCCATGTGATCGGGCTCTTACAACGAACACACTGCTGAAGTTTCATCAAGATTAGTTAATGTATGCAGTAGTTATAACACACTTCCTGTTTCACGTTTCTCGCCATAATTTCGTTTACTCGCCACGGCCAAACCGTTCGAGATATCAAAAATCCCCTGGCAATTTTTCATCCTCAGTGTCTTGACTTCATGCTGACCGAGTTTCGTGCCGTGTGTTTGAATTCTCTAGGAGGAGTATTTCACATTCCATTGCATGTGTTTTCCAAACAACCCTTAATAGCCGACTTCCTGTTGGGCTGGGGTAAAAAGTAAGAGCATGAAGTATATATGAACCGATGAGATCTATATGTGTACTGAGTTTCATATTATTACATGCAAGCGTGTTTGATTTATGGACCAAGTGTTCAAACCCCGTTCCAGGGGGCGCTGTCGAGCCCCCCTGCCACGCCCGGGTACCAGCTTCAGCCCGGCCCTGATGGCCGCGGGTTCTGAGATGTGTGCAAAGTTTCAAGAGTTTTCGAGCACGTTAAGGCCCCCAAAAGTGCCCAAAAGGTAGTAAAATAATAATAAATATAGCTGCGAGCAGCGATTACGGGCCCAAGCCGGTGGCACCGCAACCCCGGTGCCTTTAGTTACCTAAAGGCACCGGAGTGGCGGTGCCGCCGGCTTTGGCCCTTCATCGCTGCTCGCAGCTATATTCATATATATATATATATATATATATATATATATATATATATATATATATATATATATAAACAAGCCGGTGGCACCGCCACCCCGGTGCCTTTATATATATATATATATATATGTCTACATTGTTCAATCACGCCTCACACACACACACACACTTTTGCAGAGCCCACACCAATGCAAGCTCTATAGCACACATCTTCTCAAAGGTCAAAGCGGAGTTACGATATTGCCCGTCATGCACAGTAACCGTAAAGGCACCGGGGTGGCGGTGCCACCGGCTTGTTTATATATATATATATATCGTATTATTCTAACTTGTAAAAAACTATTAACTTTTGTTAATATTCAACCATTTCACAACTAACTTTTTTCCATAGATCAAACACAACATAATTATATGGTGGACTGAAACAAAAATTATTAATTAAATAAAATTATTGTTTTCCTCTGAAATAGCAAAAGCATCACACACTAGCTGTACCTGCTCTAAATAAAAAAGAGTAATTCAATAAAAATACAAAATCGAACTAAATAAAATAAATTATTACAAAAACAAAATCAAACCAAAGAAAATATATCTTCGAAAAAAAAGCGAGTGTCATGAGGAAAGGCGCCTCAGGAATCGTCAGGATTAACTCCATGTGTAAGGAATTTTGATTGATTTTATTTGTCACTTGAAAATTATTGTTAAATGTGTGCCTGCATAACTTTAATAAGATTTATTTTCTTTGATTTGATTTTGTTTTATATAATTTATTTATTTCGATTTTGTATTTTTATTTAAATACTATTATTTATTTAGAGCAGGTACAGCTAAGTGTGCGATGCTTTTGCTATTTCAGAGGGAAAAAAACACATTTTATTTCAA